>CM069861.1:166653363-167253363 GCA_036172795.1 Pelodytes ibericus | reverse complement strand
TTTTTAGCTTTTTAAAAGGGATTTGAGTAACTAAGATTAAGATTTCCCTCAGCATTAGCTTTCAAGGTCCAGACATTTAAGAACCCTGCCCTAAATATTTGCCCACATGCCCAATATCATTTGCAGTGATGTCCCAGAGACAAAACCATCATTGTTTCCAATAGAACATAAGTGGTTATACAATTTTAAAAAGTGCTAAGGCTTTTTCTTAATATAATATTTGTATCTTTAAATATACACTCACCTTACTATGTCAGCATGTTCTTAGCCAATCAGACCTGGGGTTCGCCATTTGCATCTGTTGGGGGCTGTAAAAGGCCCACAACCTTTTTTTTTCAATGTAAGTACCTGAAGAGGACTATTCTCTCACTACAATAGCAGTGAGTGAGACACAGTGACAGCATCAGCCTACATGTTTCACAGGGAAGCATGGAGGTTGCTGGTTGGAAGATAGAATGGAATGTATCTTAAAAATTGTATACTGTTGTTAAGCTCATGCTAGGACCACTGGCTGTTATCAGCAGATTCTTTAAGTCCTGTAAGTTGCAGGGTGGCGCCTCCATGGATCGGACTTGTTTGTCCAGCACATCCCACAGATGTCGATTGGATTAAGATCTGGAGAATTTGGAGGCCAATTCAACACCTTGAACTTGTTGTTGTTGTGTTCCTTAAACAATCCTGAACCATTTTTGTTTTGTGGCAGGGCACAGTATCCTGCTGAAAAAGGCCAATGCCATTAAGGAGTACCGTTTCCATGAAAGGGTGTACATGGTCTGCAACAATGCTTAGGAAGGTGGTACATGGCAAAGTAACATCCACATGAATGAAAAGACCCATGCTTTCCCAACAGAATTTTGCCAGCTTGCCACCTGTTAGTGGTCATAAGGTTATGGCTGATCCTTGTATTTGCCTTTATTGTAATACTTCCTATTTAAAGAAGTTCAGTATCACTAAAAATGTAATTTAATTACTTGTCTATGAGGGAGAAGATGCCAAGAAAATTGATGGTTGAAGAACCTGAAAATAATTTGAGCTTTTTTAGGTGTGACCATTTGAGGAAGGCAGGGAGTTTCTGCTCTTTTTTTGTCCTGTTTTGCATTTTAAATTATATTCACTTAATTAAATACCATCTTTTTTGATCTGGACAGACCAAAGTATGAAAAATATGAAAACAATTTGTACTTCCAGCAATTAAATAAACATCACGTAGTTTGACACAATCTAGACTTAAACATTCTCAATGAGACTTAAGTATGCAAATTGCTACTGTCTACACCTACATATCAGTCAAAAGGCTGTCAAAAGTTACATTTCACAATGAGGGGGAAGGTCAGCACATTTCCTGGCTTCTACAAATAGTAATTTGTCCCCTCCTGAGTAGCTGTCTATCAATTACCTGCAATTATAACTGAGAAAATAATTGACAATAATGATTTAAAGATATAATTTGTTTTAAATCCAATTCACATTGGTGCCTTTGTTTAACATAACCAATAAGGGGTTAAAAATAATAAAGATTAAGCTAATAATAATGGTGTAATAAATAGCTAGTTTTCAATTAAAATCAACTGACTGGTACCACAGATTCCTGACTTTGCCTAATACAAATGTGGTTTTTTTAAGGTCTTTAAAACGCACATTTTCCGCATTACTTCACCATTCATTATTTAAATGTGTTCCCAAGTGCCGTATTTTGCTTTTGCTTTATTAAATATAAATATGATATTACCCACTTTAGCTATGTGCTGGAAAGGCTATTAACACACATTAATAAATAAACTCCATGGATGTAGTTTGGGGTGTATCAGTGACTCAGTAATGCACAAATCAGCTTGGCCTCATACTCGTACTCAGGAGATGATGGTCTAAATATGTTTGTGCCCAACGACATTTTTCATGCAACAAACTTTGTCAAATGTCAGTTGTATTATTTATTTTGATCTCTAAAAAAGTGCTTTCTGGCAGGCAAGTGTGATGTCTTAATGCAGATGAAGGACCTCACTTTGAAAAGATGAAAAATCCCTTATGGTTAATGATTTGGATATTTTCTACAGTTTTCCTTACATCCATTTCCATCTGTTAAAGCTGGATTTCCACTAATCTTAAATGTTTCCATCATTTGCTCATTTATTTATTGATTTTTTTTTTCAGTTTTGCTCCTTAAAGGGACTGTCTGGTGCCCAAAATGCATCTTCCAAAAATTAATGCATATTAATGCGCTTTATGTGCATTGCTTAATATATATAGTACTTACAGCTAGATGAAATTGTGAAATTACAGCAGTTTGCAAGAAACCAGGACTGCCCACATTAGTTGAGTAAAAGTCATTTATTTTTATTTTTATTGTTGTTGCAGGAACCAATCAGAATAATTTCATTTAAATTAATGGAATATCTTGTCTCTCTATTGATGTAATCAGACAATGTGTTGCACTGGTAAGAGATCCTACTGTGTACAATAGCAAGGTCACTCAGAGTTCACACAATGTAATCAATTCAAGGAGCACAGGAAGTGACTAAATCAAATAAAAATTCCTCTGTCTATGTAATCAGTGCTGCCGCACCTGCAGTAAACAATCAGAGTAATCACTTGTCCATGAAAATATTAATTTACTGTATAATGACACTTATCCCCTTCACACATTTTAGTATGACATATATGCTATGACTATACGCATGCTATGACTATACAGATGATGTCGAAGTAGCCAATAGGGGCACAACATGTCATTAATCAATTTATGAAACAAAATTGAAGTGTATTATACAAATAAATAGTGAGCTTCTCCCATACACGCCACACTTAAATTACCCTTTCACTGAGGCAATCCTCTCCGTGTTAAGCAAAGGGAAACAAATATAAAAAAATATTATAGTGTAGTATTAAATCAACTATTTGGCTCAATTTAGTACTATAACCTGCTCACTATAGTAGGCATCCGGGAGCCCCTCGTGGGGTCTTGATTCCAGATATTAGCCCAGGGAAGAATCTCAGTTGTAGATATGGATCCAAAAAACAATGAAAGAACGAGTATATCTTAAGTATGACACGTTTAATGTATAAAAACAAGTACTACAAATCTTACATTAAAAAAGGCAGTATTCAGCAAAGTGCATGAAGTCCAAATGGTTTGGTAAAGTGCACAATGTCTTCTTAAGGTGCTCTCCTTCCACACACAACGTGTTTTGCCTTTTCAGTTCAGGCTGAATCTAATTAGAAATTATCCAAAATCTTTTAGAAATGAAAAGAAAATGAAAGAAATTGAAAAAAAAAAAAAGAAAAAGCCCTGGCGACCCCCCTAAAATAATATTATATCATAATTTAACCATTTGCTTGCAATTTTGCTAACACAATATATATATATATATATATATATATATATATATATATATATATATATATATATATATATATATATCATTTTATATTCTATACATTCATAATAAAAACATGACCTGTTTATCATATCACATTTTGACACATACAGTGGGGCAAAAAAGTATTTAGTCAGCCACCAATTGTGCAAGTTCTCCCACTTAAAAAGATGAGAGAGGCCTGTAATTTTCATCATAGGTATACCTCAACTATGAGAGACAAAATGAGAAAAGAAATCCAGAAAATCACATTGTCTGATTTTTAAAGAATGTATTTGCAAATTATGGTGGAAAATAAGTATTTGGTCAATAACAAAAGTTCATCTCAATACTTGGTTTTTACACACTGTTGCTGGTATTTTGGCCCATTCCTCCATGCAGATATTCTCTAGAGCAGTGATGTTTTGGGGCTGTCGCTGGACAACACGGACTTTCAACTCCCTCCAAAGATTTTCTATGGGGTTGAGATCTGGAGACTGGCTAGGCCACTGCAGGACCTTGAAATGCTTCTTATGAAGCCACTCCTTCGTTGCCCGGGTGGTGTGTTTGGGATCATTGTCATGCTCAAAGACCCAGCCACATTTCATCTTCAATGCCCTTGCTGATGGAAGGAGGTTTTCACTCAAAACCTCATGATACATGGCCCCATTTATTCTTTCCTTTACATTGATCAGTCGTCCTGGTCCCTTTGCAGAAAAACAGCCCCAAAACATGATGTTTCCACCCCCATGCTTCACAGTAGGTATGGTGTTCTTTGGATGCAACTCAGCATTCTTTCTCCTCCAAACACAATGAGTTGAGTTTTTACCAAAAAGTTCTACTTTGGTTTCATCTGACCATATGACATTCTCCCAATCCTCTTCTGGATCATCCAAATGCTCTCTAGCAAACTTCAGATGGGCCCGGACATGTACTGGCTTAAGCAGGGGGACACGTCTGGCACTGCAGGATTTGAGACCTTGGTGGCGTAGTGTGTTACTGATGGTAGCCTTTGTTACTTTGGTCCCAGTTCTCTGCAGGTCATTTACTATGTCCCCCTGTGTTGTTCTGGGATTTTTGCTCACCGTTCTTGTGATCATTTGGACCCCACGGGGTGAGATCTTGCGTGGAGCTCCAAAATGAGGGAGATTATCAGTGGTCTTGTATATCTTCCATTTTCTAATAATTGCTCCCACTGTTGATTTCTTCACACCAAGCTGCTTGCCTATTGCAGATTCAGTCTTCCCAGCCTGGTGCAGGTCTACAATTTTGTTTCTGGTGTCCTTCAACAGCTCTTTGGTCTTGGCCATAGTGGAGTTTGGAGTGTGACTGTTTGAGGTTGTGGACAGGTATCTTTTATACTGATAACAAGTTCAAACAGGTGCCATTAATACAGGTAACGAGTGGAAGACAGAGGAGCCTCTTAAAGACGAAATTACAGGTCTGTGAGAGCCAGAAATCTTGCTTGTTTGTAGGTGACCAAATACTTATTTTACTGAGGAATTTACCAATTAATTCATTAAAAGTCCTACAATGTGATTTCCTGGATTCTTTCCCTCTATTCTGTCTCTCATAGTTGAAGTGTACCTATGATGAAAATTACAGGCCTCTCTCATCTTTTTAAGTAGGAGAACTTGCACAATTGGTGGCTGACTAAATACTTTTTTACCCCACTGTATGCATATGAACTACTACAATGAAGAACATGTAATTTACATATGGTGCCAAATCGTGCTGTCAACAAATGATGTTAACACAGTATAGATTATTTTAATTGTATGTACTACAATATTTAGGAGGTGGGTTTCAATGCTAGCGTTAAAGTTTAGGGTTTTCCTTGAAAAATGTGCTGATCTATGCAATATATTTAGATATATTGTATTCACAAGATAACTATAATTTTCTGAAATACACAGCAAAGTTATTTTATATTTTGTGATATCGTTTCTCTGTCAGAATTTAAAAAAAATCCACTTGCTAATTGGATTTCTCACCAATAAATCAGGTGTGTTTACCAGATGGGATTACAACTTAGACCTTCGCTGATTTATTTATACATAAAACAGGTAGACAGCTTGTGGCAGGAATCACTGTACTTAATAAACCAAATAAAATATGGAACAGCTTCCAAATATATTCGGTTACAACAACTAACCAGGTCTCAAATTGTTCTTCCATACAAGGGTAATGGAAGTGTGTTAATGTGTTATATACCTGCAATGTATGCTGCTGTTATACTTTAAAACACACCTCTCTCTTATTCAGGTGTTATGAAGATATTTGCAGAGTCAAAGAAACACGCCTCCCAACTTCCACCCCTGGTGATGTGGGACGCTGGTGGTGAAGTTTGGGAGTTTGTGTACCAGCTACCGACTGTGCAGTAGTGTGGTTGTTCAAAGTAACAGTGCTACTTCACAGCATGCATTCTCCCATTTCACAGATACCAGAGAAGAAAATTGGGACTGCAGGATTGCGATCCTGAATCCCTCTGTCCTGCCAAGTAGTGTTAAGCGAACCCGAACCGCGCGGTTCGTACCGAACATTACGGTGTTCGGACCCCGAACCCGAACACTCCGCTGAATGTTCGTGTTGGAGTTCGGGGTTCGGCTATAAACCGAAAGTCTATAAACCGAAAGACATTCAGTTTATAGACTTTCGGTTTATAGAATAGCAATAGCATTACATGTATTCCATAAACCGAAAGTCTATAAACCGAATGTCTTTCGTTTATAGACTTTTGGTTTATGGAATACATGTTATGCTTTTGGCTTTCTATAAACCGAAATAGAGTCCCCATTCATAAGAAATTCTTATAAATGGGGACTCTATTTCGGTTTATAGAAAGCGAGTAGCATTACATGTGTTCCATAAACCGAAAGTCTATAAACCGAAAGACATTCAGTTTATAGACTTTCAGTTTATGGAATACATGTAATGCTATTGCTATTCTATAAACCGAAATAGAGTCCCCATTCAACCGAATAGGTCAATTGACCTATTTGTATGAATGGGGACTCTATTTCGGTTTATAGAATAGCAATAGCATTACATGTATTACATCTGAGAGTCAAATAGAACCGTCAAATACTGTGCTTACAGCGCACTTTGAAAAATTCTGATAGTTTTGGGTGGTAAATAGTACATTTGCGTCTTGCAGTGCACTTCATCTCTGAGAGTCAAATAGAACCGTCAAATACTGTGCTTACAGAGCACTTTGAAAAATTATAATTGTTTTGGGTGCTAAATAGTACATTTGCGTCTTGCGGTGCACTTCATATCTGAGAGTCAAATAGAACCGTCCAGTACTGTGCTTACAGCGCACTGTGAAAAATTCTAATAGTTTTGGGTGGTAAATAGTACATTTGCGTCTTGCGGTGCACTTCATATCTGAGAGTCATATAGAACAGTCCAATACTGTGCTTACAGCGCACTTTGCAAAATACTAATTGTTTTGGGTGCTAAATAGTACATTTGCGTCTTGCGGTGCACTTCATATCTGAGAGTCAAATAGAACAGTCCAATACTGTGCTTACAGTGCACTTTGAAAAATTCTGGCTACCTCCTCCTCCTCCTCCTCCAGCGTCGCTTCCACCTACACCGCCACGGTCACCGCCTCCTCAACCTATGGGTCACTTAGTATAAAACTGAAAGAGAATACCCTGCACTCCAACCCTCTCTCAAATGGATAATTCTGTTGATCCTCCTGGCAGCCATGCTTTAGATTTAGATTTATGTTCTTCCAAAGCTAAAATCAAAGATTCCATCTAGTGCTATTTTATGGCTCAGCTGTATTTTTAATTTGTATGTATTTTATGTTATTTGAAGTTATTTTCCTATCCATATTTGTTTGCAGGGCACTTGTCCTACTCTTACCCACATTTTAATTCGTTTTGCAGCCCTTTAGCCCTTTCCAGGACTTTTTTAGAGGCATTTAAGTGGCCAAAAGTTTGTGTCCCCGTTGACTTCAATGGGGTTCGGGTTTCTTGGTCAAGTTCGGCCCCGAGCCCGCACTTTTTTCCGAAGTTTGGCCGAACCCGCCGAACCCGAACATCCAGGTGTCCGCTCAACTCTACTGCCAAGCTCTACCTCTGCCACGAAAATCCTGACATGTTTGTAGCTCAGCAGGACAGAGACTTCAAATCAGGGATGTCCTGTGGAAAGAATTGCAATTGGGAGGGATGGAAAAAATGCTATAATGATCTGCAAAACAAATTGGAAAACAATCTGTGATCTTAAAAGCTTACAGAATGGAGCCACACTTTATGCCCATGATTTGACTCTGTTATCTGTAACATTTTGTGCCAAATAAGCAAAGAACTCTGTTGATATTACATATTTCTTAATCCCTTATCCCTTAGGAGGATGCTCTAGGCCGACCTCAAATACTTGATACAAGTGACCATATGGACAGCATAGCACATCCTCCTAACAGACCACTGGTTAGTTTTAGAGGAATCACTGAATGCGTGAAGTTATGGGTTTGGGCATGTTCCCACAACGTTACTAGTGACTTTGCTGCATATTCAAGTTATCAGGCTAAAATACACAGGGATCATGTCTCTGCTCTTGAGTCCTGGCAATCTTATCATTCTATGATCAGATCAAGAAGTACAACATTGCAAATCTTCTCCTTGAGGATAAAAAAAACACTCCCCAATACCATTTAACCAGTCAGAAGACCACTAAGAAAAAGGGATACTGTGGGGGAAAAAAAATTGATAATAGTTATATTTGAAATTAAAAGTCGTAATGCTTTAGAGCCAAAAGTCATAGGAACTGGCCATATGGAATCATGGCTTTCTCTCTGCCTCCATCTATTTGTATCCTGATTAGTGATATAGAAGCAGCAGATTGTAAACACTCCGATTCAGCAGCAACAGCCAAGATGAAGTGATTTTCTGTCAATATATGTTCTAAGATATTTAGACAGCTGTAATGTTTCAGAAAAGGTATATTACCCTAGTTTCATTTTAAGCTTACGCTGAATACAGTAGGATGGCCTGATTTCTCTTTTAACAAGATGTATCTTCCAACTGTCCTTCATCACAAAGTACAGTGCGTTTTTGAGGCTCTGGTCCCACCATCAAGAATTCCCAAGCTCAGTTCCCTGGGAAGACACAATGATTACCCATGGTGCTGTGCAATAGTTTATCTAAAATGCTATGGCAATTCAGTCCAACATATGTGGTTAGTTTCCACTTTTCATGTGTAAGATACAAATATGACATAAAAAAAACAATATGGTATACTTTTCATTCCAGTCTTAAGTTTTAAAACTAGGGATCGAATGATGTATGGGCTATAAATGTGTGTTATGTGCTTGAGACTACAACGTATTCCGCAATGTATACATATAATTACACATCAAATATAATCCAGATATGTATTTACATATATTCACTGAAGACTTATGTGTTTGTCTAGCTACAATAACTAGCCTTATCCAGGAAAGTAAATCTATCCATGCATTCACAAAAAATGCACTACTAGATACACTCTCTGGCTTATTAATGTACACAACCCTTTCTTACTTTATATTATGTGAGGTTTCAATCTGATAGCTTCAGCTTTAACCAAAATCCAGTTGTATTAATTTACTGAAATACAGCAACAAGATATATTGACTCCACAGCAATGGGTATAACAAAATTAGTTTACTTAAACACTATAGACCATAAAACAATAACACTTACAATATATTTCCCAACATTTAAAGACCTACAATAATAACTTATATACATTTATTTATCTATATATACAATTTCTAATTACAAATATGAATGCATGATATATAACTATCCCTGTATGGAGATCTCCCAGGTGTACTTCTCGTCCTACTCCTTCTACCCCTTCTCTTATTCTTCTCAAACTACTCAAGATTAGTGTTGAGCTAACCCGAACCGCACTGTTATGGTTCGTACCGAACATTACGGTGTTCGGACCCCGAACCCGAACACTCCACTATATTCTGTGTATTCTGTGTAATTCTTATGAATGGGGACTCTAGTTCGGTTTATAGAAAGCCAATAGTATTACATGTATTCCATAAGCCGAAAGTCTATAAACCGAAAGACATTCTGTTCATAGACTTTCTTTTTATAGAATAGCAATAGCATTACATGTATTCTATAAAACGAAAGTCTATAAACCGAATGTCTTTCGGTTTATAGACTTTCGGTTTATAGAATACATGTAATGCTATTGCTATTCTATAAACCGAAATAGAGTCCCCATTCATAATAATAGGTCAGTTGACCTATTCTTATGAATGTGGACTCTATTTCGGTTTATAGAATAGCAATAGCATTACATGTATTACATCTGAGAGTGTCAGGATCTACCACGAAGTAGATCTCCCGAGTACTCATTCTTACTCACCTTGAATCCCGCTCCGGTAGCGCGCACACTGCTGCCAATGAAATCGGAGGCGCGTCCCCGATGACGTCACGCCCGTCGCGTGCACGCCAGACGCGGGAGATTTAAAAGGGAGAATCACCTTGCAATCCTTGCTTGGTGATTCTCGTGTTCCTTGCTCAGCGTTTATACCCTACTCTCTTTGGATTGCTTATTGACCCTGGATTGTACCCTGACTACTCTGCCTGCCTGTGCCCTTGACCCTGGACTGTCCTTTTACCTCTCTGTCTGCCTGTGCCCCGCTGAGACCGGTTTGTACCTCGACTATTCTATTTACTATAACCACCTACCTGCTGGATTACAGTGCTGTTACTTTAACCACCTACCTGCTGGATTACAGTTGCTGTTTTACGGTTACCACCTACCTGCTGGATTACAGTTGCTGTTTACTTTAACCACCTACCTGCTGGATTACAGTTGCTGTTTTACGTTAACCACCTACCTGCTGGACTACAACTACTGTGTTATGCTCATATGCATTTACCCTCTTCCTGCTGAACGTTAATCTGTACCCGTAGCCACAAGCTATTTACCTTCCTGGTGGATTACGAACAGTTCTGTGTTCCTGTGTACCCAATATTGCTAGTAAGTCTTTACCCTCAGTGTGTTGCTCTTATCTATTATTGTGTCTGCATCGAGGTCTCTATCCAGTTCCCTACAGTCATCACAGAGAGTCAAATAGAACCGTCTAATACTGTGCTTACAGCGCACTTTGAACAATTCTAATAGTTTTGGGTGCTAAATAGTACATTTGCATCTTGCGGTGCACTTCATATCTGAAAGTCAAATAGAACCGTCAAATACTGTGCTTACAGCGCACTATGAAAAATTCTGGTTACCTCCTCCTCCTCCAGCGCCGCATCCACCTACACCGCCACGGTCACCGCCTCCTCAACCTATGGGTCACTTAGTATAAACTGAAAGAGAATACCCTGCACTCCAACCCTCTCTCAAATGGATAATTCTGTTGATCCTCCTGGCAGCCATGCTTTAGATTTAGATTTATGTTCTTCCAAAGCTAAAATCAAAGATTCCATCTAGTGCTATTTTATGGCTCAGCTGTATTTTTAATTTGTATGTATTTTATGTTATTTGAAGTTATTTTCCTATCCATATTTGTTTGCAGGGCACTTGTCCTACTCTTACCCACATTTTAATTCCTTATGAGACCCACTAGCCCTTTCCAGGACTTTTTAGAGGCATTTTAGTGGCCAAAAGTTCGGGTCCCCATCGTTTTCAATGGGGTTCGGGGTCAAGTTCGAGCCCAAACCCGGACTTTTTTCCAAAGTTTGGCCGAACCCGCCGAACCCAAACATTCAGGCGTTCACTCAGCTCTACTCAAGATCTCCACATAGTTATACCCATCACTTTCATACAATCTCATGGGATCACCTGTGATTGTCTGTCTAGTATTTGCCATCCACCCTCTGACCTGAGGCTACTCAAGACACACCTCTCACCCCCCGGAGTCTTTTCCATGTGTACTCCAGACAGTTACAGATAGGGTTGCCACCTTTTGTTTTTTCAAAAAAATACTGGCCTTGGTACTGTCTCCATAGACTTAACATTGGCCAGATGCAAATTTTTACAGGCCTGCTGGTAAAATACCAGCCAGGTGGCAACCCTGGTTGCAGATGGTAGCCCTGACATGATCAATCATGGAGCCGCTCATGTTGTTAGGAGTAAGCATTTCCTTTTGACTCTTGGGTGGGATAGACCCCCTACCATCATTTTGTTTATGGCTCAAACACAGGATCTGTCCTAATTATAAACGCCTAACACACCTCCATGCATTAACCACATACACATCCAATATGTCATTAATTAAAGTTGTATAACTCCCACTAAGGCCTGCAGTTTTCCATGGTGTAATACCAGAGTGGTCCTCCCTTTAAACTTTGGCTATCTCATATAAAGCAAGGTCTACCTTGCAAGATGTTTGAGATTTTGAAATGAAAGCTGCTTTCTATTGGAGGATGCCATGATTGTTTTTGTGGAGTGCAGTATATCCCACAACATTTTTAAAGTGCAATACTTACATAATCTCTCCAAAATAACTTTTTCAGAAGCAAATAACAATGAAAAGCTGAAACAAGTATATAAAATGTTTATTTCCAATTTCATGTCCAAAAAGAGTAATAATTCAATACCTGCTCAGTGAATCAAAAATTATGGTTAACCTGATAAAACACATGAAATGAAATTTTTTATGATAGTAATTAAACTTCTGGCCAAATATCCTCAAATCACTTTAATTATTTTGATGAAAACTGGAAAAACACTGAGATTAATATTATGTGTAATCTCATAAATACTTCATTAGAGAATGGAGACATAATTATCTTTGTGTAATTTTACAATGCAGATAAATAAAAGTCTATATGACATGCTTTACCTCTTGGCATATTGACTACACTTTTCTTTTGAGATTGTTGGGAAACATGTAATATTTTGGATCACTAAGATTTTAAACAACTAAGGAAGAGGCCTTTTCCTTCCTGCTTCTAAGACTAACAGGTGACTAAACCCAAAGCAAAATTAATGTTAATGAAGAATGATAGTGAAGTATGAGTAAGCAGAAGGAAATTTGATAAACAGTGAGAAAAGTAAGGCACCCAGAACTTCAAAGCAATTACACAAGATGTCGACACTAGAGTAGAGGAGTGAGTACACTCACTGAGGCTGAAGATTCATTAGTAAATTGATTGCTCCAGAAGCTTGGACAAAGATCAAAGGTTGAAAGTAGGAGAATGTTGTAATATAGCAAATGTATTATTATTTGATTATTTGGCAGCTCCTCTCTGCAATGTCCTCCACTGGCTCCTCGCTCAAGGATAACATTTAAAATCTTGTCTTTAACCTACAAAGCCCTCCACTCCTCCGCCCCTCCGTACATTAGATCCCTTGTGAACCGATACCTCCCTGCACGACCTTTGCTTTTGCTTTCCTCAATGGGACTAAAACTCTCCTCCAACCTCATCACCACTTCTCACTTACGTCTCCAAGATTTCACCAAAGCTGCCCCCTCACTCTGGAATCCCCTTCCGCAGTGATTAAAGCTCCCTCCTTTTCAAGCTTTAAAAAGTCCCTCAAAACTCATCTCTTTAAAAAAACTTACTACCCAACCCACTAGAATATCTGTCAATTTACCTCTAGCTGATGCCACCTATCTGGGACACACACAATTCATCTTTGGCCTATCCCACCTACTGCCAACCATCTACATTACTGTACTACAACTACCTTCCCTCTGACCTCTTGTAAGACTGTAAGCTTGCAAGCAGGGCTCTCTACCTCATGTACCAGTCTGTTCTAGTTTGTCTAACTTAGTATGTAGTTCCCTTTTATGCTCTGTACCTAGCGCTATGTAAATTGTTGGCGCTATTTAAATAAATGTTAATGGAATGTAATTAAGGTTTAATGCTTTTAAGGTCTCGCTAGCAGAACTTTTTCAATTTTATTACTGTAAAGATATTGACACACTGGAGGTATTTCTTAGCAAATTGTTTGGAAGGTAAAAAAAATAATTTCCCCCGCTCTATACATTATATAATGCTTTCTTTATAAATGTCATTAGATGTACTCACAATGTTATGGCATGGATGTTCTGGAAGCTTATGTACTGGTGGATGCAAATCACCACTTATGGGAAGGTGATGTGCCTTGCTATTGTTGACTCTCATATAGTCATCTGTGGCAGTCCTTTCTATTCCTATATTTCTAAAGTACCAGTTCTGCTTTTGGTGATTTTGGTATTTCCGTAATAGTCTTGTTTTTCTGGTTCATATTCTTTATTACCATCACTTATGATGCCACAGAAACCGAAGGCCTGTTAACTAACTCTGTATAACGAACTGTTTTCTCAAGTGTTTTCCTTCATTCTTTTCTTCTATTCACACTGCAGTTCAGTGTGACAGTTCTCATATTGTGGTCAGCCAAGGTTGTTTAGTTTGCCTCTTTTAAGAACCTGTCATCATAACAAGCTCATGTAATGTCTTATTATATGTTGACTTGTTTTTAACTCTGTTGCAATATATTTTGCTGTAGAGTATAAAAATACCACAAACAAATACTAAAATAAAGATATTGTTTTGATGGTAACTTTTTTCTAGGTTGGTAATACTAACTTACCATATTTTAGGTATTTTTTTTTCTCTATTATTGTTATAATTTCACAATGCACCATTTTATTAATAACAAATTTGTAATTTTATTTAATTGCAAAGACACTTACCCTTATATTTCTATGACACAAATTATTGAGATACTAAAACAAAAATACTATTGTAGCGATAGTAAAACAAATCATAAAAAACCCCCAAAAAACAAAGCATAAAAATAGAGCCTTAAAGACAACGGAGTAAACAGAAGGATGGGTAAGCCAACTGGTTCATCTTTGCCATTCAGAAAGCAAAGTGGGCTAATGCATCAACCATAGAATCTGTTGAATTGTTGAATTCTCAGGGTTGCAGGTTTGATGCATGGCAGTGTGAGTTAGAGTAAACAGAGAGAGAGTGGAAATGAGTTGTATACATGATATATTCATGTGGTGAGATACAGAGTTGAAGGTTCAATAAGGAAAAGTTCCCACTGGCTCATCATGAATACTGCATCTTTTATGTTTAGTCAAAAATGAATGAAAGGCAACCTGGATATTTTTCAATGATGTTGAATACTTAAAATAAAGCCCAAAGCAGTTAACAAGAGTTTTCTAAAGATTGTTTTTGTTATCTGTGTGTTAACTGTAATTTCCCTCTTTCGAATGTAGTGTACTCATACAAACTATATACAGTTATTTCATGGAAACATATGGCCTTCCTTTCATGCCATACTTTTGTTTTTAAAACAGAATATAATATGGTATTTTTTTATTTGGTCGCCCCCCTTGTTTGCATTCATGGCATATACATCCTGATTTGTTAATTGTGGTAATAGCTATCATGAAAACAAGATATTTCCGTGAACAATTGGATATATTGTTTGCAATTTATTAACCCTCGAAGTTTTACTACATAGTAGCAAAAAGTACCAAATACAATCTTCATAAACTGAGTGAAAAGATCAAACCTGTCCCTTGCAAACCAGTCCAAATTTTGGAAGACATGAAGCACATAGCAATCAAACAGCCATATTGAATTGTGAAAAAAAAATGAATATCTATAACAGTACTTTTTAAATGTATTTTATTTTTTTGTATATCAAAAATCCCTGGATATTCAACACAAAACAAAATGAGTTTTCTAAAATTAAAGGCATCTATTTTAAATGCACAAAAGTTATATTTTTGCTCAAAACTGATAACAACACAGTGTATTTGTTTCTCATAAGCCCATCTTATTTTTCTTTTAAATTAGGAAGCTGTACTTTTTTTCCCTCCCATTAAAATGCCAATATTTATTACCTTCCGTGCAAGGCAAGTGAGATGTTTCCATCTATGTTTCGTTCTCACTAAGCTGTTTTAAATAAATAAATATTCATTTCCAATAAGAAGCTTAAAATAAATGACATTGATTTTCCATTATACAACTTGCAGGTTACAGACAATTAATGATGACAAGTCTGATATAATGAAGGCTGCATTAATGAGATTATTTTGCCTCTTATGAGAGCTGTTTAGAATAGCAGCATTTTAACTGTTTGTTTCTATATTTGAGATTTGTTTTTCATTTAGTGTCTGACATTCAATTTACCGTTGATGTTTTCGAGGCTGTGGGTTAGATTCACCATGGCCTGTCAATGACATTAACCTCCATAATAACCAATTCACTCCTCTAATGAGATACAGACAATTGTCATTAGGCTCATTTTTAAGGCAGTGTCATATCCTATCATATCCTGTAACTAGAATTGTGTTTTCCTGTGGACTGCATTACATGGTGCTAAAATCCCAGATCCCAGCCCTAGATTCTTAATTTCACAAACAATGTAACATGTATCTAGTATCAGCCATCAATGCTCCCCAAGAATAGCCCACCTTAGTATGTCTCCATCAGTCTTAGGATTTCATTTCTCAAAACATTTCCCCACCAGTGAATGAAAATCAGGTTATCGGTTTAAAGTTAGGACCGTCCCGCTTGAACTGGGATGTTTGAGGGGCATGGTTTTTACACTGACCATACATCATGATATTTCGGAACATGAGTCTAACATGACATAACATTTTTTGGATAATACACAGGAAGAGCGCAGAGAAACTCAGATGTAACATTTGGTGATACATCATTAGAGATTCCGAAGAACTTGTTGATGTACACAGAAAAAATTAAAGGTACTGTCTGGTGTACAAAATGCATCTTCCAAATGTTAATGCATATTAATGTGCTTTCAAAGTACTTTAAATGCATGTTTTACATTTTTCATTGCTTAAAATATGAATCTTACAGTATGTGAAATACAGCAGTTTGCAAGAAGGCAGGACTGCCCACACTATCTGAGTAAAAAAAAAAATTTTTTTGCTGGAGGAATGTCATTCAACCATTCTGCATTACACACCGAGCATGTATCAGTTTTGTTTTAATTTGTCACTTCTTCTGCTGCTCTGCTGTTGGAATAGAATGCATTGTGTGAGACCTTGCTCTTGAATATGTAGGATCTCTTAACACAGCAGCACATTTAATGATGACATCAGCTATTTCCCCACACTCACACTGCGCACCCTCTGGTGGCCAGACCAGGGTTCTGCATGGCCGTTGCCACCGTGTTTTTTTCTTATTCTTAGAGCCTTTAAAGGGTAACTGCCCATTGTTTATAAAGTGCTAGCTTCTTGCCCCAATTGGTCAGGAGGCATGGTCTATGCTGAGACACATATAAATAGCCTAATTTCCTCTTCCTCCTCACCTTTTATAGTGACTTTTCTCCTAGTTTGGGCTGTCATGGAGGTTTGCTGATTTCCGTGTACATGTTGAGTATCCCTTATCGGAAATGACTGGGACCGGCAGCAGTTCGGATAATGGATACTTACAGATCATTTCAGCAGCAGCAGCCGACAAATTTTCTACATTACCTAAATTCACCTTGCTCACATTGAATTTAGGTGCTATAGGTCATTTCCAGCAGTGGAGCTGGTGAAGTTAGCTGTTCTACGGTGCAGCAGACTTGATCAGTCCGTCGCATGTAGTCCCTCCCTCCTATCTCATCGCTCTAAAGACTTCATTTCCCATGAGCGATGGCTCTTCATTTACAGTGCCCCAAGAGGGTGAAGCAAAAGGAGCTTCACCACTGGATGCCAGAAAGGTGAGTATCCCTTATCCAAATTGACCCTTAAAAAACATTTTTTGGATTTTGGGTCATTTCAGTTTTTGGATAGTGGATACACAACCTGTATTTTGACTCCTGTTACTGACCCGTCTCCCCTATTCCTTGTTTTGCTTCTCTGGTATTCCTGATTCTGACCTGGCTTCCTCAACCTTGTTTTTCTATGCTATTTGATCTCCGGTATCACCCTCTGAAGTCGCTCCTTGTCCATCTGCCCTGACCTTGGCTCCATCCTTCTACTGTGCCTTTGCCTGCCCCTCGTCTGTACTGTCAAATCAGTGGTTCTCCTGGTTCTATTCATCCTCATAAATCCAGTATCATGTTCAAGTTTCAGTTGTTCCTGTCTCTGAACTCAGCCTACCTCCGGTTCCATATTTCCATACATTCCAGAAAACCATTTCTCTCAAAACTCCAGTTTTGCCAGTTAGTGACTTCCTTCTATTCTAGTTCGATCGGAGCCACACAAATCCCTGTCTGCTCCTATCTTGGGGTCAACCCTTAGGTACCTAACATTCGGGGTGAACACCTCCAA
This sequence comes from Pelodytes ibericus, assembly GCA_036172795.1. Lineage (NCBI taxonomy): Eukaryota > Metazoa > Chordata > Amphibia > Anura > Pelodytidae > Pelodytes > Pelodytes ibericus. Next base: position 167,235,810 of record CM069861.1, on the reverse strand, counting down.
AGTGGATCCAGATACTTGGTTTTCCACTTTTGATGGTTCCTCCACTCTGCACCATGGGTCGAGACTCTCTATCTTGCTTTAGTGTAACACACTTTAAAGGGACGATCTGGCACCCTAAATGCCTCTTCAAAATGTTCATGCACATTAAAGTACTCTATAATGTTTAAAATATAAGAAACTGACAGTTAAAAGAAATAGACATATTCACAGGGCTTCAGGATGGCCTCCTCTCAGTTTCTCTACTTCAGATTTCTTAGGGTTTTTTTCAGCAGCAAATAATAAGAAGCACTCCCATTCATATGAATGATATTTTCTATGTCCAGAATGATGTTACCAGACAATGTATTTCACTATTATATATCCCAGTGTGTCCAAGAGCATTATAATGTAGTTCCCTGTCACTTTAATGACAGTAATGTCTTCACTGCATTCCATCACTCTCTTTCTCATGTAAATACCAGCTGGCTCAGGATGATAGACATTCTATCTCTCTCATATAAATACCACCTGGCTGAGGATGATTGGCATTCCATCTCTCTAATATAAATACTAGCTGGCTGATGATAAGCATCCAATCTCTCTCATATGAATACCAACTTGCTAAGGATGATAGGCATTCTATCTCTCATATATAAATACCAGTTGGCTGAGGATGTTAGGTATTCCATCTCTCTCATGTAAATACCATCTTGCTGAGGATGATAGGCATTCTATCTCTCATACAAATACCAGCTGGCTGAGTATAATGAGAATTTCTGTCTTTATGATACAACACTTTCACAGACTCACATCCCACTTAGGGGATTGGAGGTGGAAATGCAAAAACAAAGTCAGCACCAGACAAAAAAAAAAAAAAACAGTACTCCATCCAGCACCTCCAAGAAAATTAAACAGTCCTTCCGCTCAGCTTAGTGTGCTGGTTTTCTTAGAGACACATGTGCTTTGTACACTAAAGGAATACCTGAGCAGGCAAGTAAAAATTAAAATATAAATAGAAAGGCAGCAAATGTAAAAAGAACAAAAAAAAATGGGCATGCTTAAATAGATGACTAGACTGTCCCTTTAAGGGCCAAACAATTTGTGAGTTCAGGAAAGACTGTGAAAAGTATTGGTATTTTACTGCCAACAGAATACACTACCGTTCAAAGGTTTGGGGCCTCTTATAAATGTCCTTGTTTTTGAAAGGAAAGCTAATTTTGCTCATTAAAATAACCATGAAATGGGTCAGAAATACAATTTAGACAATGTGAATGTTGTAAATGACTACTGTACCTGGAAACAGCTGATTTTAAAAGGAATAGCTACATAGGCCTACAGAGGCAAATTATTAGTAACCATGATTCGGCATGTTGTGTTAGCTAATTGAAGTTTCTCATTTTAAAGGTCAACATCTTGACTGTATTTCCTATTCATATTCCAACTCAGTTGATGTATGTTTTCTTGGGATGCAAGGAAATTACTAAGTAACAACAAACTTGAACAAGCTTGATGAAGCTCATGTCCTGAGAGAAACGCGTAGCGTGCACCCTCAGCAGAAGTGGGAGGATCCTACATTCAGACATTTCCTCCATACTCGATAGACTACCTCGCACAACATAACCTTATACTGGAGGCACAACATACTATTTTTAATTTAAGCATATATTATTTATTTTTATTAAATTTCTACTTGACGTCTAACAGTGGTTATCTTCCTTTCCTCTATACTCCTGCCGCTCTATAAGTTCCTTATTGAGCTAGGTTCATTTCAATGTTCTTACATCAAGAGCTGGGTTGTGTGGCTCTAAACCAAGTGAGTGGTACACATAGTGGTGCACTATGGTGTATTTTTCTGAGTTTTATTCTATGTAACATACCATCCCAACATAAATCTGAACCAGCAAGATCTTTTTTAAGCTAAGTGTCATCCTAATTTTATGCACACCTTCACTTTTATTATTTCACAAGTTTTTACATAGGTGGTGTATTTGGGGGGGTACACCACTCGTGTGGTAGCTGCATTACTTTAAATGCTTGGAGAGCCTTCTTACACACTTCACTTTTTTTTTTTAAACGGGCATTTTCCTCCACTATAAACATTATTTTGATTGATTCAACATTATGTATTTTTCTATACATGGAATACTGAGTTGTTTTTTTAATGTGGCATTGTATTATTTATAGTATATTTGAGCGCTAACATTACATCCCCTTCCTAATATAGAAAAAAAACTTTTGTGCACGTATTGTTCATTCTATTACCTCACAAAGTTTACCTAAATCCCTACTGAGCTTATCAGTCTGACATTTCACCATCCGTATAAAAGGATATCATGAATAAGGGTAACAGACACAGTTTTCCTTTGTATTCATTTTCAACACATTTTGCTAATCTTTATATCAGATCCTGTTATATTACTGTTTCATTTCAGCATTGAAAACATGTATTTCTCAAATGGCCATATTATATTTTATATATCACTCCACAGACTTGGATTTGGTCATTGTAACCTTTTCCTGTTTTATTTTTATTTTAATTTATTTTATTGTCACATACATTAAGTGTCTTTTCCACTAAGCACCAGGGACTTCCCTGTACTTGTTGCATAATATTCATAGCCAGTGAGTGACAGTGACATTACCAGTCAGCTAGTTGTTGTTTTTGGACACCTCCATTATTTGTAGTGTAAGTCAGGGACCGCCATAGAGTGCTCATCCTACATAATCTACTTTTATAAAAGGGTAGTGACCAGAGAGGGAAAGTAGAGGAGAAAAAAGACCCAGAAGTACTAATCTACCAGTGTTCCCAGATGTATCTACAAGAATTTAATATAGGAATAGAAAAGTACTCTTTTAACTGCTATATGAGGTGAGATAAGACTGAAATTAACAGAATGGTTTACCATTATAAAGAACTAAGTAAAGCATGCTGTTGAAATTCACAGTTCGTCCATTGTGTAATGGTGTATAGGTAACATCGTTTGTGCAGTGTGGAAGCGGACATTTTAAATACTCTTCAGATTAATTTTCTTATTGTATTTTCTGTCTTTGTCTGCTGATATATGTTTATTGTGGAAGGGATAGAAAAAAAAACAGAAGGCTCAATGTAATTTATGCATCTTCCAGGTTTCTGTTTTATCTGGTTAATAAATCTTTCATGCACTTAAGATGGAAAGATTTGTGCCCTGTTATGTTTAGCTATTTTTTCCCTCCTACTTTCAGATAAAGCTGCAGGTCCTGCCCTTTCTTTCTTAGAAGGTATTTGTCTTTTCCCTGCTTCCAGTGACAGTTTTTATCAAGCTTTCCTTTGTTCACTTTTCACTTTTTCAGTTTAGAACATGCTCAAAATATGAAAAGGAGAAAGAAAGAAAATGGTTTTCACTTAAGATCTTTTTAAGGCATCCTACTGAAAATACTTCAGGAACATCGATATAATTAGTGACTAAAACAAAGCTTTGGTTTGTTTGATAAATTCACAGTTTTAACTCCAATGTTTAACCCCTTGCCACCACAGGACGGACCTAGCGAATTGTTAATGACAGAGGATGGACCTAGTCTGTCCTGCAGCAAAAGGAGCACTGAAAGCAATTTTTTTTTCGCTTTCTGTGCTCCACCGGTATTGCTATGATGCTTCCTTGTGGAAGCATCGCACAATGCTAAACAAAAACACAGACGGAGAACGAGTGAAATTCCGGTTTTAAAGGCACAGTCACTTTAAAACTGTCGGCGGTTAAGAAGAGCATAGGAAGCAAATTAAATCACTTCCTATGGCTCTGAAAGTTTTACTGACCTGCCTCGCAAGTAGAGGCAGTCAGCAACACTAAAAAAAGCAGATTTACCCAAGGAAACACCATTTATACTATATGTTGTACCCAAAATTAATAATTTTACACTTGTCTACAGTGAATCGCATTTGCCATGTAATCGAATAATAATAACATCCAATAATGTCCAAATGGACCCAAAGAAAGTGTCTGCAATTCTACAGTGGCCTATTGCTACTGACACAAAGGCCATACAAAGCTTTGTGGGATTAAAAACACAGATATACAGGCAAGACAGATATACTGACAGATAAGGTACAGAGATTACATTTGGATCGAAATATAGAAAGTCTCTTAGTGGCATTTAGAAGTGAGAAGTGGTTAACCCCTTAAGGACAGAGCCTTTGAAACATTTTTGTCCTTTCTGGACAATGCCTATTTTAACATTTCTCTGCTGTTTGTGTTTAGCAGTAATTTTCTTCTTTGTCATTTGCTGTACCCACACATATTATATATTGTTTTTATCGGGACAAGAAGGGCTTTCTATGGATGCCATCTTTTTGATCATATCTTATCATATTATTAAAAAAAAAAAAAAAATATGGTAAAAAAAAAAAAATACACAAATTTCTTTGTTTTTATTTGAAACAACTTCTCCTCATCGACAATAGCGAACGAAAAAACATGCTAAATAGTTTCTACTATTTCTCCTGAGTACAGGGATACCACCCATGCATAGGTTTGTTGGGTTGTTTGGGGGCTAAAATGCCAAATTTGTGAGGTGCAGTTTTTTGTTTTCCAACTTGAAATTTTTACATGCAGACAGCCTGCACCCATGTCCCATTTGGGACATATTTGAAGCCAGCTAGTGTATTTTACCCCATCAACCCATATATTTTTTAAAAGAAGACACCTTAGGCTATCTCAAATGGTGGTATTTTTACACTTTCCATGCACTAATTCTACCACCAGCCTTTGTCAAACTTTGTGGTAGTAATTGTTTTGTGTTTTTTTTTCACAAACCTTGTACTTCAGACATGAATTCACAGATTTTGGTATGTGTCACTGCCAAATAACACCCTAATAAGTGTTCAGCAACATCTCTTGAGTACAGGGATACCACCCATGCATAGGTTTGTTGGGTTGTTTGGGGGGTAAAAGGCCAAATTTGGTAGGTGCAGTTTTTGGTTTTCCAAATTAAAATTTTGACATGCAGACCGCCTGCACCCATGTCCCATTTGGGACATATTTGAAACCAGCCAGTGTATTTTACCCCATCAACCCATATATTTTTTAAAAGAAGACACCTTAGGCTATCTCAAATGGTGGTATTTTTACACTTTCCATGCACTAATTCTACCACTAGCCTTTGTCAAACTTTGTGGTAGTAATTTTTTTGTGGTTTTTTTTCACAAACCTTGTACTTCAGACATGAATTCACAGATTTTGGTATGTGTCACTGCCAAATAACACCCCAATAAGTGATCAGCAACATCTCTTGAGTACAGGGATACCACCCATGCATAGGTTTGTTGGGTTGTTTGGGGAGTAAAAGGCCAAATTTGGTAGGTGCAGTTTTTGGTTTTCCAAATTAAAATTTCGACATGCAGACCGCCTGCACCCATGTCCCATTTGGGACATATTTGAAACCAGCCAGTGTATTTTACCCCATCAACCCATATATTTTTTAAAAGTAGACACCCTACGCTATTTCAAATGGTGGTATTTTAACACTTTCCATGCACTAATTCTACCACCAGCCTTTGTCAAAGTTTGTGGTAGTAATTTTTGTGTGGTTTTTTTTCACAAATATTGTATTTTAGACATAAATTCACAGATTTTGGTATGTGTCACTGCCAAACAATAACCCAATATGTGTTCAACAACATATCCTGAGTACAGGGATACCACCCATGCATAGGTTTGTTTGGTTGTTTGGGGGCTAAAGGGCCACATTGTGAAGGTGCGCATTTTCAACTTGGAATATTGACGTGTAGTCAGCCTGAGCCCATCTTTCATTTGGGACTTTTTTTTAAGAAGGACAGTGTATTTTACCCCAAAAAGTATATATTTTGTAAAAGTAGACACCCTAGGCTATTTTAAATGGTGTTATTTTAACACTTTCCATGCACCAATTCTACCACCAGCCTTTGTCAAAGTTTGTGGTAGTCATTTTATTGTGTATTTTTCCCACATACATTGCACTTTAGACACAAATTCACATATTTCGGTATGTGTCACTGACAAACAATACCACAATATATGTTCAGCAACATCTCCCGAGCACAGGATACCACCCATGCATAGCTTTGTCAGCTTTGTTAGAGGTTGAAAGGCTACATTTGAGAGGTGCGCTTTTTGATTTTCAAACTTGGAATTTGAACATGTAGAGCAAGGAAGGGGTAAATAGCTCTTATAAGAGCCTTTGTAGTACTGTACAAAATAATTAACCCCTAAAAATGCACAGACAAGAAAAAATGTTCTGCTGTGCAGTGATCAGTGGCAGGGAAGGGGTTAATACACTACACTATACAAAAAGGTATGGCTTTTATAAAAGCCCTTGGGACTCATAATTTATTAACATTTTATTTAATTTATTACAATTTAAAAATTATGTTATACAGATCTGTCTCTTTCCCTCACTAAAACTCAAGTGAGGAGAGGGAGGCAGATACATATGGGTCAGAACAATATTTACGAACCAGACGAATGGTGATGCTCATCTGAGAAATCACCAAACCACCTTTGCCACTGATCGGCTGTTACTGATCGCTATACACGCGTTCAGACAGCTTCAAAAGGAATACACGTAATCCCCTAGTGGGTATAATTAACCCCTAGTGAGTCTGACAAAAAAAATGCTGATAGCAAAAAAAAATCCTTCGGCGACTAGATTGCTCCATATGCGCTGCTTAGGCAGTGACCATATGCACTGCTTAGGCAGTGACCATATGTGCTGCTTAGGAAGTGATATACGGCAAGGAAGGGGTTAATAGCTCTTAAAAGAGCCTTTGATATACTGTAATAAATCAAAGTAAAAAAAAATAACCCCTAAAAAAATGCACAGACAGCAAAAAATGTGCTGCTGTGTAAGATCACTGCGTACATAGCGATCAATTGCAGGGAAGGGGTTAAATACTGGAAACGGCTTTTATAAAAGCCTTTGGGTCTCAATTCTATTAAATATATTATAATTAAAAGCTTACATTATACTGCTCTGTCTCCCTCACTAAAACTCAAGTGAGAGGGAGGCAGATCTACACGGGTCAGATCAAATATTTACACATATTGATCTAACCAGACGAATGGTGATGCTCATCTGAGCAAACGCCAACCCGCCATTGTCACTTATCAGCTGTTACTGATCGCTATACATGCGCTCAGACAGCTAAAAAAAATTTTTTACGTTAAACGTAGTCCCCTAGCGGGTATAATTAACACGTGACGGGTGTAATAAAAAAGTTTAAAAAAAATTAAAAATGCTTCTGCAGCAAGATTGCTGCATTTGCGTCAGATCGCTGATTAGGCAGTGATCTACGGCAAGAAAGGGGTTAATCTCTCTTAAAAGAGGTTTTTTTATACTGTAATGAATTACAGTAAAAAAAAAATAACCCCTAAAAAATGCACAGACAGCAAAAAATGTGCTGCTGTGTATGATCACTGCGTACACAGCGATCAATGGCAGGGAAGGGGTTAAATGGCTTTTATAAAAGTCCTTGGTGTTTAAAATTTTATTATATATTTTTTTTATTATTTTATTTTATTTTTTTACTTGATCTGATCTGTCTCTCTCCCTTACTAAAAGTAGTAAGGTGAGGGAGGCAGATCAATACTTGTCAAAGGCAATATTTAGTAATATTGCCTTTGACAGTATGGTAAGTGCTCATAGATCTGCTGTGCGGCATCGATTGGCTCCCCCTAGAGCATCGGAAGTGAAATACTTTCACTTCCGATGCTCTTGCCATTAGAAGGGAAGCGCTGCCTGTACAGGCAGCGTTCCCTTCTACTGAGCCGATGGGGTCGCTCAGGAGAGCGACCACCATCGGCTCTGGGGAGCAGCATGGTGTTGTTAAGTGCCTCGCTGGCGAGGCACTTTAACAACACCGGAGATGCTTAGAAAGCGAACGATTGTTCGCTTTTTAAGCACATGTGTGCAGCGGGCGCAGCGGGCGCAGCCATTTGTAAATGGCTGCTACGATCACTCCGTGGAGTGATCGTAGCGCGCCCCTGCACATTTGGGGGGTGTTGCACAATGCCTCTACCGCTGGTCGCTTTCTTTACTCCATTTAGTGCATGACGTGCCAGGCACGTCACCTGTCGGCAAGTCCTCGATTTGCCGTGACGTGCCTGGCACGTCATCTGTCGTTAAGGGGTTAAAAGTAAAATTAATTTAAAGGTGAAAAGTGGCAGTGGAGCATTTATAAGTGAAAATAGGTAGTCAGGTTAGCAGCAGCCTGGGGGAAATTCCCACCTTTGTCAGCCCTTTGCTATATCAAATCACCTCACTATAAACAGAAAAAATGGTGTCAATTATTTTAATATATACTACTAAATGAAGTGCATAGATTGGCTCACTCATGTGATTTTGAGCAACAAAATACTGCTCAACTGAATGGCTCAGTTGCTTAATCTGAAGAGACCACTAAACTACAACAATCCAAATGTTGTCATCGGCAAACACTGAGACATGGCTCCGTATGTCCTCTGGGAGATCATTAATAAACAAACTAAAACGAAGAGGACCCAGGACAGAACCCTGAGGAACGCTACTTATCATTTCTGTCCAGCTTGAGAACTTCCCATTTTCCACCACCATCATTCAACCAATTGCCAATCCACAAACAAACCTTTGGCCCTAAGCCTATTTCAGTCAATGTGTACAGTAGCCTTTTGTGTGGGACTATATCAGTTAAGGACATTTGGAATATAAAGCTCTGGGATCACAATTTTTTCAGAGGCATTTATTATTTAAATGTGATATGCCCTGATTTAACAATGACGTTTTACAAACAAGATCAAAATAGTCTAATTGGGGAAAAATTCTGAGTTGCAAAATGTTCAGATATTTTGGCTCAAGTTACTGCTGAGTGAATAGCCCTAAGAGTCATTTGCACACAATATTACAGGATAACCTCACAAAGTGGGCTGGACTCCATGGGATCAATTCAACATAGTCCATTGCCTTCCAGAAATAGCATTACATGCCAATCTTTCTGTCTTCCTCCATCACTCTATGGCAAACATGCGTAGCCCTCTGATTTGCTCTTTGCGCTTAATGTATCGATACATATTGATATTATTTTGCATGTGACTCATGCACCATGTTTTTTGGTGCCTATTATAAACTCATTTCAACTTCTTAGGTAGTTGGTTGTTCTTCTCGAGTGGGGTAGTTAGCTCCCTTAAGTATATCAATATTGTTCTCCTCTTTTCCTGGAAAATTATTTGAACCATGGAACTGTGATTCAGACTGTCAGGGATCCCTGGAAATGCTGTTCTTGGCCTCAGTGATAAAGCTAACAACCATTTGACCATGAATGTATATTGACTGGCTTGAGGGTATTTCAATTCCTCTGTTGAACCATAAAAAAACAGGGTCCACAGGATCAGGCCCAGTAACAAGTGTATCTCGCTCCCAGGAGAAAAGAAGAACAGCCTCAATAGTGTAAACAGTTTAAAAACAATAATACATTTATTAATATAAAAACAGACTAGCAAAATGAATGCATTTTTTCAAAGAATAGCACAACGCAAATACATAAAGTAGTCAAAGTAGTAATGATTTTACCTGCTGGACTGTTTTCATGTCAAATTAGCCAAAGTGCATACGAGTTTAATGGTAATAAAGCTTCAAAAGCTTGCCATCTGTTAATACTAATCTGCTGTGTATGCTCCATGGGTCAAAATGGAACAAATCTTGAATCTATTTTTTTTCTAGCACCTTTTCGAGGTGTTACTTTCACGTACAAATGAACCAAATATATTTTATTTTTATTTGCGATTATTTATTTTTTAAAAATAATAGTATTTTTATTTATTTATTTTGTGGCGACTTCTGCTAGTTTCGCAATAGTCAAAGTCCTCCCGACATGACTATCCATTCTCCCCATCCCAGTCTATAGGGAGGATCGAGGTTACTATTTTTGTGATCCGAGCTCCAGAGGATTTTTGTGCCAATTCAGAAGCACTTTGGTGCTATCAGAGTAGCCCAAATTCATGGGCTATTCAAATCACCGAAGAAAATCAGAGCTAGCTGAGTCCACCCTTATATATTTATTTTGGGAAATGTATTACTAATGGTATAAATGTGCTGGCTACTGTGAAATGGTGTGTTATTCTGTTTATATAGCCATGTACGGCAGCCTGGAAATATGGTTCATCACTAAAATGTCATGGCTTAGTTGGTACATTTTGACTGCAGAAGAAGACTAGATGCAGCCAGGTGATCTGATTGATGTGTAAAGATCTTAGCTTTCATAGACAATTCAATTGTTATATTGTTATGAAATTGTTCCTTTATATCAGGTGATAGATTCCTGTTTCATGAGTTAATAATGCCTAATCCATATCTAGTAGCAGACCTAATAAATCCATGCAGATGTTTGTGGCAGGTAGAAACAGAGCACATCTTAGCACAAACATACCCCTTATTTTCTGTCATAAATTTGGATGAGGGAAAAGTAAGGGTGACTTTGAAATAAAAATAATACAAAGAACTAGTAGAGCTACATCTCCCCCACCTGGCTGATATGTGTACTTCATCTGAATTGTTGTTCGATATATTATAATGTTACTGTGGTTTTTAATAACAATTTCTTTAGACATTTTGTTCCATTTTTATTAAATACAGTTAGAAAAATGAATATATATTCTATATTTTCCTTTTTGTTTCTGAACATTATGAGCAGGAAATCCAATCCTGTTACTGAGGTCAATACCTACAAAATGAGACATTGGAAAAGCAAACAGCTAACTATTAGGCATTGTCGCATAGGATTTTTACCCAAGTACAGTTAATTGTATGCATAAGTATGACAATATTGGTACTTTTTTTAATGAAAAAAAGAGAGATAACCGGAGGTTTCACATTATAAGGTTAAGACTAGGTACCTTTGAAATTAGAACCATGTTAGCTTTGTATACAAAATAAACTAGAGAAGTAAAAATTCTATATCTATCATTCGGTTTATAATCCTGAAGAAGAGACCAACGTTGTTGCACTCTAATCCCTCTAGTTAACTAAGGTTCATTTTAACCCCGCTTGTCTCCTATAATTCCACAGAGAACCTTACATTGTCTAGTTTCACTTCTACAGGAGGAAGGAGAGATGAATATGTCAGATTTATGTTTGTGTTGAACACAGTTATTGTGTTGCCTGGGTCCACGGATGAACACACACGCTACAATACTGAATTATTAGTTAGATATCAGATAAAAACAGCCATAATGATGAACCCAGTTCACTAACACAGAGAAAACCCCATTAGCTGCAAGCACTTCCGTGTTCAGAGAAGGCCGAGCTGTTTCACTGCCAGTCACATCTTTTGGGACAGAGCTGTGCCTCTAGCTGTTCGCTGTAAAATTATTGTTGCTTTTTAAGTCGGCTGAAGCAGCAAGCAGCACTGTCTGAGGTCAGATCAAGCAGACACACAGAGGAGAGAGGAGTGGGGGAGTGTGATAAAAGTCACCTTCTTTGCTCGTTGGGGTGATAAATTGTCACCCCCTTCTCAAATTCCACCTGGATCCATTGCCCCACTGGGACTCATGTAAGGGCTAGCTCTGGTTGAACATAAGGTAATTGGGTACTTTCTGAATGAATTACAAAGTACACTCTCAGTACACTAATAATTTCCACCACTAAATCATACATAGATATAAACATATTACAAATATGCTATTGCTCTAGATTGCCTCCATATACAGGGATTATACCCAGGTCCGGTGCAAGAATTTTTGCCGCCCTAGGCAAACATTTATTTTGCCGCCCCTTGCTGATCCCACCCTTAGCACCAAATACACACAGTCACACATTCAGAGGCACATGTACACACACAGGCACATGTACACACAGAGAGTCACATATGTACTTGCAGCCACACATACACAGTGTCTCACATGCACAGTAACACATGTACACACTGACACATATTTGCATATACCGAGTTGTAGTAACAGGGTAACGATATGAATAGAGCACTGTGATACACCCATTTATTACACTCTGCCACACACACTTATACTCTGCCACTAACACAATCACACACACACACACACTCTCTGCCAATCACACACACTCACACTTACACTCTGCAAAACACATACACTCTGTCAATCACACACACTTATTGCCACTTGTACACACACTCAGCCACTCAAATCAAATAAATTTGACTTGCCAGTTGGAGAGTTCATGAGGCTGTGTCCATGCTGCTGCGCTCCTCGCCAGTCACGGTAGTGAGAGTGCCAGGAGGTCATGTGACCTTGGATGCTTTGACTTCCCCACATGTGAGAGGAGCACAGTAGCTTACGTGTGTGTGAGGGCCAGTGAGCCAGCTCCTCTAACCTAGGAGGCATGCTGACATGCACATTTAAAGAAATGGGGGGAAAAAACGGGGCTGCCAGCTGCGGGATACATGTATCCCAAAAGAGGGACAGAAGGTACCTGTAGTCAGTGTGCCGAAAAATGATAAGCTTAGGGTCATGTCTACAAATGCTCGCAGTTTAGGTAATAAGATCCATGAACTTGTGACAATAGTGGCAACTGAGAATGTAGATTTAGTGGCTGTTACTGAGACATGGTATAATGAAAAACATGACTGGGACATATCAATACCAGGGTACTCTTTATATAGAAAATACAGAGAAGGTAAAAAAGGGGGTGTGGTGGCCCTGTATGTGAGGGATAGCTTAAAATGTAACGTAATACAAGTTAGTGAGGCGAACATAGAGTCAGTTTGGGTTACATTAGAATTTGGTAATCGTATGGTAACTCGGGTAGGTGTGATTTATAGGCCCCCTGGACATCATGGGTGACTTTAATCTTCCTGATGTGAACTGGAAATACAAAATAGCTACTTGCGCCAGGAGTACGCATATCCTAAACTCCCTACTGGGATTATCTCTAAAACAAGTAGTGGAGGAGCCAACTCGGAAGCAGGCCATACTAGACTTAGTGTTCACAAATGGAGATTTGTTATCAGATATTACTGTAGGTGAAAGTTTAGGATCTAGTGATCACCAGACAGTGTGGTTTAATATAAGAACAGTGACGCAGTCACACCACACAAAAACAAAAGTTTTAGATTTTAGAAAAACAGACTTTTCTAAAATTAGATTAGGTGTAAAGGAGTCATTATCAGACTGGAGCAACTTAAATGGAGTCCAGGAGAAATGGGATTATCTAAAAGTTGCACTACTGAAGGCAACAGAAAATTGCATAAGGCATGTTAGTAAGAGCAAAAAAATTAAGAAACCACTGTGGTACTCGGCAGAGGTGGCTAAAATAGTAAAAAATAAAAAGCTAGCATTTAGTAATTATAAAAATACTCAGAGTGAGGAAGATAGAAAGATCTATAAGAGTAGGCAGAAAGAGGCAAAGCAAGCTATAAGAGCTTCCAAAGCACACACAGAAGAGACTATAGCCCAGTCAGTGAAAAAGGGGGATAAAACATTTTTTAGATACATAAATGAGAAAAGGAAAGTAAAACAAGGATTAGTTAGATTAAAAACAAAAGAAGGATGCTATGTAGAAGAGGATAAAGGCTTAGCAGACTGCCTTAATGAATATTTTGGTTCCGTTTTTACAAATGAAAATGAGGGTAAGGGACCTCATTTAGGGAAAAAGACTAATGAGTCTTTTGATGCATGTAAGTTTACAGAGGAAGAGGTTTTACTTCAGCTGTCTAAAGTAAAGACAAATAAGTTGATGGGACCTGATGGGATACATCCAAAGTTATTAAAAGAACTTAGTGGTGTACTAGCAAAACCGTTAACAGATTTATTTAACCAATCATTGTTAACGGGAGTAGTTCCAGAAGATTGGAAATTAGCTAATGTTGTGCCCATTCACAAGAAAGGTAGTAGGGAGGAGGCGGGCAACTATAGACCAATAAGTCTTACTTCAGTAGTGGGGAAAATAATGGAAACCTTGTTAAAGAATAGGATTGTTGAACATCTAAAGTCGCATGGATTCCAAGATCAGAGACAACATGGGTTTACTTCAGGGAGATCATGCCAAACTAATCTTATTGATTTTTTTGATTGGGTGACTAAAATAATAGATCAAGGTGGTGCAGTAGACATTGCTTACCTAGATTTCAGTAAGGCTTTTGACACTGTCGCACATAGAAGGCTTATTAATAAACTGAAATCTTTGAGTTTGGATTTCAATATTGTTGAATGGATTAGACAATGGCTGAGTGACAGGCAACAGAGGGTTGTAGTCAATGGGGTATATTCGATGCAAGGTCTTGTTACTAGTGGGGTACCTCAGGGATCTGTACTTGGTCCCATTCTCTTTAATATTTTTATTAGCGATATTGCAGAAGGTCTTGTTGGCAAAGTATGTCTTTTTGCTGATGATACAAAGATTTGTAGCAGGGTTGATATTCATGGAGGGATAAGCCAAATGGCAAATGATTTAGCTAAACTAGAAAAATGGTCAGAGCAGTGGCAACTGACATTTAATGTGGACAAGTGCAAGATTATGCACCTTGGGCGTAAAAACCCAAAAGCAGAATATAGACTATTTGGTACAGTCCTAACCTCAACATCTGAGGAAAGGGGTTTAGGAGTAATAATTTCAGAGGACTTGAAGGTAGGTAGGCAATGCAATAGAGCAGCAGGAAATGCTAGCAGAATGCTTGGTTGCATAGGGAGAGGTATTAGCAGTAGGAAGAGGGAAGTGCTCATGCCATTGTACAGAGCACTGGTGAGACCTCACTTGGAGTATTGTACGCAATACTGGAGACCGTATCTCCAGAAGGATATTGATACTTTGGAGAGAGTTCAAAGAAGGGCTACTAAACTGGTTCATGGGTTGAAGGATAAAACTTACCAGGAAAGGTTAAAGCATCTTAACATGTAGAGCTTGGAGGAAAGACGTAACAGGGGGGATATGATAGAAACATTTAAATACATAAAGGGAATCAACACAGTAAAAGAAGAGAGTATATTTAAAAGAAGAAAAACTACCACAACTAGAGGACATAGTCTTAAATTAGAGGGGCAACGATTTAATAGTAATATCAGGAAGTATTACTTTACTGAGAGGGTAGTGGATGTATGGAATAGCCTGCCAGCAGAAGTGGTAGAGGTAAACACAGTCAAGGATTTTAAGCATGCGTGGGATAGACACAAGGCTATCCTAGCTATAAGACCGGGAACGGGGGACTAATAAAAGTACTTAAAAAAAATTGGGCAGACTAGATGGACCGAATGGTTCTTATCTGCCGACACATTCTATGTTTCTATGTTTCTATCCCGCAAAGCAGTTGGCGCACCCCCAGAGTCGGCGCCCTAGGCAAACACTTAGTTCTCCTGTTGGTAACACTGGCTCTGATGCTACCCACATGGCCGATTTCAGCACAAGATTGCCTCACTCTGCCGAATGCCGAGAAGTATAGAGAAATTATAGTAAACATATTTTAAACTCTAAAATATTCATATACAATTCTAAGATATTAATGTTACATATTACAATAGTATATTTATCATTAATATTTTAAATAAAAAATAATATAAATTATTTTACGTTAATTTTATTTATTTTTATATATTTAATTAAAAACTAGCAAAAAGGGTCATGTTTACAACTTTGTTACAGATGACCATTCTGCTGTGGAAGCAGATCCTGACAGGAGAGCATAAAACCCTCTCTTGTATTGACTAACAAAGTTATAATTACCTTCAGCTGTCTGGTCTAATTGTCCAAGGGCAGCAGAAAACAGAGACAAGCTGACAGCCTTCTTCAAATCTCTCACTTGAACAAAATGAACCTGTCTTTGGTCTGGCTCATGAATTCATTAATTTGGGCTTCAAAAATCAGCCTGACAGCCACTGTAGAAAACAGAAGGGCATTCATGTTTCCTATTCAGATGTAGAGAGGCTTGGTGACATGCAACATGCGTGATACATGCCATAAAGTATATGTTTGTACTCACTGTAATTGCACTTGTGTAAGTAACATATGCAACATTTAGCATCCTAGATGCATCTAATTTATCAGATTTCAAACTGCAGAGTTATAATGATTCCTGCATCAGTGATTCCAAGCCCTTAATGCATCCAGCATTGTGGATTTTGAAGTTCTGCATTAGCAGAGGTAGACTAATTAAAGTACAATAAAGTATGGTATGAGAGGGGAGCAGTAGCACTGAGCTATGAGATTTTTTTTAAGTGGTGGTAAACGTAAAAAAACAAAGGTGGATATAGCTGTGTTTTTTTGTCTTCATGTAGGAAGACTAGACAGGTGTCTTACCTGGATGCTGTTACATGTACAATGTATTGTGAGCAAACATGAGCAAACAGAGGCAAATTTCAGCAGTCAGGACTGTACTCTGGCATTCACCTGTCCATACCATCTGCATGATAAGCGCACTAGCCTCTTAGCAGTTTTAACACAACTGAGATACAAAATACTTTTAAAATAAAAGACCACAAGTATTCCAAGGTATAGAAAATATACCTCCATTCCACACCCTCCATATTTCAATAATGTCACATATAATGATCAGATATTTACTGTAATGTGTCCTTCTCTGGTTGAAGATAACATGTTATTACACTATGAAGTCTACTCAATAAGCTACCATATGGTGTGGAAATGGGGCAAACATGTAGAGAAATTCACAATACGGTTACACAATTTGCCCAATGTTGGCCCAGTGTGGCACTTTCGACTGATTTTAGGCCGATCTTTGGCCATATTCGGTTTGGGAATCATTTAGTTACCCCACTAGACACCAGGGAAGTTTGTAGGTGCCTGGGCAATCCTGGGGATGTAGAATAGCAAATAAAAGGAAATAAAAACAAGAAATGCTTTTTTTTTTCAATTATAATTTTTATTAAATATGAAAAACCTTTTTACATGTGAATTAATATTTACTTGTAAAACTTTTTTCCGAAATGGAGGTTTTATATTCAGGCTTTTTCCAAAATGAATATCCAAAAATTGTGGGTCGTCATATTCAAGCAAATGATATATACAATATATGATTAATTCTGCAAAGCCATGCATTACAGTATGCATAGAAAGGACTTTAGAATAGAAATGCTTTAATAAAAGAATACATATAAAGCTCCTTATTGAGTCATCTATGCTTGTATAGCTCTAGCAGGTCCGGCGAATTGTTGTTGAAAATCATGGGTCAGATGTGTCAGATGAAGAAAAACCTGACCCAAGATGTCTGCTCCCTGATAGAGCTGAATATAGAGCAAAAATGGCTCAATAAGGTGTTTTATTTATATTCTTTTAATTAAAGCATTTCTTTAAAATGTCTACCCTTGATGCAATCTTTCAATTAAACAGAATTTAATTATTTCCTGACCTGGCCTTTTAATGCAATACACTATGCCAAACAAAGGACTTTTTCTTTTTCTTTTTGCTGAGTGGGTCTTTTACAAATACCTATTGCAATTTATTATAGCATTGCTCCTCCAGCTTCCGACACTGCTTTACAATAAGAAATAATGACAACTATTTTGCTCCGAGGTTGTTGAATGTGTAGTGCCATATTAATACACTGTGTTAGCTTTAATGTGTCCCGAAAGGTTTATTTCACAGTTATCTTTATTGTAGACTCTCTTTCTCCTTTTTGTATCAGGGTAATTCATTTACTATTGTCACTGATCTATACATGCACCTTTCTCTGAGGAATATATTGGTGCATTTAAATGAAAGATAATAGATATTCATTACATTTATTCCTTGCTACACTGTTCACCATTGTTCTAAATTTACCAAATCATTAATCATTTTTTGTACCAGTGGAATTTTAAAGCTGATTCTAATCAGTAGGTTGTTTGCATATAATGCTCCTTTTTTAGATCGATTTCCTTGTAACAAAAATATTGGCACAGCAAAATTCTTTTTCTAAAGAAGGTTATTATTATTATCCATGTTATCAAGCACTGATTAAGAATAATACATAATTTTAAAAAAAAATTATGTGTTATATGTATTTTTAAAGTAGTTAAATATCACTATCATTGACCTTCAACAAGAGCTTTTTATTCTATGAGCGCATGCAAGTCATAGCAGTGAGAAGTTTCCTTATAATTAGCACATTTTCTAATTTTAATGCATTTCATTGTAAAACAGTATCAGGATAATACACAGAAATTGAAACTGTTGATAATTATAATTTAAAAAATAAATAAAATAAAGTCTTACATGAATAGACACACATATAAGTCTAACAGGGAAGAATTCACCTGAACTTGCATTTATTATAAGGGGGGGGGGGGGGGGGCTGCTGAAGACCAAATAGTTATAACTATGATATGCAGTCCAAAGGGATCCGCACACTCACATCAAACAGGTTTTCATTCATGGGACAGTTCTTCGAAGCCACTTCATAGCGGCTACTTCATTGCGGGAGTTTGAGCGCCTGACTACCGTATTTGCTCGATTATAAGACGACCCCCCAAACTTTGGATATTCCTTTAGGAAAAAAACTAAAAGCCTGAATATAAGACTACCCTATAGGAAAAAAGTTAAAATTGTATATATTGACATGTAAATTGCTTTTTTAATAAAAACTTATGATATCAAAAAATGCATTTCTTGTTTTTATTTCCTTTTATGTGCCAATGCTGCCTCCCTCTTTCCCTTGTCCCCAGCTTTCTCTCCCCCCCCCCTTAGTGTTGTCTCTCTCTCCCCCTCCCTTCCCTCTCCCCCCTCCCCCTTGTTTCTCTCTTCCCCTCCCTCCCCTTGTTGCTCTGGTTCCCCCCTCCCTCCCCTTGTTGCTCTGGTGCCCCCTCCCCCCCTCCCCTTGTTGCTCTGGTGCCCCCTCCCTCCCTCCCCTTTTTGCTCTGGTGCCCCCTCCCTCCCTCCACCTCACCTGTGTAATAATCCCTGGTGGCTAGTGGGGGCAGCCGGGGGATGTCTGCACGATACGTGCAGACATCCTCCATGCTGCCCGACACCTCCGTCTATTATGACGGACAGCTGTCCGTCATAATAGACGGACAGGTGTCGGGCAGCATGGAGGATGTCTGTACGTATCGTGCAGACATCCCCCAGCTGCCCGATTCTCCCTGGTGGCTAGTGGGGCAGCAGAGGATGTCTGTGCGATGAGCGGAGACCTCCCCTGCTGCCGCCCGGCACGCTCGCCGGGACTTCTGTGACGAAAGCGGAAGTACCCGGCTTCTTCATAGAAGCCCCGGCGGTCGTGCCGGGCGGAAGCAGGGGAGTCTGCGCTCATCACGCAGACATCCCCTGCTGTTAGAGAGGGGGATCCAGGTCCCCTGCAGCTCTGCTGGGGACCTGGATCCATGTCTTATAATCTGACCTCCATTTGAGGTCAGATTATAAGAGACCTCGATTATAAGACGAGGGTAACTTTTCAGGAAAAAAAATCTGATAAAAACCTTGTCTTATAATCAAGCAAATACGGTATTTGTCGATGCAGGTTATTTTTAGGCGGTGTAGGTTAGTACTAGGACTCGTTTAGGGTTAATATTAGGACATTAGGGTTATTATTAGGGTATTAAGTTTAAGGGTTTGTTTAGGGTTAGTATTAGGGTTAGTATTGGGGTTCATTTGAGACTTAGGGTTGGGGAGAGTTCAGCAACAAAATTGTCAGCGCTCTAAATGCTTTGGGGAAAAGGCCGTGAGCAAGTGTCCTGGACCTGTTTACATTGAGGCTACTTAAAAACACCTTTCTAGCATAACAAAACCACTATGTCAGTTTAGTATTGTCATAACTAAAAAAAAGTGTATATACCAAATTTCAGCACCAAATTGATGCCTCTGACATCCACAACGATTTGGGTCACATCAAGGACAGATCAGAACCCAATTCGTCATGATGTAACCCTGCATGGCAATTTGGACATCACGGACGATTACACGCCGATAACTTCATAAACTGAAAGCAGATAGAAACATACCTTATCAAAATGGTAGCCTATAAACCACCATTATATCCTATGGGTGATTTCAGACAAGAAAAAAAATGACCCAGAAATACGGAAGAGACTCTGAATAGAAACTGAAGGACAATACAGGAACTACAGCGTTAATTAGGAATTGTTCACATGTTACTATGGGTCATTTGGTCCACAGTCAGAAACACCATGCAGAAAATGAGATACACTATGTGGAATAGGATCACTAAAAGTCGGAATACAGGACAGATCAATAGCAGTTGTCAAGACAGGCGACAGGTGCTGAAGAAGATGAAAAAGACTAGACCAACAGGTGAGGCACAGCAAAATACAATCTTAATGAGTATGAGCTGGCGCTCTGCAACCTCATGGCTCCAGCAACTACAAGAAGACGTGAACATGCCTTTGATACAAACACACCAGCAGGTGCATACACTACATACACAGATATGTTGAAATACTTATCACAAAAGCTACAATTTTAAAGTAGATGTTCAAACACTTCAATAAGGTTTAATATGATCAATAACAAAATAATGAACTAAAGGTAGAATACACATGCTACATGATAACAAAAAAAAGGTACATGTCAAAGTAAAGCAATCCTGTCTTTTAGATCCATCTGTGGACTAAGTGGGCAGCATCTTCCTTAGTGTGGAATTTCAGATGCTGAAGATCATCTGGACACATCAAGAGCTGGCCACGTTCAGGGTGATGGTAGAGAACCCACCGCAATCACACAGAACCAGCACCTGCAAATGATTCAACAAGACATGTTTCAGAGACATATCTTGGAGGAGATTTAGTTGTGTTAGTTGCAATACAAAACCTTCCAGTAGACACATCCCAACAGCGATGATGAAGAGGATACAGATATACATAGAAGGTTTCCTAATCTGTCATGCTCATCTGATGACCAAAAATAACTGAACTCACAATAAAAATTCCTTACTGTATATTATTTCTGAACAATTTGCATCACACTCACATACACAGGTGACAGGGGAGGAGAGATATATCCTAGAGTGTAGGTGTACAGAGAAAACAGCAGAGGGCCAAGGACCGACAGAGAGCAGAACAGGCAATTATGTCCACCAGCAAGCAACAGAGGGAAAGAGCGTTCAGATAGATAAAATGAAATCCGTGAGCCCTGCCACCTATGCCCATCATGGCTTATCTGCTGAGAAGGAGGTGATGGTCACCAGTTTCAAATGCAGCAAAGAGCTCTAAGAGGATTAGTACGGAGAATTGTTTTTTTGAGTTGGCAGAGAGTAAATCATTTGACACTTTAGTGAAGGCTGTTTCAGAAGAGTATAAGCTTCTAAAGGTAGATTGAAAAGGATCATGAAGTTCGTTAGTGGACAGAAAGTTGGTTAGGCATGAGTGTTCCAACAACCTGGCGAGAAGGGAGATAGGACAGTAAGTCAATGGGAGCATGAGCGGCAGAGGAGAGTAATAAATGTTGAAAGGAGGTATTTGGGGTTTGATGAGAGGGTTGATATTAAGGTTGATAAGTAGTGTTGCGTGGACTGAGAGAGTGCAGAGTTGATGGAGCACAACACAAATTTTAAATGAATATACCCCTCAATAGAACTGCATCCAGCAGTACAGGTGCAATTTTGGAGGTAGTGAATTTGTTTGGTGAACTAGTCCATTGGGAGAGTTTAAAAGAAGAGGTGATGAAAATAAGTTTTTAAGTGGTTGGAGAGTTGTTTAGGTCAATGGGAATTTTGAAGTCTCCCAGAATGAGACAGGGTATGTCAGAGAAATGAAAGTAGGGGAGCAATGAGAGAGAAGGGGATGTATTTAAGAGTTGGAAGGAGCAGCAGGGGAGAGGATGATGCCAACACAACCACCATGTACTGAAAGGGTACAATTAATTTCAATATGTGTTCATGATTTATAGCATTATAATTTAATTCCATGTTTATATTAAAGTACAAAACAGTTTTCAAAATTTGATTGCAGCACTTTGTAATCTTATTTTATTTATAATTTTTAGAAGGTTTTATCTGTACAACTCAAGTTAACAAAGAGCAAGTATTTTATATATACAGCATGAAGGTAATTATGCACAATCTATTTTGTAGTATAACACAACTTATACCTTCACACTGCTTGTCATACCAGGACTCTCATAGGACACCCATCTCTAGAGGCTGTTTGCCAGTCCTGGTACATCGTGGTTTTATAGTCTTGACACACAATGTAATAACCATCAACAGCCATTCAGAGTCACGTTCACCTATGTGATTACTCTAATAAGCAATCACACTAATCCTTGTGCTAAACTGTCAAAATCATTGTTTGACATTGTCTCTGCCTCACCCCGCTTCACTTATACTCAAGAGGTAGATACAGAAAAAATCTGACGTTTGAGTGTCCCTAAAGCTTTTTTTTTTTTATCTGATTACCAATAGTTTTTGACCACTGACCATTATTTATTAAGATGGCCTGTCAGGGTGAGACCTACTTTTTGGGTTTTACAAAGTCATGTACACATACAGAATCATAGAATTACACGTAAATTGGCACACATACTCAGAGACAGCTATTCACTAAAGTGAGGTACAGGTGAGCTGAGGTGCTTAAAAAAAGTGTGTTAAAAAAATACAATACTTTTTTTTTTTAGACTAGGGTCAGAATGGGGTAGTGTAGGAGTGAGTTAGGGATAGGGTAGGGAGAGTTTGTGGGAGTTTTGTTTTGAGAAAGGATAAGGGAGAGGAAGGGCTTTACTAGGCATGTGATAGGGAAACATGAGTCTAGTAATGGACAGTTAGAGACGTATCATTTTAAGAGTTTCCGCTGTACTTGTGTTCTTCTTGTTTTCCATTCTTTCGTTCTGCCTGAATAATAATAGTTTTTTCTCTCTCTCTCTCTCTCTCTCTCTCTCTCTCTCTCTCTCTCTCTCTCTCTCTCTCTTTCCTTTTCTTTCTCTTTATTTTTCTGTCTCGGTCCCCCTCCTCCTCTGGCACGGATATATGCATCTGTATTCTGATAGATTAGACAAATAAGGTTGAAGAATTGGATGCAATCTTGTGAAAGGGACCCATGAGGGTGATCTGATCTCTTTTCACTCCTCTTTTTGTGTGTAGTGGATGCTACCAAGAAATAAAAATACTTAATAAAGGGGGAGAAAGGGGGAGGAAAGAAACGAAAAGGACATAAGGATGATCTGAAAACACATCAAAGTGGAAAATAAACAAACTTATATATATGTGTTTCGGAGTCTGAGTATCAAAAAAAATGTGATCAGCAAGGAAAGGGTTAACTTTATTTTTTTTTTTAACAGGATGTTCTTAATTTATTTATTTTTCACTTGCAGGTCACGCTGTGCTTCACTACAGGGAGTGCAGAATTATTAGGCAAATGAGTATTTTGACCACATCATCCTCTTTATGCATGTTGTCTTACTCCAAGCTGTATAGGCTCGAAAGCCTACTACCAATTAAGCATATTAGGTGATGTGCATCTCTGTAATGAGAAGGGGTGGGGTCTAATGACATCAACACCCTATATCAGGTGTGCATAATTATTAGGCAACTTCCTTTCCTTTGGCAAAATGGGTCAAAAGAAGGACTTGACAGGCTCAGAAAAGTCAAAAATAGTGAGATATCTTGCAGAGGGATGCAGCACTCTTAAAATTGCAAAGCTTCTGAAGCGTGATCATCGAACAATCAAGCGTTTCATTCAAAATAGTCAACAGGGTCGCAAGAAGCGTGTGGAACAACCAAGGCGCAAAATAACTGCCCATGAACTGAGAAAAGTCAAGCGTGCAGCTGCCCGATGCCACTTGCCACCAGTTTGGCCATATTTCAGAGCTGCAACATCACTGGAGTGCCCAAAAGCACAAGGTGTGCAATACTCAGAGACATGGCCAAGGTAAGAAAGGCTGAAAGACGACCACCACTAAACAAGACACACAAGCTGAAACGTCAAGACTGGGCCAAGAAATATCTCAAGACTGATTTTTCTAAGGTTTTATGGACTGATGAAATGAGAGTGAGTCTTGATGGGCCAGATGGATGGGCCCGTGGCTGGATTGGTAAAGGGCAGAGAGCTCCAGTCCGACTCAGACGCCAGCAAGGTGGAGGTGGAGTACTGGTTTGGGCTGGTATCATCAAAGATGAGCTTGTGGGGCCTTTTCGGGTTGAGGATGGAGTCAAGCTCAACTCCCAGTCCTACTGCCAGTTCCTGGAAGACACCTTCTTCAAGCAGTGGTACAGGAAGAAGTCTGCATCCTTCAAGAAAAACATGATTTTCATGCAGGACAATGCTCCATCACACGCGTCCAAGTACTCCACAGCGTGGCTGGCAAGAAAGGGTATAAAAGAAGAAAATCTAATGACATGGCCTCCTTGTTCACCTGATCTGAACCCCATTGAGAACCTGTGGTCCATCATCAAATGTGAGATTTACAAGGAGGGAAAACAGTACACCTCTCTGAACAGTGTCTGGGAGGCTGTGGTTGCTGCTGCACGCAATGTTGATGGTGAACAGATCAAAACACTGACAGAATCCATGGATGGCAGGCTTTTGAGTGTCCTTGCAAAGAAAGGTGGCTATATTGGTCACTAATTTGTTTTTGTTTTGTTTTTGAATGTCAGAAATGTATATTTGTGAATGTTGAGATGTTATATTGGTTTCACTGGTAAAAATAAATAATTGAAATGGGTATATATTTGTTTTTTGTTAAGTTGCCTAATAATTATGCACAGTAATAGTCACCTGCACACACAGATATCCCCCTAAAATAGCTAAAACTAAAAACAAACTAAAAACTACTTCCAAAAATATTCAGCTTTGATATTAATGAGTTTTTTGGGTTCATTGAGAACATGGCTGTTGTTCAATAATAAAATTAATCCTCAAAAATACAACTTGCCTAATAATTCTGCACTCCCTGTATAAGTACATGAAGCACAGGGGGTGAATAATTTGATCGAGTGATCACCACAATCATATGCCTGGAAACCCGCCAATCGGGGTCCAGGAACTTTGCCTCGGGTGCGAGGTAGAGTCCTGGAACCGTTTTAGACCTGTAGGCAGTGCGCACGGAGCACACCACCAGCTTAACTACATGATGAGTTAACTCGTCATAGGGTCGCTAACTCTGCAGCTCTTATGACGAGTTAAATCGTCATATGGTCACGAAGTGGTTAAACCCCAATGGGTAAACATGAATCTCAAAATATTTACTGCAGGAATCAGAAAATTCGCCTGGCAGAGGAAACATGCATGCATCCCAATTAACCACAATTATATTTACAATTCCCAATCTACCATATTTGTTCAATATAAGGTGGCCCTGATTATAAGACAACCCTCCCAAATCTTTGATCCTAATGCAGTGGTGTATCTTGATTTTGTGCTGCCCTAGGCAGACAAAATCCGGGCACCCCCCTACCCAAGCTGCACACCCACGTTACACACCTAAGACATGCCCCATCATTCAGACTCACATCAAGCTCACACTCCCATCACACTCAGTCACACACTCCTACTCCCATCACACTCAGTCACACACTCCTACTCCCATCACACACAGTCACACACACTGTCTCCCATCACACACACTCTGACTCCCATCACACACAGTCACACACACTGTCTCCCATCACACACACTCTGACTCCCATCACACTCAGTCACACACACTGTCTCCCATCACACACACTCTGACTCCCATCACACTCAGTCACACACACTGTCTCCCATCACACACACACTCTGACTCCCATCACACTCAGTCACACACACTGTCTCCCATCACACACGCTCTGACTCCCATCACACTCAGTCACACACACTGTCTCCCATCACACACACTCTGACTCCCATCACACTCAGTCACACACACACACACACACACACACACACACACACAGTCTCCCATCAGCACTTACCTTACCTTGGTGGCTAGTGGCAGGCAGCATGGTCCCTCCATGCTGCCTGTTCGGCTTCCCGGCTATTGTGCCGACAGGTCACGTGACCGGTCGCGCGTATGACGTCAGCGAGCCCGTCACGTGACTGTCGGCACTTCCGTGTCGGCACACTGCACGGGGAGCCGAACAGGCAGCACGGAGGTTTCTCTGTGCTGCCTGTTCGGCTCCCCATGCAGCCTGGCAGGCAGAGCGTTGGTGAGGGGGGATCGGAAGATCCCCTGTCACCTCCGTCTCTGCCTGCAAGCGCAGTCTTTTTTTTTTTAAAGGGCCGCTTTTTTTTTTTTCTTTTTTTTTTTCTTTCAGTGCTGGGGGGTGCTGCCGCCCCCCAAAATTTGCAGCCCTAGGCATCCACCTAGGATGCCTCGCGGTAAATACAGCACTGTCCTAATGAGTGAAAAAAGGAAAAGGCTTGAAAATAAGTTCACCCTATAAGAAAAGGTTTGTTGGTCAATAATGTTTGACATTTAGAAGTGTTTTAATTTTTAGTAAAAATGTTATTGAAAAAAATGTCACATTTCTTGTTTTTCTTTCTTTATTTGCCCCACTTTATATCCTCCACATCACTTGCCATTGCAACCACAGCACCAGATCATACTTAAATTGACAAAGCACTACATTGCACCTCCAGGATTTTCCCAGCACCCACATTACACCTACTGGATGTGTCATTGTTCCCACATTGCACCAATGACAACAATTTGTCAATGCAGACAGAGGATTTACCACTGCACCCATATTACACCCATGGGGTTTGCCACTGCACCAGTATTGCATTCACAGGACTTACCATTGCACCCACAAATACTTGCCACTGCACCCATTGCACCCACAGGGACTTGGCACTGCACACATATTGCCCCACAATGACTTACCATGCACCCCAAGGACTTACCACTACCTCCATTTCACCCATAAGGGCTTGCCACTGCACCCACTGGAACGTGTCACTGTAAGCGTTGAATCCACAGGGTTTTTCCCATGCATCCACAGGGAAGGTCCATGCTCCCATAGGGACTTGTCATGCACCCACAAAAACTTGTCAGTGTAACCACTGCACCCACAGGGACTTGCCATGCACCCACTTAGCTCAAAGCAACCTTGATTTTAAGGCATGGTCACTTTTTTCAAAACTCTCCTTAAATTCAAGCAAGCAGGGTTACAAAATGTAGGGTGTGTGACATCACTTACTTCTTTATCCCTTGGTAACTTACCCTAGAAATGCAGCAAGAATGTTTCTAAGAATGCTAAGTCAGATTCTCAGTCTTCCGTCTTTATCTTTGTCTGTGTTTTTCTTATACAGCCGTTCACACGTTTAACAAAATCTTTATTGCTAAATTTGGAGTGCGGTCCCTTATGGATATCCTCTCTTGATTGATACATATCAGTGATCTAATGGCTAATCCTAAAATTTATAGATAGAAAATGACAAATAACATTACTCTTTTGAATTATCTCTGGCTAGCTAATTTTAATAAAGCATTTTGTGCTCTCTGGAAAAACTGTGAATTTCAGGTGTTTTTTTTTTGTGTGGATTTCTTTGATGTGCAATGACATCTGTATTTTTTACAGCACAGACACAGACAGAGAGTGGATCATTAAGTAGCTGCATATTTTGACCATCTGGAGCTTGCAAAATGACTTTAAAAAAGATGTCAAAGCAGATGCAGCCATTGGCATCGGTCTTTATAGGCAATAGTGCGGTGTGACTGATCATCCAGATGTTGCCAAATGTGCAACATACATTCAGGCAGCTGCTGGAGCTGTTCAAATTGTCCCATTAAAAGCATTTTGCCGGACTTAATGTATTGTACTTAGAGAGCCAAACCTTATGGGTCTCACACTCCTCTGAATCTGCATATTTCATTTTAAAGGTGTAAATATTTCCAATAACTTTGAAGCTATGAAAAAAGGGGTTTATCGGTCATGCATTTTAGCATTTGTTTTTTTAATGTACTTTACAGGTGTAATTTCACTTTGCTACCTGAAGAAATTAGTTAAGTATATCTTTGGTCACAAAATTGTCATGCTGTACCTTTAAATATATTTCTTAGACAATAATTACAGTGTGTGTGAAAAATAAAAAGGTGCCAAGGGTTTTATGATTTGGTTAAAGCATCATAGTGCATACCATGGCACAGAAGTCTCTTAGTGGGATAAGTAGTATTCTTAACATTCACTAGCAAAGTTTTCATTTGTGTGCAGCTATATGATCCTTAAATGGACGCTGTCAACCCAAACATTGCGTATATTGTAAATGCAGAGAATAAAAAAAATGGAATATAAATGGTGTTAGCAAAATTCCATGTTAATGCAGAAAATAAGAGAAATACATATTTTAAAAGTGAATTTGGTGCCGCCTTCTATGACATCATTTGTGGCTTGATATGCAAATTAACTAATTTCAGTGGAAAATGTATAATTATAGTGCAAAATTTATTTTTTTTAATGTTAACTTTTAATTGTTTGGATTGATTATTTAAATGCAAAGTCATAAAAATTAGGCTAAATATATGCTTAACGGCACGAGTTGTGTCTCACTGTTTAAACGATCGCTATTTGAAGGACTTGTCTGTTCATGTGGGCAGCTCTTGCACTTTCCCCCATAACTATTCCATTTATGACCTCCTTGTGTAACCCCACTTACCAGGATTCATTTAGCCGATTTGCTGTTTTACAGGGACGGCTGTCCCAATGCATACAGCATTTGATTCTACCACTTGGTGAGACACAACTTATTTATAAGTCATACCCAATTGTATAAGCAAAAATTGTATACGCAAGTGATACATATATTTTTGTTTGTGTGTGTGTGTGGTTATATCCCGAACAGACTAGTGAATTTTATTCTGTTTGTGAACGACTTTGCAGGAGATGCTACATATTATGAACTGATTAGGGCAGCTTTTTCACAGTACTGCCATCTTGTGCACCTTTTTTGAAAGACATTTTTAGCTTGCTTTTTAAAGAATAAACTTGATGTAAATGTTATAATTAATGCCAATGAGCTTTAAATGCATAAGCATTGCATACAATGCCAATGAGTTTTAAAGGCATAAACATTGTATATAATGTCAGTGTGCTTTAAATGCATGAACTTTAGATGCATAAATAAACTTTTCACTGGCTTAAGATAGGGAGAGCTCCTCAACTTTGGTGCTCAAACCAGATCAGAGCATGGAAAGCATAGTGGCAGTGGCATATTAATGTGCATACTGTGGCATATAAAGGGCATACTGGCTGTGGCATATTAATGGGCATACTCTGGAATATTAATGGACATGCTGGCTGTAGCGCATTAATGTACAAATCAGCTGTGGCATATAAATGGGCATAGAGTGGGATTTTAATGGGCATACTGGCTGTGGCATATTAATGGACATACTGACTGTGGCAAATTAATGGGCATACTGTGCCATATTAATGGACATACTGGCTGTGGCATATTAATGGGAAAACCAGCTGTGGCATATTAATGGGAATAGAGTGTCATATTAATGGGCATACTGGCTGTGGCATATTAAAGGGCAAACCAGCTGTGGATTATTAATGGACCTAGAGTGACATATTAATTGGCAAACTGGCTGTAGCATATAAATGGGCATAGAGTGACATATTAATGGGCATGCTGGCTGAGGTATATTAATAAACATACTGGCTGTGGCATATTAATGGACATATTGTGGCAAATTAATGGGCATACTGGCTATGGCATATTAATGGGCATAGAGATAAATCTTAATGGGCATACTGGCTGAGACATAATTAGCATACTGGCTGTGGCATATTGTGGGAAAATTGGCTATGGCATATATTTGGGCATAGAGTGGCATCATAATGGGCATACTGGCTGTAGCATATTAATGGGCATACTGTGGCAAATTAATGGGCATACTGGCTGCAGCATATTAATGGGCATAGAGTGGAATATTAATGGGCATTTAAGAATATTAATTAGCATACTGGCTGTTGCATATTAGTGGGAAAATTGACTGTGGCAAATTAATGGAAAAACAGTGCCATAGTAATGGGCATACTGGGTGTGGCAAATTAATGGGAAAACAGTGTGATAAGACCTGGATAAAATTACTTTGGGAGGGTAGGGGGCGAGAGGGAAATTCTGTGAAGGGCCCTGACATTTCTAATGGCAGTCCTGCCACCCAGCACTCCAACTCAGTGGTGTATCTTGATTTTGTGCTGCCCTAGGCAGACAAAATCCGGGCACCCCCCTACCCAAGCTGCACACCCATGTTACACACCTAAGACATGCCCCATCATTCAGACTCACATCAAGCTCACACTCCCATCACACTCAGTCACACACTCCTACTCCCATCACACTCAGTCACACACTCCTACTCCCATCACGCACACTCTGACTCCCATCACACTCAGTCACACACACTGTCTCCCATCACACACACTCTGACTCCCATCACACTCAGTCACACACACTGTCTCCCATCACACACACTCTGACTTCCATCACACTCAGTCACACACAGTCTCCCATCACACACACTCTGACTCCCATCACACTCAGTCACACACAGTCTCCCATCACACACTCTGACTCCCATCACACTCAGTCACACACAGTCTCCCATCACACACACTCTGACTCCCATCACACTCAGTCACACAGTCTCCCATCACACACACTCTGACTCCCATCACACTCAGTCACACACAGTCTCCCATCACACACACTCTGACTCCCATCACACTCAGTCACACACAGTCTCCCATCACACACACTCTGACTCCCATCACACACAGTCTCCCATCACACTCAGTCACACACACTGTCTCCCATCACACACACTCTGACACCCATCACACTCAGACACACACACTGTCTCCCATCACACACACTCTGACTCCCATCACACACACTCTGACTCCCATCACACTCAGTCACACACAGTCTCCCATCACACACACTCTGACTCCCATCACACTCAGTCACACACACACACACACACACACTCTGACTCCCATCACACTCAGTCACACACACACACACACAGTCTCCCATCAGCACTTACCTTTCCTTGGTGGCTAGTGGCAGGCAGCATGGTCCCTCCATGCTGCCTGTTCGGCTTCCCAGCGATTGTGCCGACAGGTCACGTGAACGGGCGCGCATATGACGTCAGCGCGCCCGTCACGCGCACTTCCGTGTCGGCACACTGCACGGGGAGCTGAACAGGCAGCACGGAGGTTTCTCTGTGCTGCCTGTTCGGCTCCACGTGCAGCCTGGCAGGCAGAGCGATGGTGAGGGGGGATCTTCCGATCCCCTTTCACCTCCGTCTCTGCCTGCAAGCGCGGTGGGTTTTGTTTTTTTTTAAAGGGCCGGATTTTTTTTTTATTTTTTTTTTATTTTTTTTCAGTGCTGGGGGGCGCTGCCGCCCCCCAAAATTTGCCGCCATAGGCATCCGCCTAGGATGCCTCGCGGTAAATACAGCACTGCTCCAACTAAGAAGTGTGGTGGTGGAGCAAGCAAGGGGCGGATCAAGCAGTCTGTGCCAATGCCACACACTGTTCACCCCTGCACTGCGCTCCCTCTAACTTTAAAAAATAGTTCTGGACCGAGGTATGCCACCCCCTTTCAAGTGTCAGGTGGGTCTATGGACCCACCCAGATCCATTGTAGGGCCAGCTCTGCCTTAAGGTGATGTCATAAGCAGGAGCCACTGGAGGCACAATTAAAACACATATTTCTCATATTTTTTGCATTTGCTTGGAATTTTGCTAACACAATGTAACACATTTTTTCATATTTGTGTATTCTCTACATTCACAGTATAAGCAATATTTAAGTTGACAGAGTCCCTTTGCTGTAAAAAAAAAAAAAGTAGCTTTTTATTTTTACATAATTTATACATTCTAAGAAGTTTTTAGGTTAGTGTAATTTTTAATACAGTATGTAAGATATATATTTACAGTACAGTAGGAAATAACTACCGAATTTTCGCGAATGTAATTGACACCTTGAAGGCAAAAAACATTTTTGCCGGCAAATGTAATGTCCATTTGTACAAGAAGCATAAACAATCAGTCTATGCTACCAATTTACGATAGTTGTATTATAAATGACACTGCTATACAACAATATTATGGCATTTCTATAAGTAAGAGAGTGTAGTATGCATGCACAGTTTGGCTTTATTGTGGTGTGCTTTCCTTTTTGTTAATAGCAACATTTTGGGCGTTTTGGATTAAGTTGCAACATAAAACATACGTGAATCTAATGCGCACTCTTATTTTGGAGACATTAGGCAAAAAAAGTGCGCATTAGATTTGAGTAAATTCGGTAACTATAAGTCTGAAAACTCAAAAAACGTATTAATGTTTGTTTCCTGGCATATATTATATTTCAGCATGCAGAAAGTTACTTATTCCGAGGAATTACATAGACCGATTTAATTAATTTAAAAATTACCAGAAATTTCAACAATAGCTGCCTAACCAGAGTAGTGTATAAAGTAAGGATGTGACAATAATGAGTTAATTGTATCAATGATCAGTCTGTGTGTAATGCAAGCATACGGTTAATATTTGCCTTTTTTTAACGGTGAGTAACAAATTCCTGTCATAAATGACATTTAACTTTGCTCAAACTGCTTCTCACGCACTAGTATTCAATTTCAGACGTTCACCAGGTGGTGGCGCTACATTTCTGCTTTGCTTTGAAAACCAACGCAAAAAAGAATGAGGAACTTGTGAATGGCGAGTTTGTTTCCAACCGGGCATTTCGATGTGGTGCACATGTGATTGTGGTCATGTGACAGAAGGCTAGTACGGTGGTTCGGAGTTATCCCCTGGTGAAAATGCTGCTGGTGCTGAGTGACGAGCACCGTGAGCACCTTCGAGTCCTGACTCAGGTGGAGAGCGCAGGTGGGGTCACATGACTAGGCGCTGGACTATGGAGAGCGAGGCCCTCCCTGTCTGAGTACATTGCACTCATAGGCTTGCTGAATATTATGGGAGATAGCGTTAAGTGATGTAAAACGTTAGCTGGTACTGCTCTGCATAAAACTATTTTTATGTGAAGAATGATGATTTATCATCTCAAAAACGTTAACATAATGAAAGAAAAGATGCTGCTCGAAAAGCGAGATTTGCTGGGAATTTTAACCTTGAGGTCGTGCAGTTGTATGGGGGAATTTGTCCAACTGTTACTTTAGCCTTTAGTTTGAAATTTCCTTCTTAATTCCCTGCCTTTCTCTTTTTTCATCAATAAAGCCCTGTGCAATATTACTATTTTTATTTTTTATAAATGTCTATATGAATAATGGCTGATAAAGGAGGGCGTTGCACAATGTGTTTTCCAACATACAGTCTGCATCTCCCTGTTGCATGTACAGCTGGTTAGCTGCAGGGATGCCCAGAAGCATGGGTCAGAGAACTGGATATCTGACCTAGGCAGAGTGAAAATGGCTGCCCCTGCTAAAGGGCAAAATGTCTTCAGAATATATATATTTAAGTAGTTTACTGAAAACTTAGCATATCTAACACAAGTAAATGCACTGTTCAAAACAAGATAGGTTTGTGCCCGACAAATGTCATCTAACCCCTTCCTAGAAGACACAAGCACCAAAGCGCTTTTTCTGTGTTCCTAGTCTTGATCACATAGAAACATAGAATGTGTCGGCAGATAAGAACCATTCGGTCCATCTAGTCTGCCCAATTTATTTTTTGAGTACTTTTATTAGTCCCCCGTTCCCGGGCTTATAGCTAGGATAGCCTTGTGTCTATCCCACGCATGCTTAAAATCCTTGACTGTGTTTACCTCTACCACTTCTGCTGGAAGGCTATTCCATACATCCACTACCCTCTCAGTAAAGTAATACTTCCTGATATTACTTTTAAATTGTTGCCCCTCTAATTTAAGACTATGTCCTCTAGTTGTGGTAGTTTTTCTTCTTTTAAATATACTCTCTTCCTTTACTGTTTTGATTCCCTTTATGTATTTAAATGTTTCTATCATATCCCCCCTGTTACGTCTTTCCTCCAAGCTATACATGTTAAGATGCTTTAACCTTTCCTGGTAAGTTTTATCCTTCAACCCATGAACCAGTTTAGTAGCCCTTCTTTGAACTCTCTCCAAAGTATCAATATCCTTCTGGAGATACGGTCTCCAGTATTGCGTACAATACTCCAAGTGAGGTCTCACCAGTGCTCTGTACAATGGCATGAGCACTTCCCTCTTCCTACTGCTAATACCTCTCCCTATGCAACCAAGCATTCTGCTAGCATTTCCTGCTGCTCTATTGCATTGCCTACCTACCTTCAAGTCGTCTGAAATCACAAGGTGATCTGTAGCCACAATGAGCTGTTAAGTGAAGGATGTTCTATGCCATCCTTGCGTCTTTTGGGACCTTTAAATTAGGACAGCAGAGAACATCCAAGCATCATGAAGGCGTTAAAGCATACTGGTTCTGGATGTGGGGGAGAATGTAAACATAGTAGAGTACATTTAATAGAAATAAAACAAATACAACAAGAGGATGTGGTCTTAAATTAGAGGGATTAAGGGTTAAAAGTAATATCAGGAAGGATTACTTGGCTGCTTTGGCCCATTTAAGCTGAACGTGAGAATTTTTTACATCTCTGCTACTTTGTCCTTAAAGAGACTGTATCACCTAAACATTGTTTTACTGTGAATGTAGAGAACAGGGCCGATCCTGGGCGGGTGCACGGGGTGCACCGCGCCCTGGCGCACGGGAGGAGAGGCGCTGAAGCAGGGAGCTCTCTCCCTGCCATCCTCCTCCTTGTTAATCTAAGCACAGCGCGACGGGTGCAAGCTCCGCCCCCGTCGCGTTCTGTGATTGGCTGCTGTCGGGAGGAGGACGTTCTCTAGAGTATCTGCCAAGACACCATAGAGAACATCCTCCTCCCTGCAGCCAATCACAGAACGCGACGGGGGCGGAGCTTTCCCCCGTTGCTCTGTGCTTGGACTAACAAGAAGGAGGAGGTAATAACAGTTGGAGGGGTTTGGGGGGTGTTAAAATATAAAATAAAAAAAGAAAGAAAGTGTGGAAGTGTCTGTGAATGTGTATAAGTGTGTCAATGTGTATAACTATGTGTGTGTTACTGTCTGTATAAATGTTTGTGTATGTGTATAAGTGTGTATGTGTGTGTCAATGTGTATAACTATGTGTGTGTTACTGTCTGTGTAAGTGTATGTGTATGTGTGTGTCAATGTGTATAACTGTGTGTGTTACTTTCTGTGTAAGTGTGTGTATAAGTGTGTATGTGTGTGTCAATGTGTATAACTATGTGTGTGTTACTGTCTGTGTAAGTGTGTGTACATGAGTGTCAAGTGTGCAAGTGTATCCTATGTCTAAGTGTGTAAAGGTGGCTGTGTTTGTGTGACTGTGTGTATTTTTGTATGACTGTGTGTATTTATGTATGTGTGTATAAGGGTGTCTGTGTAAATGTATGTCTGTGAGGGTGACTAAGTGTGTAATTGTGTTTGTGTGACTGTGTGTATTTATGTATGACTGTGGTTATTTATGTATGTGTGTGACAGTGTGTATAAGGGTGTTTGTGTAAATGTATGTCTGTGAGGGTGACTAAGTGTGTAAATGTGTTTGTGTGACTGTGTGTGTTTATGTATGACTGTGTGTACAAGAGGCCAGCATGGAGAACAGAAAGATAGAGATGGAAAAAGTTATAAGGGATGAGGGGAGAGACAGACATGGGGTATGAGTGGAGAGAGAGAGAGACAGACATGGGGTATGAGTGGCGAGAGAGAGACAGACATGGGGTATGAGTGGCGAGAGAGAGACAGACATGGGGTATGAGTGGCGAGAGAGACAGACATGGGGTATGAGTGGAGAGAGACAGACCGACATGAGGGAATAGGGAGAGAGAGACAGACATGAAGGTACGGGGAGAGAGAGACAGACATGAGGGTACGGGGAGAGAGAGACAGACATGAGGGAATGGGGAGAAAGAGACAGACATGAGGGTATGGGGAAGAGACAGACAGACACAAGGGTATGGGGAGAGATAGACATGAGGGTACGGGGAGAGACAGACAGACATGAGGGTATGGGGAGAGACAGACATGAGGGTATGGGGAGAGACAGACAGACATGAGGGTATGGGGAGAGAGAGAGACAGGTGAGTGACTGACTTGGTGGAATATTATTTATCACTCCTTATGTACTTCTTTTCCAATGATGCTCAGCCAGACTAATGAGAGACTTTGGCTGGTTGGGAATCATGGGAACGGTAGTTAAAACTCATTTTGCTAGCCAGCAAAAAGTCTCCCATGTTGCTGGCTGAGCATCATAGAAATAAATAAAACCACTACACAGTATTATGGCAAAATATATATCTTTATTTAAAATAAACGTTGGTCCTTTACATTAAAATACAGTTTTCGCTCTCCCCAATATTGAAATGGGCATGTCTGGAACAGAAATGTCTAAAGGGGATGAGTTCATAATATAGCCACGCCCACCCTTGGGCGCCAAAGGAAAACCTGCACCCAGGCGCCCGTGACCCTAGGATCGGCCCTGGTAGAGAATAAAAATGATTGAAAATGATCTATACATTGTGTTAGCAAAATTGCAAGCAAAGGCCTAAATTCTGAGAACAAATGTGTTTTAAATGTGTCTGGAGTGTCATGTTTATGACATCACCTTGTGGTTTGATATGCAAATAAACTGCTTTTATATAGATTTTATTTAGATATATACTCTGTTCCAGAAAAAAACTAATGCACAAAGAAATGCTTTTGTTTTCCATTATTACATTTTATTAAATAGTATACAGTATACAAAAGGTTAAGTAAAAAACATGGTTTCAAAAGAAAGCTTTATCTGTCCTCAAAAAACAATATATAATATGTGGGGATGTATTTAAGAAGCAAGTGTTCACTTTTATTTAAATGCATAATTGATGAAAGTGTAAAATGTCTTGTGCCAAATGAACATCAAAACAAAAACAGTCCTCAAGAGGTTAATAGTGATGGTCAGTTTTATGTTTGTTGGCCACCAAGGGAAGGTTCTGTTTTTAGCTTTAGTCCCTTTATGGCAGCATAGTGCTCCCCATACTATTCCTGCCGTGCAGTCCCCCTTTCCATGCCAATATCCCCACCCGTTCATAGTCAAATACACATGCACATAGAACAGTGATGGCTAACCTTCTGCATTCTCCTGTTTCTTGACTACATTTCTCATGATTCACAGCTTTTCGCTGAACATGATGGAAAAATATAATCCACAGCAGCTGGAGTTCAAATAATTAGAGATCACTGTTGTGAAATTATACACATACATTTATATACAGTCAAAGGATAAGCTGTAAGCTGATGCAAGAAAAGGCTCCCATCTGCTGACTGTAGCACAACCAATCAGAGGAGAGGAAGAGCTCTTCTAACTGGTATAGTGCAGCAGAAGAATATCCTCTCTGATATTCATTGCATTCATTGCAGATCACATCATACCCTTTGCAAGTTCTGAGAGAGCACAAAATGTATTTCCAGCAGAACTAGAGATTAACACAGTGAAGTGGTCTATGGGATAGACATGAGGACTACATTAAATGGTACAGCAGGCAGAATAATAGGCAAACTATATAGACTTTTGGAAGTATGAACCCTCAGTTTTGAAATTTAACTAAAATTATATGTATTTATGTTCAGTAGTAAAAGGCATTTTCCAAATATTGTTGATGTTGTATCCATTTTTATAATGTGTTATTTTAGATTTTGCTGTAAATCAGTGCTTTAAAAATAACATATAATTTAAGAACTACAAATTTGTATTTACCTCACTTGTGCTTCTTCCACAGAACAGTATCTCTGGTTAGGGGAATACATTATTTTAAGACAAATGCCATTTGATCTACACACTGAGCGTATCTTTTTTCTATATAATGATAAAGTTTAGTTATATATATTGTTTTTATAAATAATCACTAGCGAAAACTCCAAGTCAGAGCCTTAAAAAAAAAAAAATCCCTGGAGCCAAGGCCATCACTTCTTAAGGGGGCTCTGTCATTATTGAAGTTGCACTGGTGCAATGACGTAATTACAAATGCAACTATCTATCTGCGATAACAAATAAAAATAGCCATATTCATAGTTAAAGTGCAAAGTACAATAAGAGCCATTTCTGGATACGTCCATAATATGGTGGGCTGCATTAGGGTGTTCGTTTTTCCTCTCCTCTGTGCTGGCATGCGATGTCCGTCGCTACCACGTTGCTGAAACAACAAAAAGCGCAGTTATGCCATTACACAAGTGCATCATCGCTGCAATACATTCACAAGACTAAATGAATGCGTGTTTGGTCACGCATGTGCCAATGAGGTGGTGGTGTGAATAGAAAGTTATTGACATGCTTAACACTGTTTCATCAGTCTGCGGAAAGTCATTATATGCTAAAGTGTCCCACTTTTAGGCTTTTTTGGGCTTTTCAACTCGCCGTCTTTGAGAAGGCAAATTTGGATAACAATTTTCAAAATAAAAAAAGTCCCCCATAAATAAATAATCTCTGCTTCCTAGAAAAAAAAATATGGGAGGCTTGGGGGGCAGGACTAGTAGCCATTACAATAAACAGGGCTGGAAACCATCAAAATGGTTCCCAGACTCTACAGGGAGTGCAGAATTATTAGGCAAGTTGCATTTTTGAGGATTAATTTTATTATTGAACAACAACCATGTTCTCAATGAACCCAAAAAACTCATTAATATCAAAGCTGAATATTTTTGGTAGTAGTTTTTAGTTTGTTTTTAGTTTTAGCTATTTTAGGGGGATATCTGTGTGTGCAGGTGACTATTACTGTGCATAATTATTAGGCAACTTAACAAAAAACAAATATATACCCATTTCAATTATTTATTTTTACCAGTGAAACCAATATAACATCTCAACATTCACAAATATACATTTCTGACATTCAAAAACAAATCAGTGACCAATATAGCCACCTTTCTTTGCAAGGACGCTCAAAAGCCTGCCATCCATGGATTCTGTGAGTGTTTTGATCTGTTCACCATCAACATTGCGTGCAGCAGCAACCACAGCCTCCCAGACACTGTTCAGAGAGGTGTACTGTTTTCCCTCCTTGTAAATCTCACATGATGGTGGACCACAGGTTCTCAATGGGGTTCAGATCAGGTGAACAAGGAGGCCATGTCATTAGATTTTCTTCTTTTATACCCTTTCTTGCCAGCCACGCTGTGGAGTACTTGGACGCGTGTGATGGAGCATTGTCCTGCATGAAAATCATGTTTTTCTTGAAGGATGCAGACT
Source organism: Pelodytes ibericus (assembly GCA_036172795.1). NCBI lineage: Eukaryota > Metazoa > Chordata > Amphibia > Anura > Pelodytidae > Pelodytes > Pelodytes ibericus. The sequence continues at coordinate 167,196,742 of CM069861.1, read as the reverse complement.
TCATCCTGTACCACTGCTTGAAGAAGGTGTCTTCCAGGAACTGGCAGTAGGACTGGGAGTTGAGCTTGACTCCATCCTCAACCCGAAAAGGCCCCACAAGCTCATCTTTGATGATACCAGCCCAAACCAGTACTCCACCTCCACCTTGCTGGCGTCTGAGTCGGACTGGAGCTCTCTGCCCTTTACCAATCCAGCCACGGGCCCATCCATCTGGCCCATCAAGACTCACTCTCATTTCATCAGTCCATAAAACCTTAGAAAAATCAGTCTTGAGATATTTCTTGGCCCAGTCTTGACGTTTCAGCTTGTGTGTCTTGTTCAGTGGTGGTCGTCTTTCAGCCTTTCTTACCTTGGCCATGTCTCTGAGTATTGCACACCTTGTGCTTTTGGGCACTCCAGTGATGTTGCAGCTCTGAAATATGGCCAAACTGGTGGCAAGTGGCATCGTGGCAGCTGCCTGCTTGACTTTTCTCAGTTCATGGGCAGTTATTTTGCGCCTTGGTTTTTCCACACGCTTCTTGCGACCCTGTTGACTATTTTGAATGAAACGCTTGATTGTTCGATGATCACGCTTCAGAAGCTTTGCAATTTTAAGAGTGCTACATCCCTCTGCAAGATATCTCACTATTTTTGACTTTTCTGAGCCTGTCAAGTCCTTCTTTTGACCCATTTTGCCAAAGGAAAGGAAGTTGCCTAATAATTATGCACACCTGATATAGGGTGTTGATGTCATTAGACCACACCCCTTCTCATTACAGAGATGCACATCACCTAATATGCTTAATTGGTAGTAGGCTTTCGAGCCTATACAGCTTGGAGTAAGACAACATGCATAAAGAGGATGATGTGGTCAAAATACTAATTTGCCTAATAATTCTGCACTCCCTGTAAAAAAAATACAAGTGGCTCCCAGCACCTATTAAATAGATCAGGGCCCAGGGCTACTTGCCTGGCCCCCATACAGTAACCTACCCCTTGGAGTTTGGTGGCTGCTCAAATACCTCCACCACACCCATAATAAATAACCCCCCAATGGCGCTGTGAGTGCCCTGTAAATAAAATTATTACATGATTCGCATGTCCCTGCTCTAAAGCCGGGGACAGATGTCTAATGAAGTCCCTGCTCTGAGAGTGGGACATATTGTGTAGCTCGAAATCCAGCTTCCGATATGATCTGATGTACCCCAAATCTTTCCGAATTTCGGACCTGAAGTTTGGCAAATATTGTTTAGACTCTATAGTTTGGCTCTGCCCTGAGTAGGTACTATCTGGGGATTATATTTAAAAATAAGGATCTCTTTTTGTGTTTGCAGGGAGATAGTCGGTACCGATAGACCAAGGCAGACATGAGAAGCATACAACTCGTACTGATCAGCATGTATTTGCTGCCACACCGGTTCTGCTTCCATCAATATATACTGAGTTTACAGTGGACAGGTTGCAATGTGTTTTTAACTTTTGCTTCTACTAAAAATACTTTAATGCCACTTACCTCCCATATAATGCATATAGTTTATAAATAACATGTTGTATTACAGTTGTAAGAGCATCTATGGACGAAGACCTGTTTATTTCTTTCCTTTGATTTTTATGTAGAAAAAAATCATAAAAAAAAGTCTGGGTGATGAGCTTTTGTGGGGAAAGAGGCTTTTTAATTTGCTTTGTACTATGTTTTCCAAAATGCGAGACAAGTAGGCAAATTAACAGAATTGCTTAGGAAGTAAATTACCCTTCCTATATTTGTCATTCTGTTCACTGGGTCATGACAGATCTATCCTCAAGCTAAAAATCCTCATTTGTGTCTCATACTCCTAGCCAGGCACGGAGGCAAAAATTTCACAAAGCCAGTGGGGTTTCTTGCTCCTGTCATGGAAGATGTATTATTTTTCTTAATTAAATTAAAGGCTGTTGTTGGTGTCTCTCTGATCACTGCAGGAGGGAAGATGAGATTTTGACTTGAGGTATTTACAATCACACAGCACATGCCCCTGAATATGTAATGGAAAAGTCTGTTAAGATTAATAAGTATCTGACGTTAGATTAAATTCATATTGGTGCATATTTGATTTTTAATGTATGCATTTTTTTTTTAAACCATCTTTTTGCACCTCAGCGCTTCCATACATGGATGTTCATATTTCTGAGTTTGGTGCGTGTGTTTTAGCTACATACTATTTGGGAAATTATTAAACAATACATCCTAAAATTTAACTGTTTATCACCCTCAGCGTACACTCAGCCAATCCAGAGCAGGGGCTTGCCCCGCTCGTCTGGTCAGGGTCTGAATTGTGTGGGGGTCTCTCTCTGTTGGTGGAGAGAGAGACCCTCATCTCTGCTGGTGGAAAGAGAGACCTTTGTTTTTACATGGAATCAGAAGAGGAGACCTAATTAAGGTCGTCTCTGCTGATCCATAGTAAAAACAAGGGTTTATCCCTGGGCTAGCAGAGCGAGACCGTCACTGACCTGATCGGCTGCCTGCTTTCTATGGAATAAAAAAAAAATTGTGGAGTATATTTGTATTTATGGAGTAGTGCAGAATGATACATAAAGGTATAAAAATATAACACAACTTGAGAACAAGGTTCTGTTCTCCTGAAGAAGTTGTTACTGCAGACCAGCGATACACATAGAGACCTGTATCATCGCCTGCACCTTGTAGCCGGGACTTCTGTGCAGTATCTGCTACTACCTACAGATCCCTGTTTTTTATATATGCTGTTAATGCTCACCCATTGAGACACCACACAGTGTAAGTGGCTTTACCTGCACTTTATGGGCTTTTTTGCAGTACTACCCTATATTGTTTTCTTTTTCCTGTTTTTATAGCCAATAAATTATCAGAAGAGCTCCTGATTTTTTCTTATTCAAGGCCTTGCTCTGCGCCCAAGTTTGTGAGTGCATAAACTACATATTTATCTGTCACCATATTTATGAGACATGTTGCAAGTTGTGTTATATTTTTATATCTTTACATGTATGATTCTAAGCTACTCCATAAATACGAATATATTTGCTTTCAAGCACTGTGAGGAGTGCTAGGGAGAAGCTGCGGTCACATGTGTACGTATTATTCATATTATTTGTTCGATCGAATCGAAGACACACATTCTATCACTTTCTGTTTTCCATGGAAGAGTGGCAGTTGCAGTACAGAGAATAAAATGGCATGTACTTAAAAGTACATGCCATTTTATCCTAATACTAGGGACAACTATTTTTTCACTTTTAATTCTATATTAGAAGCACTAGTGGAATAAAAAGTTTAATTGTCCTTTAATATCAGCAATGTATGTCCTGTTTTTAACATGTCCATAGTGCACAGAAAATCCAACCAGTATATAAATCTATAACTATAGATGGAGCTGAAATGTCATACAATAAGGATTCTACAATAAAACTGGAAGGCAATTAATGCAATTAAGTGGTCCAGAAATACATATATTTATATCCAGGCTGTACTGCAGCCAAAACCTCAGGTGAGCTTTTAGGAGCAGTTTGCCATCTGTTTATATACTAGTGTGAAATTGAACTTCATGGCATATGCTTTTACTGCATAAATAATCCACTGGTGTGTTCATGTGGAAAAATGAAATATTAAATCATAATAATTATCTCCAAAGTCCTAGATAAACTGATTCATCATGCTTGGTTTTTAGCAGTTTATTTTTTGTTGTGATGGAAAATATTGTGTCTAACACTCACAATTTGCTGTTTGTTGTAGTTGTTGGAGAATTCGGCCGAATTGCCATAGAATTTCTAAGAAAAGGCTCAAATCCCAAAGTGTATGAAGGAGCAGCAAGTAAGTGAGCCAATCAAATGGCTTGACAGAGTTTAGAACCTGTAAACTCTTCTGTTTAGTACATCTAGAATTAAGGAAGTAAAGCTTAAAGGGAAATTAAATGTTTTTTTTCACTTGTGCTTCTAATATAGAAGCACAAGTGAAAAGTTAGTTATCCCTTGTATGAGGATGAACTGGCGTGTACTTTTGATAGTACACACCAGTTTATCCTCTGACCGACAGCTGCCATGCTTCCATAGGAAGCAGGCAGCCGTCTGGTCGGCGACTGGCTCTCTCTGTTAGTGCAGAGAGAGACTCTCGTTTTTGCATGACATCAGCAGGGGGGACCCTAACTAGGTATCTATTAAGATACACGTCGGGTTTACTTAATTCTACTGGCAAATGTATTGTTTAACCCTTGCTTCCTTGAAGGATACATTTGCCGGTAGAATTAATTAAACCCGATTTTCCTTTAATAGCCATCACTATGCTGAATGCAATTTAACAGATTATGAAAAAAAAAAAAAAATTATACAGGTTAAATTGAAGTGTTTTTATGTACATGTCAAATGCTACAAAATTGCAGGTATTAACTAATAATATGAATTATTTATATGTATGTGTTTTACAACCAGGAAAGCTGGATGTCAGTAGTACAACTATTCAGCAAGCTGTGGAAGGACTTACCTACCTTCTCACTGAGAGCTCCAAGCTTATGGTAAGTAGATTGATTTTTAGCTCTGTGCCCAGACTCATTTTTCTTTCTATTACTTGATAATTATGCTTGTTTGCCCATAGATTTCGGAGATTGATTTCCAGGATTCTGTGCTCGTTTTGGGATTTCCCGAGGAACTGAATAAAGTTCTTCTTCAGTTTTATCTGGATAACAGGAAAGAAATTAGAACAATTCTTGGTGAACTGGAACCATCCCTTCCTCATTATCACAACATGGAATGGCGCTTGGATGTCCAGGTACTGAGAACTCTGCTCAAAGAATTAAGTCTTCTAAGATTGTGTTACCAGATGTTCCCTTTCCATTATTCTTTTTTTTGTTCATATATTAATGGTATTTATGCATCTATCTTTTTATTTTTTATTTTAAAATGTTTTTAGATTGTCTGATCTGTGGTTTATTTTTCCTAAAGTTATAAGTGGGATGATTATTATCACTAGTTCTATGGTATCAAGTCTGCTAAACAATCCAGATCTTGCAACGCTGTTGACTACTCCAGCTACACTAGCTCTGGATATAATTTCAGCCATCTTTTTTTTTTTTTTTTTTACTCCAATGCATGCTCTTATTGGGCAGGGCTAACCTTGCAATTTGTAGTTTTGAGTGCTTTAGTTTCATGCACCAGTTCTTCTGTAAATCCATTGTCCCTCATTGTGCTGTGCATGAAAGTTGCTATGTGCAGTAGAAATAGCACAAATCTTTGTTGGTTAATTGTATACAAGGAAAATCTGATGGCAAAAGACTTCCCCTTTCCCACATCCCTTTCCTACATTTCCCTTTCCTTCCATCTATTCTTTTATGCTGATAACTTGCCACCTCTGCTTCTGTTAGTCTATAAGGCAATGTAGAGGTTTTGCCTTTACATAAGACCACAAGTACAAAGTGCTCAAAACACCCACAGATAAAAAAGATTTTGCACAAAAACTAAAAATGAGATGTTTAAAATGTTATGAATTGAAACATGGGACAAGGATATAAGATTTCCCACTCTTACATTCCTTTAAATGAAGGTTTCCTGCCTTAAACACAGTTTTTGAGAATAGCCCAAATGCCATTTTATCAGCAGAAACCTAAAAAATGTGTGTTTCTTAAGACAGTAATACAATTTCCAAGAACACTCATCACACCAGATATTGCAACACAGCTGCCAACGTTTCAACTCACTAGGACTCTTCATCAAGCCATATTTTGGATTACTTCTCAAAAATGTAAGGGGTTGTGTATAAAGTGCATTTCTAGACTTACATTTTAAAAGTAAAGCAATCAACAGAACTGTTTTGTTAGGCTTCTTTAATGATTGCTCTCCTTTTCCCCCAATTGTTAATACAGAACCACCATACTGTTGGACCTAGTCTAGAAGATTTAACTACTATACCTTCGTGGCTCATTGGGTACTTTATGATGTAACAAGAAGGATACATGTGTTGTATAGTATATTTTAATGAATGGGTCAGTAGTGCAACCATTTGGTTACCTGCTTTATGAAGCTGACTCCATTTCAAAACCTATGAAAGGATCAGAACTATATCTGTCATTCTCATCAGTTTTATCTGTCTGGCAAAGATCATGTTGCATTAGCTACAAAAACTAAGTCCGAGTTTTGTTTTTTGTTTTCTTTCCTGTTGACCTGCAGCTTGCAAGCAGAAGCCTGAGACATCAGATAAAACCCACAGTTACAATGAAACTTCATCTAAAGCAAAACGAAAATCTCAGCACCAAAGTATTACAGACTGATCCTGCTACCTTACTCCATCTCATCCAAGAACTGGAACAAGCTCTTGCCGAAATGAAAACCAATCACTGTCGGAGGATAGTCCGCAACATTAAATAGAGAAATAGTAGCAATACTATTTTATACAGAACCAATCATCAACAGTCCTTTCCAATTCCCAAATGGGTCCTCCCCATCTTTGGTTGTTAAGCCCAATCAGTGTAATATGTGAAACCAAACAATACAGCTTACTGAAATCTTGCCTTATATGTTTTTTTGAAAGCATATTTCCTTTTTTCTTTTGCACAGACTTGGGTACCTCTAAACCATGACTTTACAAACAGTGAGACCTTGCTCCTAGTGTGTTTATTATTTTATAATTCTAGAATGTTTTCAGTAAGACCTTTGCCTGCCGATACACCTGTCCGGCAACTACATTGTTCAAATACATATAAATGAATCTTACTTATTCTTTAGGTAGCAATCTGAGACCAAATGTGAGTTGCTTTGATTCATGGGGGGAAAGTATCCAATAAATATCAAGATCCAGTAAGGCAACAGAAATTATAAAGTGTTTGAAACGTATTATAGTTTTGTCAAACAATTATAATTGCCAAGTTTTTTATGTATAAAATTTAAAAGTGTGATAATGGAAGAATGTTTTTTGGGGGGTATTTTACGTTTAAATAGTTTACCCTTAAAGGAAACTACTTTTTTAAACCCTTGCTTCAAGGAGTTTAAATGGTTTCCTTTGTTCAGAGTAATCTCGACGTGTGACTTTATAAATACATAAAGGTGTATTCTCAGCTCTGAGGCTGGACAGGAGGCTGGCACATACTGACAGTTTCAGTGCATGCGCATCAGAGTGGGGGTTCATGTGATCAGGGTCTGTCAGTTCCGGGGGTTTCACACAAATAGTTAACTATTAAAGTGATAGACCCCCATTTTCAAAGGAGACATACAGAGGGGACCCAACAGACCCTATCCAGACGAGCTGGTTGAGCTTCCTTTTTAAGGTCCTCTTTGTGAATCCCCTTTCAAAACGGAGGTCTTGCACTGTCGGTGACAGTAGCAGTTTAGGGAAGCATCATGGCTGCCGGATAAACTGGTATATTCCTTAAAAAAATTCATGCCAGTTTATCCTCATACTAGGCTATTCATTTTTTTCACTCGTGCTTCTATCTTAAGGAGCACAACTTTTAAAAAAAACTAAGTTTAGTTGCTCTTTAACCCTCAATCAATTCACATCATAGATAACAATTGATTTGAAAACCATTTTTCTTATTTAGGACTTGTAATATAGACTTTTTTTTCTCTTTGATTAATACATCATCTGTCTTATTAAGTGCTATGAATGTTTTTGCTTCTTTAATTAAATACTTTTTTTTTTGTGCCACCAGTCCGATGTAAATCCATGTTTAAAGATATACACCGGTTTTACGCTCTGCTCACTGTGGGTTTCACAGAGCCTATCAGAGCTGCTGGCAGCTCAAACCTGTTTTCTGTCTTCTAGTGCATAAACCCCTCATTTTACCTTACCATCATCAGAAGAGATGGTCTGTCCTGTTGATTATACCAGTGAGTTATGTTGGCAAACAGGTCAGCCTGCTTACTTCACAGTGAAGCGCGTAGACTGAAAGTCAGGAAATAAAATTCTAAATGCTTAAAAAGTGCATGCCATTTACTCTTTTCTTTATTTGGGCCACTGCTTTTTTCAACTGTGCTTATCACAACTTTGTACGTTCCACAGTAAGATTCAGGTTGGCTATATGATGTAAATTTAAAAACAACCATTAAACCATGTTTAATCAACCATAATGTCAGGTAATATTTCTATAGTTTTGTCTCTGTTGATTAAATATATAAAAAAAGAATTGCCCCTTGTTTAAAAAAAATGACCATATTTTTATTTACTAATGTTATGGGTTACCAAGGTCTTTGCACCCATCTTTTGTGTTTTTTTCTTTTATGGGTAAGGATGTTGCTTATTATTCTCCTTTTCCATTAGGATTTATCAGAAAACTAATAGATTTTTATTTTTTGATCAGCACTTTTTGTGTTTAAAAAACAAACAAACAAACATATCAAACCTGGTCAGTCTATACTGAGCTCTAGGAGACAGTCTGTAGGAGAAGAATCACAATTCAACAGCAGAGGGCAGACATCATCCACATGTCTGTAAAATACTGAATCAACACTAGACTTGGGCGCTGCCGAAATTTACGTTTCGTCTGAATGCTTTTGGATGAAAAAATCTGTTCGGTTCTTCCTTATGGATGAAATATGGACATTATTTTCATTTCGGGAATTCCATTCGGACTAATAGAATTGGGCCGAAATTAAGTCAAACAAGGTTTCAGACTTTGAGAAGGGGCAGTGCCACTTAGCTTATCTTCATGTTCTTGTGTTAAAATGCAAATTTTTTTTACTTTAAAACAAATTACACTTTTCCTGTAGATTTACACTAAATATTTTTGCACAAACCTCTAAATTTAGTGACATCCAACAAGGTGAAAAGATAAGGTAATAGATATCAAACACTTAAAAAACAATGCAATATAAGGAAAGCCACTATCCAACGAATGGTATCCAAAAACGAATACACGATATGCCAATCAGATGCTTTTTTCCTTTAAAAAGAAATGTCTGCTTTACCAGGAATGCTCAAGGCTCTCATGCTTTTTTTTTTTTTCTTTCATTTTTTACTAGTTTAAATAAGTTCCCGTGGCACACAGTAGTACAAAATCATAATTTTACGTAAATTCAATCCTGTTGGTAAGCTGTCATGAGGGGTAAATTAATGTATTTTTTCAACCCAATATTTAAGAAATGGAGGAAAAGGATGATTTCAGAAAGAATTTTTTTTTTTTTTGTTTAATGGCATTAAATAGGTGTTTTTTATATATCTTTTTTATATTTTGAAACCAAATTATTAACTGAGTAATGCAGTAAGTAGCATTCTGGAGTGAATGGTGGTGGGCCATGTGTGAGCTTATCAATAATGTTTTTAATAACCTTCCAATATGGTTGGATATGCTCACCAAACGTGTAGCATGGTACCTCTTTCCATGCCACATTGCAAGTAATGTTAATTTTGATTAAAAACATTTATATCTCCAGCAGTGAGGAAGGAAACGGTTCTAAAAAGGTTATTATACAGTGTTAAGTTAACTTGCTAGAGAGATGGAAGGGGAAACACTTACATGATAGCATCAGATGTAGGATTAAAGGGAACTTGCATTTCAGCTGCCGAGTTAGGGCACTGGGCTTTGGCAGAGATCCAAGGGAACCAAAACCAGACGTGCAAATAGTTAATGCAATAGTTCCTCCCTAAAATGAGTGTCAGATGCAATTTATATGTTTTAGTCTTTGTTATTGTTTCGTTGTTGTCACTGAAGACATGCTGTTGATCAAAACTATGATGAAAATATTTAGCTGACGAAATTAACACTGATCCCCCCAGTATCTCAGGATAAATTCTATTATACCAGAATGTTAAAAGTTTATAAAAATTCTCCTGTGTTGGTGTAAAAGAGGATCATTGCTGAGTGAGTAACAGGCTTTTGCCCCACAGCCTTAAATTCTTTGTAAGCCCAACCCCAAGATATTTTATCTTTCCGTCATACCATCTAAATGGAAATGTCACTAAAGGTTTGGATTTTTAAAGCCATAATTTCCAATTTTTGGTAATTTATAGGGTAGAGATTTGCCCACATACAGGACAGCAAGTGATCCGCATAAGCTGCCACTTTATGCTGATAACTTCCCACCATCAACCCATGGATGTCCTGATTATTTTAATGAAAAAGCAAAAAGGAGGGGCTATAGGGGCACCATTGACGCACACCGTTTCTTCTTGTTCGATGTTTAGACAGAGTTCCATTGACTCTTATCTGTGCTGTAGGGAACGAAAATAAAGCTTTAATCCAATTTACTTACATTGGGACCTAATAGTTCTTGGGAAAGAGCCACATTAGACTTACAGTTTCATGAGCTTAAAACCCACTTTACTTCTGCACAATTTGCCGTAACAATAACATACAAAAAGAAACATGTATCATATAAAAAGGGTTATTCTTTTCAATTGGTTTTATACATCAAGTTCTTCCATTATGTTTTTTTATACCACAGTCCAATATATATTGCTTAAGGGGTGGGGGGTGTTATTTAAAAAGGTACTCTTAGGGCTATATACCCTCATAAGTAAAGATGAATAATAAAGTTCATCTTACCATAAGTCAGTATCTAGATTTTATAGTCCGTATACCTCTTATATAGGTATTAACAGGCTGGATACAAATACATTTCTTTAAAAAAAATCAGATTTTCTTAATTTAAATATCAGATTTTTTGGACTTAAATCAAATTTAATTTAAGGAAATATTTTTGGAGGAAAAATCTATCTAAAAATAGTTTAAAGGTTATTCCGCATGAAATAGAGTTATTATTTTTTAGTTATGCAGCGTGAAGCTGTATATTCATATTTACAAGTTATCCAAGCTGAGATAATATACACTTTTTTCACAGTAAAAATGGTATAAAATAAACTAAGCTCAGGAGAAGACCTTAATCCCATTGTTGTTCTGCAAACCTATGTACAAACAAAGAACGCATTAACTTTACACCACTTCAGTTAAATACAAGAATAAAGTTATTGGTTTAGTTAAATAAACAAAAGATGTTTGATTAACCAATTAAACTGGAACAGTTCTGATAGCTATCCAGAGGGTGACTTAAGGTGGTATTGAATAATCTAATAACTGTATTCGTTAATTCTCTTAGGCCATGGATTCTTACATTCTGCCTCTGACCTTTTCAGTTTTTCCGGGAGATAATGGAGGTCTTGATTTGGCTTAGGGTGTTTCTCTATGAGGCCTGCTTTGTGTTTGATTGTATTATTGAGAATTTAGTTATTATTATTGTGATCCGATTATTAAGATCAATGATGATCTCTTTTGTTTTCACAAGTTCCTCCTTCAATGTTTGATAGACCTAAATCAGCCTTCATGGGGAAATACTTAATTATTTCTTGTACGCCTTCCCTACTAGTGGAAGTTTGAGTGTCAGCTATCCTCTGTGTGGATGTAGAACTTTCCACAGTGTGGTCCTGGGCACATGGTAAGCTGCTGGGGGAGTCCTCTATTTCTGAAGACAAAAGTGCAATCATGGAAAAATATTCCCTAAACACAGAAGAGCGAGGCCCAGGTTTGGGTCCAGATGTATCTTGTTCATAAGGAATGCGTTTAATTCTATCTGTATTGTAGGCTTTTGAAATGGGAGATCGAGGTTCAGTCGGAGCTCTCAGGTTATACTGCCATCATTGATCTTGGCCGTTCATACCCATGAAAGTCTACGCCATAGGTTCAGTGTCCATATCCTAGTTTGTGATTTGATGTTAAGCAGATGGAAAAGTATAACAAAGATCAGGTATGTAGTTATGTTAGGTACCTAATGAATCAGGGACACACTACAAATCTTTGTGCAAGGAAAGAAAACATAACATGTCAACAAAGTATCGGTGTGACAGCTCGATTGAGTCAAAATAAAAGAAATATGGCCATGGTTTATTATTAATCTTTTTGCACCAGATAAATAAAAAAAAATGTTATACCACATAATAGTGATTGGATTCTGTGCTGCCATACGGATGGCACTTTCTATATGCAACTTAAGAATATATGTATAAATAATATATTTATGTACATATATACAGATAGATAGATCAAATATACCCAGATATTTATATATAGAATTATACTTGTTAGATGATCCATCCCAGTGCATTTAATGCCATCTGCAGGGCTAAGATGTCACATTAGTAAGCAGCATTTGCTGTCGGAGACAGTTGCTAGCAAAAGGTAAACGCTGGGTAAAAATATACAAGGTCTGGTATTTCCATTTGTTTAAACTCAGCTGTCCTGCACTGCCAGGTTCACCAGATAAATATATTGGCATTTTTTACATACCGGTATAAGCCTAGAATAATACAATTTGATATGTATTATACAAAATATATATTATACATAATATATTCCTTTATAAGCAAAATATATTTGGATGGACCACTCCTTTCTTTATATGAAATGATCAGAGCATCATGCTTGTATAATGTTGGATAAATAGTATAATGTAAAATCATTTTGAAAGAAGTATAGAAGCTGGGTTAATTTGGGAGAAAAGTGCAACATTTGGAGCAATCACCAGATTCTATAATTTTCTATGGTGACTGCTCCAAATTTAGCAGTTTTCACCAAGAATTGTTTTCATTTTGCCTAACAATAGGTTACTATGTCAAATTCAATAAATAGCTGAGATAAAGGTAGGAAGTATGGCTTTTATGTATGTGCTAGGGTGACCACATTTTTTTTCTGCCATTCAGGGACATACATATATATGTATGTATATGTACACGTATATAATATACGCCTGTGTCTGTAATCTCACATTATATAAGGATAAGATAACACATACAGGCTTATTATATAGAAATACACCATTCTCATATCTATCACATCATATACACATTGATTCACATATGCACATAGTCACACATAAAATATATATTATTTACATTATATATAGAATTATTTGGGATCCATATAGATTTCAGATTTAAGAATATATTTATACATGCATACAGCCACACACATAATATATACATGTAAATATATAAATATGGTTCCCAAAGATTCCCAAATATTTTATGTAATATCAATATTATGCATTTTATGTGACAGTATGTGAATCAGTGTGTATGTGATAGTGTGTGTCACTCAATAAAGAGAGGAAATTGAGACAGGAATTTCAAACGTAAGGCCATTGGATAATTTTTCCAACTCGGCTAAATTGGCCTAAAGTTTGACTTTAATCACAATTCCCTGAAACTCTCGTTATTGAGTAGTTCCTATAGACACACAGACAGTCACACATACACACACGCAGCTCTAGATCAGCACTAGAAACTTAAATTAGTTTATTCTTAAGGTATTTCACAAAACTAGGAATCGTCAGATGCCCAAACACTGAGCGAAGTAAAAAAACAGGCTCTTTTCTCGAATTGTTGCCTGAGATTGTCAGGGTTAAAATGGAACGTCTCAGGCCTGTTAAACATTAGTTCTAAGTTAATGTTCTGCGCCAAGTTTAATTCCATTTATACAGCAATTACTTAGAAGCTAAAAAACATTTAAGTATAATGCCTTTAGCTCTTGAAAGAATGTAAGAGAGCCATACTTACATGCCTTCTGTCTTATGGAGAATAAACACCAACCACGCCATTCGAATGGCTGTACCCCTTCTTATAATATTGAGTACAGAGGAAGACTGCTGTCATCCAGTTCTATTATATGAGACCTATATAGGGCCTTATTTATCAAGACAACATAGGTGGTATTTCAGGAAAAAGTAGTAGTAAAATAGTAGTAGTAACCATGGAAAGTAATGGCAAATTTAGCACTTTTAAAAAAAAATGAAATAAAACACCTTTTTTGCCTTGATAAATTTGGCCCATGAAGTTAAATCAGTATAGCATATGTTCAAATAAACCCTTCTTATTATTTTTTTATTATGAAGTAGTTGGCATATCGGGTATGGGCCTCACTCCTTAGGATGCAGTGTTAAAGGGACACTTCAGTCATCAAACTAAGATTTTCCACCTCCTCCTTTCTGACACATTGCACTGAAACTTCTGCTTGTCCTCTCCACCAACATCCATCTTCTCGTTGTTTTGCTCATTGCTGACCTGAAGGGATTCAATAAAACCTTGTCAGTTTCCCAGATTAGGTTCTGTCTGGTTAGAATCACGTACATTAACCTATGCTATTTTCTTGGTCTGTTCAAGAGAGGCCCTAGTTGCACATGGAATGTCTGAGGCTTAACAGTAACATGGGTTAGTAGAACTCCAGAAGCGAAATAAGCAGGACATCCCATGTTGACATTGAGACTTTATTGTCCAGTGATGACTGCAAATGATATAGTTAAGGGATCGTAAGGGAATAAGATTGTTTATAATTTGTGCAACATAATGTATCTCACAAAGGAAAATCATTCATAATCTGGTAATTAGAGCCTGGGCTTTGATTAAAAGACACACAACAAAGAAAATCACAGTGTCAGAGTGCGTACAGTCTAAATGGGAGACATGCGAATGAGTAATGAGTGCTGAGATGAGAAGCATTAATGGGGAAGGGCCACAAACCATGTGAGTGTTTAAAGAGGCAGTGGAACAGGTTGGTTTGAAAGAAAAATGTAGACAGTTGATGTAGACAGGGACGGATGAAATACCAGGACTAAGAGAAAGGCTTAAGAGAGTACTGGGAATGGATGATGCAGAAAGGTGACAGTTGTGAGTGAAGCAAAAAGTCAGGAACATATGGAACAACATATGGTTGAGATGTAATAAAGAGCAGCTGATCAGGCAACTTTGAAAGAATAGAGGAATGTTTATTAGAACATTGTGATCTCTTAGATGGAATCCAAGATCAAAATGCCATATTATCAATTAAAAATTCTACTAAATCCTTTTCTTGGGATTTTGTTTTAGAAATCCAGGTCATGGCCCACTGGTGGAAAGCTCTCTTCAAGGTCTGAGTCAAGAGTTCAGAACTTTCTATCAAAAGGCTTGTGTCTAGACTGTTTATTAAAAAACAAATCTCAAATACCTCCCCCATACAAAGTATGTGTGTGAGCGTCTTTATGGAAGTTCGAAAAAACCTGCTTGAACCGCCTTACTTTTTCATATCCAGGTCAAACACTGGTTACATTTCCTGTAAACGTATTTACCTATTGCATTTTCATGAATCCTTTTAAAGTCCAATCGACTTTATCCCTTTAATATCACTTTCACATGAAGGGGTATATTCTATGAAACACCAGGTTTTACGTTTTGAAAGAGCCAGATTTTTTTATTCTGTGGAAAATGGGGATCTAAATGAACATAGTTAGCAATATATGTCCCTACTTTGCACAGTATGTTCTCACTTCATACAGTGTCACAAATCCCCCACTTTCCACAGTGGCATGACCCTGTAAAACAAGAGTAAAATAGCAAGTTTTAAATAAAATACTCGCGGTACAGAGAATATGGTAATACAATCCAGTTACCAAATCGTGAAACTTGTGACCGTAAACCTTGAGATAATACCATAAAGAGCAGTGATGTCGAACCTATGGCAAGGGTGGCACATGTGGCACTTGGAAACCTCTGAGGTGGCACTTAGGTTCTGAGTGTATTGTCACCATCATCATGCATCGAGGCAAGTGGAGCATGCAGTGGGAAACTGAGATAGGGCAACAAAAGGAAAGAATAACAGAAAGAATGGAAACTAAACAATGGGCACTCAGGCACAAAAATGTTTGCCATCACTGATATAGAGTAATACCACAAGTTGAATTTACAGCAACATTCAAAGAAGCAATTGCTAAAATTCAGCTTGCAGTTACTTTTGTGGGATCTAGATTTCTTTGCCTCTGTCTCCTTGTACTAGAGTTTACTGATTTCTGGAATGCTGATTCTCATTTTACATACCGTATTTGCTCGATTATAAGACGACCCTGATTATATGACGACCCCACAAACTTTGGATATTCCTTTAGGAAAAAAACTAAAAGCCTGAATATAAGACTACCCTATAAGAAAAAAGTTACATTTGTATATATTTACATGTAAATTGCTTTTTTAATAAAAAAAATTATATAAAAAAATGCATTTCTTGTTTTTATTTCCTTTTTATGTGCCAATGCTGCCTCTCTCTTTCCTTTGCCCCCAGCTTTGTCTCTCTCCCCCTCCCTTTGACTCCCCCCTTGTTTCTCTCTGCCCCCTCCCCTTGTTGCTCTGTCCCCCCCCTCCCTCTGTCTCTCACCCCCCCCCCCCCCTTGTTGCTCTGTCTCTTCCCCCCTCTCTCCTCTTGTTGTTCTGGCCCCCATCACTCTGCCCCCCATCCCTCCCCCTGTCTCTCTGCCCCCTCCCTCCCCCTGTCTCCCTGCCTCCTCCCTCCCCCTAACATGTAAATAGATCCCTGGTGGCTAGTGGGGGCAGCCGAGGGATGTCTGCACGATACGTGCAGACATCCTCCATGCTGCCCGACACCTCCGTCTATTATGACGGACAGCTGGTCCGTCATAATAGACGGAGGTGTCGGGCAGCATGGAGGATGTCTGCACGTATCGTGCAGACATCCCCCAGCTGCCCGATTCTCCCTGGTGCCTAGTGGGGCAGCAGAGGATGTCTGCGCAATGAGCGCAGACTCCCCTGCTGCCGCCCGGCACGCTCGCCGGGACTTCTGTGACGAAAGCGGAAGTTCCCGGCTTCTTCATAGAAGCCTCGGCTCATCGCGCAGACATCCCCTGCTGCTAGAGAGGGGGATCCAGGTCCCCTGCAGCTCTGCTGGGGACCTGGATCCATGTCTTATAATCTGACCTCAATTTGAGGTCAGGTTATAAGAAGACCTCGATTATAAGACGCTAGGACGTACTATGCCGTCCTTATTTTCAGTGCCTAAAAAACACCAGGACGGTGTAGTGATGAGCTGTGCTCGGATCCCGCGGCAGGGACATGCAGCGGGATCCCACTTGTCAGATGAGGCCACTATTAAGACCCTGATCCGGTCTCTGCCATAGTGTTCCTGGCTACCAATCACCTTGTGATTAGTGGCCAGGAGCAAACCGTGACGTTTTGGTGTTTGCGTCGTCTGGGACACAAGCACCATGCGTCACGAAAGGGTTAATTGCAAATCTGCTTAGCAGCTGAAATCAGAGAAGCAATATAGATCATCACTTACCAACATACCAAGTTACATGTAGAGCTGTGTTAGGTAATGGAATTGCTACAGTATATCTTGGAAGTAACACACAGTTAAAGGGACAGTCTAGTCCCCAAATTCACTTTGGTGCAAGATGAAGATTACTGCTTGTATGGTGCACAGACTTTTTTTTCCAGTGTGTTTTGATGCAGGTAATCTGCATAAACCACATTTTTAATATTAGACTGAAGCCCTCCTTCAGTGATTACTCTGCATGTTTACTGCAGGTGCGGCAGCACTGATTATATAGACACTGAGGATATACGGTTTTGTTTAATTTAGTCACTTCCTGTGCTCTTCCAATTTAATACATTGTGTGGCCCCAGAGTGACCTTGCTCTTGTACACAGTAGGATCTCTTAACAGTGCAACACATTATCTGATGACATCACTAATAAGACAGGATATTCCATTTGTTTGAATTAAAGTATTCCCATTGGTTCCTGCAGAAGAAAAATTAAATAAGGAAATTACATTTACTCAGCGAGTGTGGGCAGTCCTGACTTCTTGCAAACTGCTGTAATTTCACAATTTCAGCTAGCTGTAAGTATTTTATATTTTAAGCAATGCAAAATGTAAAACATGCATTTTAAAGTACTTTGAAGTCGCATTAATATTTGGAAGATGCATTTTGGGCACTAACCATTCTCATCTATTCCAAAACTGGAAATTTTGCGGTGAGAACCATTCCACTGGTTTTGTCTATTGGTCCCTTCACCCTATATATTGTAATACATAGGGCATTGTGTACTTTATATATTTGTCTATCTCTGTTGGCACTATATAAATAAATCAAACAATTTTGCTACGGCTACCCATTTTATCCACTAGTCCTCTGTAAAAAGGAGATCCAGTCAGGAAAAACAATCCCAAATTGTAAATAATAAATATGTTTCAACAGCACCATCCTCCTTTTCCTGCAGGAATTTGCTCAGGTTGGACAGAATCTCTAACAAACACAGACCTTATTACCAACAGGACACTTCTAATCTACAGCTATCATTTACAAACTAAGAAGCATCTCTTATCCACTACACATACACACAGCCCCACTGAAAGTCCATATAGGACAGACATGAGAGGTTCCAGTAACTAAAGGCTCCATATGGAATTAGTCATTTTCTGTGCAAAGAAACACTGAATAGTTCAGACAGATGTCTTACAGACCCTTTGCTGTGCAGGGATTTATTTCAGAATACGTTTATGTCTGTATTTGTCAAGTAGCCAATCCTGGTCTGCTTGATGCCAGATTCCACATGATGCCTATTATGGTAAGACTTAAACACAACACTTTTTTTTTTAACACAGTTTGTAATTAGCTAAATATGACACTAGCTATAGACTGCTGTGGGAAATGAAGCAGATGAGCCTCAGAGTAAAGTCGTAAAGCTGTAGTTTAGCCTTGACACAGAGTTTGCAACAGCAGAGTGTTTGTGTTCCAGTAAATTAGAAACTTTCACCCCCTCTAGGCTTCATCTGCTATTACACAGGATTCATTTTGTCTTTCGCAGTCCTGACGCCATCATTCACACACACATGCTTTGATTCACAGAACCAAGACGCAGCCTTCCTACAAATCTCTTTTAAGAAAGATTTCCATGATAAATACTTAATAAATTAAACACTAGTATAATGACAATAAAGGGGAATTGAGGGTAGGGGCCACATACAGATTGTCCTTCATTTTCTCAAATGGATTTATTGTGTAAATTGCCCAATGCTTCCATAACCCCTTCTTGGCTGGCACGTATGATGACCACATGTCCATGTTATTCAGGGATGCCTGAATAGTCCAGAGCTGCACTTGATAGACTAATTAATGCAGCGCAGCCTACATTTCATCTATTACAGCCCTGGAGTACCCTTTTTTTTTTTGCAAGTGTCCCTGAATAAAGTGGTATGATGTACTGGTTTATTTACATTTTGCAATAGTTGAATGGGATTATTAGTTTGCTACTAATGCTGAAGTCTGTTGTGGCAATAACTATAGATATAACTAAGATATGAATCCCACTAATACCTATTACTAACACATCATATTTGAGGAACACAGTAACAGCAAATGGTAAAATTATAACACGGATAGCCTTACACTCTCATTAGAGTACCCAGTGTTCAGGAGTGGTACCCAACACCCATGAAATCCTAACAAGTGGAGTCACTTTTCTGACCAGCTAGTCACTTAGTCCCTATGGGCATATTGTCACAATCGAGATCAAGGTGGCATGGAAATCAGAGCAACTGAGTTCAGGAGCTACAGTGCAGATGTGGAGACACAGGGCCTGGTGCAGTATAACTGTACTTTCCCGGAAGCTTGAGGCCCCAGGTTTGTGAGCCACATTCCAGGTCCATCTGGAAGTAGCTTCTGTATCCAGTATACCAATGCAGAAACTGAATAAACCCTGAAAACCCTGAGTAGGCATAAAATACAACTATGACAGGATACCAGGACAATGCAGGCTGAGACAGGCAAATAGACAAAGCAGAGCGATAGCAGAATAGCAAACTGAGAAAGAAAATGAACTGAATATACTGAGAACAAGGCCAAGGAAAGACTAGAGCAGGACAGAAGCAAACATAAGCAATGCTGAGCAGAAACCAAACTAAGGACTAGAGTTGAGCGGACACCTGGATGTTAGATATGTGCAAAACTAAAATTTTCGTTTAGTTTTCGTCCATTCGGACGAAAATGTTATTTATTTTGTCTAAAACGAATTTCGTTCATTACTGCATTCGTTTCAGACGAAATTCGTTCATTATTTTCGTTTCGTTTAATTTTATTCGTTCGTTTTATGGAATACGTGTAATACTATTGGCTTTCTATAAACCGAACGAGAGCCCCATTCATAAGAAATTCTTATGAATGGGGCTCTCGTTCGGTTCATAGAAAGGCAATAGTACTACATGTTTTCTATAAGCCGAAAGTCTATAAACCGAACATGTAATCCTATTGCTATTCTATAAACCGAACGTTCGGTTTATAGAATAACAATAGGATTACATGTATTACATAAGCCGACAGGCTATAAACCAAACGTTCGGTTTATAGGCTGTCGGCATTTCACTACACGGAGACAGAGTCTCCATTCATAAATTTATGAATGGAGACTTTGTCTCCGTGTAGTGAAATGCCGACAGCCTATAAACCGAACGTTCGGTTTATAGGCTGTCGGCATTTAACTAAACAGAGACAGAGTCTCCATTCATTATGAATGGAGACTTTGTCTCCGTATAGTGAAATGCCGACAGGCTATAAACCGAACTTTCGGTTTATAGGCTGTCGGCTTATGGAATACATGTATTCCTATTGCTATTCTATAAACCGAACGTTCGGTTTATAGGCTGTCGGCATTTCACTACACGGAGACAGAGTCTCCATTCATAAATTTATGAATGGAGACTTTGTCTCCGTGTAGTGAAATGCTATTGTATTCTATAAACCGACTCTATTTCGGCTTATAGAATGCAATAGTACTACGAATGGACGAATGAACGAATGATTTTCGTTTATTAACCATTCGTTCATTCGGATTTCGTTAGTTTAGCATTTTCGTTCTTCGTTTTTCGGACGAATGGACGAAAATGCTATTTTCGGTCGAAAATGCATTCGTTCGAAAACGAATGCACATGTCTACTGGATGTTTGAGTTCGTCAGGTTCGGCCGAACTTCGAAAAAATGTCCGGGTCCGTGCTCGAACTTGACCCCGAACCCCGTTGAAGTCAATGGGGACACGAACTTTTGGCCACTAAAATGCCTCTAAAAAAGTCCTGGAAAGGTCTAGAAGGCTGCAAAATGAAGTAAATTGTGGGTAAGAGTAGGACAAGTGCTCTGCAAGCAAATGTGGATAGGGA
Organism: Pelodytes ibericus; assembly: GCA_036172795.1. Classification (NCBI taxonomy): domain Eukaryota; kingdom Metazoa; phylum Chordata; class Amphibia; order Anura; family Pelodytidae; genus Pelodytes; species Pelodytes ibericus. The sequence continues at coordinate 167,175,873 of CM069861.1, read as the reverse complement.
AATAACTTAAAATAACATAAAATACATACAAATTACAAATACAGCTGAGCCATAAAATAGCACTAGATGGAATCTTTGATTTTAGCTTTGGAAGAACATAAATCTAAATCTAAAGCATGGCTGCCAGGAGGATCAACATAATTATCCATTTGAGAGAGGGTTGGAGTGCAGGGTATTCTCTTTCAGTTTATACTTTCGGTTTATGTAATACATGTAATGCTATTGCTATTCTATAAACCGAAATAGAGTCCCCATTCATACGAATAGGTCAATTGACCTATTCGTATGAATGGGGACTCTATTTCGGTTTATAGAAAGCCAATAGCATTACATGTATTTCATAAACCGAAAGTCTATAAACCGAAAGACATTCGGTTTATAGACTTTTGGTTTATGGAATACATGTAATGCTATTGGCTTTCTATAAACCAAATCTCTTTCGGTTTATAGACTTTCGGTTTATAGAATACCAATAGCATTACATGTATTCCATAAACCGAAAGTCTATAAACCGAAAGATATTCGGTTTATAGACTTTCGGTTTATAGAAAGCCCATAGCATTACATGCATTCTATAAAACGAAAGTCTATAAACTGAAAGAGATTCGGTTTATAGACTTTCGGTTTATAGAAAGCCCATAGCATTACATACAATGTATATGTATGTAATGCTAAGGGTTTTCTATAAACCAAAAGTCTATAAACCAAATTTCTTTCGGTTTATAGACTTTAGTTTTATAGAATGCATGTAATGCTATGGGCTTTATATAATCCGAAAGTCCATAAACCGAAAGAGATTCGGTTTATAGACTTTCGTCTATAATTAAGTAACTTTGAAAGATACATTTGAACCTTCAGGTTACACAAATGTAACCATTCGTATTACAACAGTGCCATCTACTGGCCAAACGTAACATTAACTGCCATTGAACATACTTTCGTTTTATTGACTGCATGTAATGCTATGGGCTTTCTATAATCCGAAAGTCTATAAACCGAAAGAGATTCGGTTTATAGACTTTCGGTTTATAGAAAGCCCATAGCATTACATACAATGTATATGTATGTAATGCTATGGGCTTTCTGATTGGCTTCCCTGCAGCCTTTCAAAATGCGCCATTAAATCGCCGAACCCCGAACTCCAACCCGAACATACAGTGAAATGTCCGTGTTCGGGTAAGGGGTCCAAAAACCGTAATGTTTGGTACGAACCCGAACAGTGATGTTCGGGTTCGCTCTACACTACTAAGGACAAATAATGCAGGAAACAGGGCTAAGGACAAAAACATAGATAAAGTACACAGACCGACCATGCACAGACAAAGGGCATTGTAACAGAACATATATAAACATAGATAAGAAAAGGAAAAGCTAAAGCAACAGAGATACTCTCAGATAGTTAATAGTGGGGTTTTAGTTCTACCAAATGGGCAAGAGATAATTAAGCTTGCCAACCAGATCAAGGTACCCCAACAAATGGCAAGTCCTAGCACTATCCCTGCATATTATAATTAAATATAACAACTAATCAGGAATTATCTGAAGCAGGATTGGGAGCTGAAACACTGAACAGAAATAAGTGGGGCACAAATATAGGAGCAAGGAAACAAAACAGAAAGCAACATAAAACCCAGAATGGAAAAGAACAATAAACAGCAGGAAAACCAGAAATGGATCAGAACAAGAGAGCAAAGAGGCAGGGAGAGCAGGGAAATCCTTTAACATGAATCTGGAAAGATTCCTGACAGAGCTCTAAGGCAGGGCAAAACTATAGCAGGGAATTTCCCCTATCAGGCTCTTAGACATGGCATACCCATTACAGGCACTCAGGCCACCCCTTTTACAGGGCTCAGGTCATCCCCATTACAGGGACTCAGATCATCCCCATTGGATCCCCATTGAACAATAACCAAGTTAGATTTGATACTAGATTTGGCCTGTGGCCAAACTGGGCAGGTACCAGTCTGGGCAGGTGCCACTATATGGCTGAACTGGGGAAGATGCCACCCTGTGGATGAACTAAAGAAATGCCACTCTGTGGCCGAACTAGGGGTGTGCCACTCTGTGGCCGAACTAGGGAAGACACAAGGTACAAGGATACATAAAATTAAAGAAAACACAGGAGCCAGCATGAATAATAAATAGAGTTGAGCGGACACCTCGATGTTCAGGTTTGGCCAAATTTGAAAAAAAGAACGGATTCGGGCTCGAACTCGCCCCCGAACCCTAATGTCCCCCCGGTCCCCACCCATTGCCGGCGGGTGGGGGCCCTATAATAATAATGGTGGGGGGGACCTAATGTCCCCCCCAGGCCCCCACCCATTGCCGGCAGGTGAGGATCCTATAATAATAATGGTGGGGGGGACCTAATGTCCCCCCCAGGTCCCCACCCATTTACGGTGGGTGGGGACCCTATAACAATAATGAGGGGGGGACCTAGTGTCCCCCTCTCCTGTCCCCACCCATGAGCGGCGGGTGGGGACCACAAATAAAGTGACTAGGGGTGCCCAGCCCCTAGTCACTTCCCCCCCCCACAATAAAAAAATGCCCACCTACCCCTCCTCACTCTAATAATAGTGAAGGGGGTGGGCAATAAACTAATAAAAATAACCAATAACAATTTCATACTTACCATTTGATTTTTTTTTTTTCTTTCTTCTTTCCTTTAGCCCCAAAAAAGGCCAAATAAAAAACCATAATACGCTCCGCAACTGTTAAAAAAAAAAAATCCACTGGTGAAAAAAAATAATCCATCTTCGCCCATGGAGGGCCCCGTGCAGACTGAGCTCTGCAGGGCGGGGGAAGGCCTTTAAAGCTCAAAGTGCTCTGACAGGTAAATGAAGAGACTGACAGGTAAGTCTCTCCATTTACCTGTCACAGCACTCTGATTGGTTGGTTTGAAATCCACAGAACTTCCCTACGCTGTGTAAAATAACACAGAGCACTCCGATTGGTTGGATTTCAAAACAACCAATTAGAGTGCTAGCCATTTTAAACAGAGTGGGAAAATTCTAAAGAACTTTCCCACGCTGTGTAAAATGACACAGAGCACTCTGATTGGTTGGATTTCAAACCAAACAATCAGAGTGCTGTGACAGGTGAATGGAGAGAGTTACCTGTCAGTCTTTTGATTGGTTGGCTTAAACAAACCAATCAAAGTGCTCTGAGCTTAATTGCAGGGTGGGGCAAGGCTTTATATGCCTTGAGAAAGCGCCCTGTTTTGGTGCAAAACGCGTAGGCTTGTCTTTTTTCTCACCCGGTAGGAGCACTGCATTGCCTAAAGCTGCTTCATGTTTCAGTAAAATTACGTTTTGCAGCATATCCCGTGTTTGGTCATTTTGTTTCTTCGGAGCCTCTGCTGACTTACCTTCAAACTCCGTTTTCTCTTCCTCCTGTTGTTCGCCCGACGGAAGCGCCGGGACAGCATCGAGGCACCCTAGATAATATTTGGGATCTCCCTTGTTTCTTAAGTCACAGGGACTGGACTTTTGCTTTCGTTTTTCCCCCAACCTGCAGAGCTCAGTCTGCACGGGGCCCTCCATGGGCAAAGGCAAAGATGGATTTTTAATTTTTTTTCACCAGTGGATTTATTTATTTTTTGCGCTCGTTTTAACAGTTGCGGTGCGTATTATTGTTTTTTATTCTGCCTTTTTTGGGGCTAAAGAAAAGAAGAAAGAAAAAGACATCAAATGGTAAGTAGGAAATTGTTATTTTTTTACAGGTTAGTTTATTGCCCACCCCCCTCACTATTATTAGGGTGAGGGGGGGTAGGTAGGCATTTTTTTTATTGTGGGGGGGGGAAGTGACTAGGGGCTGGGCACCCCTAGTCACTTTATTTGTGGTCCCCACCAGCCACTCATGGGTGGGGACCGGGGGGGGGGGGACATTAGGTCCCCCCCCGCCGTTATTGTTATGGGGTCCCCACCCGCCGGCAATGGGTGGGGACCTGGGGGGGACATTAGCCCCCCCCCCCGCCCTTATTGTTATAGGGTCCCCTCTCGCCGGCAATGGGTGGGGACCTTGGAGGGACATTAGGTCCCCCCGCCCTTATTGTTATTGGGTCCCCACCCGCCGGCAATGGGTGGGGACCTGGGGGGAACATTAGGTCCCCCCCGCTCTTATTGTTATAGGGTCCCCACCCGCCGGCAATGGGTGGGGACCTGGGAGGACATAAGGTCCCCCCCACCATTATTGTTATAGGGTCCCCACCCGCTGGCAATGTCTGTGTTCCGGGTCCAAAAATCCTAATGTTTGGTACGAACCCGAACTTTGCGGTTCGGGTTCGCTCAACTCTAATAATAAACAAGCGAACAAAGCAAAAAAGGGTACAGAAATGCCTAACTACAGCCCATGATGAGCTGTGGTCAGTCTTGCAGCGGCATCCCACCTGTCCGGTGAGGCCACTTTGGCCTCCATCTGACAGTGAACATGTATCCAACGCTATAAGTAAGCACCAGCTACAGTTTGCTAAATCACAGAAGTTCCAGCATGCCTCTGTGACGTCACAAGGGTCCTCGCCATGCATAAACTCGCAGTGGGGTCCTACCTGTGAAGATTTTGGCAGGGACCCATAGGATCTATTAACCCCTTAACGACAGATGACGTGCCAGGCACGTCACGGCAAATCGTGGACTTGCCGACAGGTGACGTGCCTGGCACGTCATGCACTAAACTGAGTAAAGAAAGCGACCAGCGGTCGCTTTCTTTACTCTAACGGTGTTGCTACAATGCCTCTAGGTAGAGGCATTGTGCAACACCCCCCAAATGTGAAGGGCGCGCTACGATCACTCCACGGAGTGATCGTAGCAACCATTTAAAAATGGCTGCGCCCACTGCACACATGTGCTTAGAAAGCGAACGATCTAAGCATCTCCAGCGAGGCACTTAACAACACCTTCAGGCTGCCCAGAGCCGATGGTGGTCGCTCTCCTGAGCGACCCCATCGGCTCAGTAGAAGGGAACGCTGCCTCTACAGGCAGCGCTTCCCTTCTAATGGCAAGAGCATCGGAAGTAAAAGTATTTCACTTCCGATGCTCTAGGGGGAGCCAATCGATGCCGGCACAACAGATCTATGTGATCTGTGTGCAGGCATGTATGGTAAGTGCTCTGATGATGATAGCAAATATTGCCTTTGACAAGTATTGATCTGCCTCCCTCACCTTACTAGTTATAGTAAGGGAGAGAGACAGATCAGATAAAGTAAAAAAATAAAATAATAAAAAAAATATTTAATAAAATTTTAAACACCAAGGGCTTTTATAAAAGCCATTTAACCCCTTCCCTGCCATTGATCGCTGTGTACGCAGTGATCATACACAGCAGCACATTTTTTGCTGTCTGTGCATTTTTTAGGGGTTCATTTTTTTTACTGTAATTCATTACAGTATAAAAAAAGCTCTTTTAAGAGAGATTAACCCGTTTCTTGCTGTAGATCACTGCCTAAGCAGCGATCTGACGCAAATGCAGCAATCTTGCTGCAGAAGCATTTTTAAATTTTTTTTAACTTTTTTATTACACCCGTCACGTGTTAATTATACCCGCTAGGGGACTACGTTTAACGTAAAAAAATGTTTTTTAGCTGTCTGACCGCATGTATAGCGATCAGTAACAGCTGATAAGTGACAAAGGCGTGTTGGCGTTTGCTCAGATGAGCATCACCATTCGTCTGGTTAGATCAATATTTGTAAATATTTAATCTGACCCGTGTAGATCTGCCTCCCTCTCACTTGAGTTTTAGTGAGGGAGGGAGACAGAGCTGTATAATGTAAGTTTTTAATTATAATATATTTAATAGAATTGAGACCCAAAGGCTTTTATAAAAGCCGTTTCCAGTATTTAACCCCTTCCCTGCAATTGATCGCTGTGTACGCAGTGATCTTACACAGCAGCACATTTTTTGCTGTCTGTGCATTTTTTTGGGGTTATTTTTTTTTACTTTGATTTATTACAGTATATCAAAGGCTCTTTTAAGAGCTATTAACCCCTTCCTTGCCGTATATCACTTCCTAAGCAGCACATATGGTCACTGCCTAAGCAGTGCATATGGTCACTGCCTAAGCAGCGCATATGGAGCAATCTAGTCGCAGAAGGATTTTTTTTTGCTATCAGCATTTTTTTTGTCAGACTCGCTAGGGGTTAGTTATACCCACTAGGGGATTACGTGTATTCCTTTTGAAGCTGTCTGAAGGCGTGTATAGCGATCAGTAACAGCCGATCAGTGGCAAAGGTGGTTTGGTGATTTCTCAGATGAGCATCACCATTCGTCTGGTTCGTAAATATTGTTCTGACCCATATGGATCTGCCTCCCTCTCCTCACTTGAGTTTTAGTGAGGGAAAGAGACAGATCTGTATAACATAATTTTTTAATTGTAATAAATTAAATAAAATGTTAAAAAATTGTGAGTCCCAAGGGCTTTTATAAAAGCCATACCCTTTGTATAGTGTACGTTTTTTCGTTCGCTATTGTCGATGAGGAGAAGTTGTTTCAAATAAAAGTCAGGAAATTTGTGTATTTTTTTTTTTACCATATTTTATTATTTTTTTTAATATGATAAGATATGATCAAAAATATGGCATCCATAGAAAGCCCTTTTTGTCCCGATAAAACCCAATATATAATATGTGTGGGTACAGCAAATGACGAAGAAGAAAATTACTGCTAAACACAAACAGCACAGAAATGTTAAAATAGCCATTGTCCAGAAAGGACAAAAATGTTTCAAAGGATCTGCCTCCCTCTCCTCACTTGAGTTTTAGTGAGGGAAAGAGACAGATCTGTATAACATAATTTTTTAATTGTAATTTAATAATGTATTTATAAAAGCCATACCCTTTGTATAGTGTAGTGTATTAACCCCTTCCCTGCCACTGATCACTGCACAGCAGAACATTTTTTCTTGTCTGTGCATTTTTAGGGGTTAATTTTTTTGTACAGTACTACAAAGGCTCTTATAAGAGCTATTAACCCCTTCCTTGCTCTACATGTTCAAATTCCAAGTTTGAAAATCAAAAAGCGCACCTCTCAAATGTAGCCTTTCAACACCCAACAAAGCTGACAAAGCTATGCATGGGTGGTATCCCTGTGCTCGGGAGATGTTGCTGAACATATATTGTGGTATTGTTTGTCAGTGACACATACCGAAATATGTGAATTTGTGTCTAAAGTACAATGTATGTGGGAAAAAATACACAATAAAATGACTACCACAAACTTTGACAAAGGCTGGTGGTAGAATTGGTGCATGGAAAGTGTTAAAATAACACCATTTAAAATAGCCTAGGGTGTCTACTTTTACAAAATATATACTTTTTGGGGTAAAATACACTGTCCTACTTTAAAAAAAAGTCCCAAATGAAAGATGGGCTCAGGCTGGCTACACATCAATATTCCAAGTTGAAAATGCGCACCTTCACAATGTGGCCCTTTTAGCCCCCAAACAACCCAACAAACCTATGCATGGGTGGTATCCCTGTACTCAGGAGATGTTGTTGAACACATATTGGGTTATTGTTTAGCAGTGACACATACCAAAATCTGTGAATTTATGTCTAAAATACAATATTTGTGAAAAAAAAACACACAAAAATTACTACCACAAACTTTGACAAAGGCTGGTGGTAGAATTAGTGCATGGAAAGTGTTAAAATACCACCATTTGAAATAGCGTAGGGTGTCAACTTTTAAAAAATATATGGGTTGATGGGGTAAAATACACTAGCTGGTTTCAAATATGTCCCAAATGAGACATGGGTGCAGGCGGTCTGCATGTCAAAATTTCAATTTGGAAAACCAAAAACTGCACCTACCAAATTTGGCCTTTTACCCCCCAAACAACCCAACAAACCTATGCATGGGTGGTATCCCTGTACTCAAGAGATGTTGCTGAACACTTATTGGGGTGTTATTTGGCAGTGACACATACCAAAATCTGTGAATTTATGTCTGAAGTACAAGGTTTGTGAAAAAAAAAACACAAAAAAATTACTACCAAACTTTGACAAAGGCTGGTGGTAGAATTAGTGCATGGAAAGTGTAAAAATACCACCATTTGAGATAGCCTAGGGTGTCTACTTTTAAAAAATATATGGGTTGATGGGGTAAAATACACTGGCTGGTTTCAAATATGTCCCAAATGTGACATGGGTGGAGGCTGTCTGCATGTCAAAATTTCAAGTTGGAAAACAAAAAACTGCACCTCACAAATTTGGTATTTTAGCCCCCAAACAACCCAACAAACCTATGCATGGGTGGTATCCCTGTACTCAGGAGAAATAGTAGAATCTATTTAGCATGTTTTTTCGTTCGCTATTGTCGATGAGGAGAAGTTGTTTCAAATAAAAGTCAGGAAATTTGTGTATTTTTTTTTTTTACCATATTTTATTATTTTTTTTAATAATATGATAAGATATGATCAAAAATATGGCATCCATAGAAAGCCCTTTTTGTCCCGATAAAAACAATATATAATATGTGTGGGTACAGCAAATGACGAAGAAGAAAATTACTGCTAAACACAAACAGCACAGAAATGTTAAAATAGCCATTGTCCAGAAAGGACAAAAATGTTTCAAAGGCTCTGTCCTTAAGGGGTTAAGACCCTGTTCAGGTCTCTGTCACTGTGTCCCTGGCTACCGATCACCTTCTGATCATGGCCAGGAACACAAAAACCCTGCTTCTGGGACAAAAGTACCAAGTGTCATGAAGGGGTTAAACCTTCATTTGAGTATTTACTTTTGGCCATGATAGTGCCTTAAATGCCTTTCACCAGCATTCCTGATATTTTTGTCATGATTTTCTGGTTCAGTCTTGTTCCTGTTTTCTGACTCCTTCTCCTGCCTCTCTTTTTGTTTCTATGTATCTATGTTTGCTGTATTGACCTCAGCTTGTCTTGACTTTCCTGATTGCCGCCTGTCGTGATCCCTGACTTTCTGTTTGACTCTCGCCTTCAGTCATGATTTGGTTTTGTTTCCACTGTATTTGCCTCCTGGTGTTTTCCCACACATTCTGACATTTTCTGTGTTGGGCCTTTCTACTCTACTGATTTTTGCAAGTCTTTCCCAATTTGATCTCTGCTGAGTGTAGTTGGGGCTTCTAAATCCTCTGTGTTTAGTGCCTATGGCTCAGCCAAGAATACAACACCATCGGGGTGAAAAATTCTAACTTACCTCACAGAACCTAGTGGAGACCCTTGTCCGATTCTACATTGCAGATATGTCTGCTGTACTCACCAGTCTTTCACAGTTACACACCTTGAAATACTGATATATAAAAATGAAATACTCCAACTAATAATGTGCCACATTTTCTCATGATCCGAATGGTCCAAGTTGTTTTAGCACTCTATAGGGCTATTTATAAAATACCTAGCTTAAATGTCTAAATGTGATTTAAACAGCAGGACCATTCCATTGACTTTCATGGTGACTGCTCCACCAATAGAAATTTTCCTCAGAAATGAGTTGTAAAAAATAAAAATTGTTTAATAAATAATAAAATCTAATTAAATATATTAAAATAATATATAATAAAGTAAAATGAACAAATTAAATAAAAATAAATATTTTCAAAAATACATTAAAATAAATGAATAATGTATAAAAAAATGTATATACTAATGTTATATTATAGTAATATACATAATGTAATAAAAACATTAAAAATTTGTGTTTCGTTGTAATGGCAATAATTTTAATAAGCCAAAGTAGCATATTTATTAAAACAAAAAAATCAATGATTGCAATTTGTACTAAAATGACAGCATAAATGGTGCAATTACTAGGTCAAGAAAGACATCATGTAATGTAAAATACACATATCATATATTCCATTTTGTAACCCCAATAAAAAATAGTGAATGGATATATATATATACATTTGTAATGTATCGTTTTATACATCGCCATAACAGCTCCTGGTATAATAATGCTGGTGAAGTCATGCCAGCTATAGGTTGATCACGTTTATTGTTCATCTTCAACAACATACTCATTGGTGGATTCTACGGTTTGCCACTTTGCAAGCAAGACAAGTTTTGCAAGTTTTTTTGTTTTAGGAAATGGTTCACCTCCGTTTTACATCAATACACCCGTATAATATTTTGTTAATATTTGTTTAGGCTCAACTAAAAATTACTATAGGAATATGGTGTTGTAAATTCTATTTCTTTAGTTCCTAATTAATAGAGCTTTCGTCCTATATTTTTTGTACTGTATCAATGTCTTCATTTAAAACCTTTTCTTGGTGCCCTTTTCTAAAAATGTATCTTTTAAACCCTTTAAGCCCAGAATGAATTTGTTCCTTGACATACACATTTCTTTTTTCAACTTAAACTACTATGTAACTATGTTATACTTGGTGGTGACAGCTATTTAAAGTGATATAGCTGTTTATATCACTCTATTTGATAATTATTTTATTTTTTTTACATATTATCCTCTATAAAAATTTCTAAATTCAGAGTGTACTCGTTCCTTACTATATTCAGAATAGTCACATTTTGCATCATTATTAAGATGATTGATACATTTTTTAAGATCTTCCACCTCACCTCTCCAAATAAAAAATAGGTATCTTCTATATAACTAACAAAAAAAAAAAAAAAAAACAGGTTCATCACCCAGTCGTGTCCTTTTCAGATATAATTGATTTCAGATTCAGACATGAATAAATTTAACATAACTGGGGGCAAACCTGGCCCCCATTGCCGTACCTCATTATTGCTGAAATAATTCCTCCTGAAACCAGGAAAAGTTGTTTGTCAAGATTACATTTATTAATCACCTGAATGCTGGGGGAAGACCTTGGTTCCATCTGGATGCTAGGGTAAGTGATGGGTGGCATCTGGGTACTGGAGCAAGTCCTGATTGACATCTGCATGCTGGTGTAAGTCCTGTGAATGCAATCTATGTGCTGGAGTAGGTCCTGGCTGCAATCTGAGTGCTGGTGTAAGTCATGCTAGTGAAACATGCCTACTAGAGTAAGTCCTGGGTGCCATCTGGGTGATGGGGTAAATCTTGGGTGCTATATTTTAAAGTAAGCACAGTGGGTGTATGCAGATAGAAGCGCTCTCTACCCCATATAATTTACAGTATTTTCATTTTATACAGTTTATAACATTTCACAAAAGTACAATATCGTCTTCCGAAGATTTGGTTTCTGAACAGTATGAACTGCCGATTCATATCCGAATCATTCAATCAATCAATCCGTTTCAGATTTCGCTTCGATTCAGGTAATATGCCTTATCCGAATCCATTTCGGAACAGATAGGTGCATATTGAGTAGAACATTGGGGTATAGTGAATAAACTACTAAAAATGTTCATGGGATATTTTATTAATTTACTGTATTTTATTTTGGATGGGACTTTTTAAAGAGAATAATCGGTTGTCTTTAGATCATAATGATGGCTGTTTTGGGCATTGGCATGGATGCAAAGATGTCTGGGTTATCAATAAAATTGACATTATGAAAATGGAAATAGACAGGTTTTTCCATGGCCAGATTTTTATTTTGGATAGGATTTTTTTTTCATGTTGCACAGGATAGGTACTTCCCATAGGATTAGTAATGGTGTGCATGAAATTTAATTAACTAATTTAAATCTTAAACTACCGGACATCTACAGTTTGGCTGACTTGGGGGAAGTACATTTTCTTTCCACCTTTCACTTCCAGTATTTCTTCTCAGGAAGCTACTTGTTCCATAGCAAAAATGTTTTCAATTTACACACACACAAATGTCTTACATGTCAGGGTATGAAAACTATACCTATGGTTGTGCATGTTAGAAAATGCACATTTAAAAAAAAAACAAACAACCTTTCCACTTTTTTTTACCTTAATCCTGTCAGTGTCTGTGGGTGCATAAAACACTCTCTCGGATTGGTAAATAGAATCAATTTAAAGAGTAGTACTGTGTTAGCTGTGGAAAAACAAATAGAGTTAAAATGATACAATTCATAGACTCACTGAGAGCTTGTTGCAAGCTTTCAGGACCAAGGGATCTAGCAACTTGGGTCTTGAAAAGTTTGCAAACAAACTCCGCCAATAAATTGTATCATTTGAACGCTAATTGTATTCTGTAAATAGAATCACTAACACGGATTTGTAAATAGAACGAACGATGGTAACGATCTACGGCCGCTGGGTTTTGTGAGTTAGTTTCGCAGTCGTTATGAGGCGGTACAGAAAGTGATCTCCAGGCAGACTCCTGCACGTTTTCACCCACACTTGTAACCCGAACTGTACGTGGGAGTGAAAGCCTGAGGCTCTTGCCCTGTAAGGTAAAGTACCGGTTTGTGAGGAGGAGGTTCACTGGGGCAGGGCTGGCTCCAGCAGTTGTCCTTCCTACGCACAGATTGCAGCTCATGCATAATTCACAACAGGAGAAAAAAAAAAGTTTCTGCCCAGAAACGCCTCTGCTCGTCCAGAGAGTTGACATTTTCTTACTTTGGTTAGGACGTCCAGATCGTCAAGAAGAGAACGATTGGACTTGAAACCTAGACAATCCCACGCACTGGGATTTTTACTGGACATTCATTAGCAGATTGTGTCTTCCCTGGGAGCAGATCCAGGTCACGGAGAGACGAAAACCTTTCCCTCTGTGACGTCACAATGCTCCTGCACTTCATTGGAGCTTTCAGTCTCCCAACGTTCTGATTGTTCTGTGAGCCATTGTTTTTATTAGTATTACTCAAACAACTTTTCCTAACTTTTGTTTAGTGAGTATTTCGTAAACCAGGAATCCAGTTTGGTCTCGTTGGTTGGAGTCCTACTTTGACACCAGGTCTATATTTGGGTGGATTGGTGTAACGGTAGTTTATTTTAATTTAGTGCACTTATATTTTAAACATGAACACCAATCAAGGTATCCCTGAACCGGGGCACCAAGTGATCCATGTCACTCAAGATCTGGACACGGATTTGGAAGCTTTATTTAATTCGGTAATGAACCCAAAGCCCAGTTCCTGGAGGAAGAAGATCCTTCCTGAATCATTCTTCAAGGAGCCCGATTCCGGATCCCACTCTAGGCAGTCCAGCACTGATTCGGGTAGTCACCCTCCAAGGTTGGGGATTCAGCATGTCCGTTCTCATTCCTCTCCTGCTTCCTTGCAATTGGGGACCGGTACCGGGTCAGCACCGAGTCCAGCTTTGCAGCACGCTCACCTCCGCCAGCAGTCCTATGATGTGACAGATGAGCAACCTCTTCCACCCGGTTGGGAGATGGCTTACACCCAGACTGGCCAGAGATACTTCCTCAAGTAAGTAAGGAATTACGGGATCCTTCTTTAATCTCCCAAAACCAAATCCCTGTCTTCTACTGAAAGTGTAACAGACTCACTGTAATATCCATTTAACAGTTACTGATCAGCAATGGCATGTCAGAGGATCATGCAATCTACTAAAATACACACCACTCCACTAGGATTGTCTGCGATCTATTTAACCGCTTAATCCCTACAATCAACAGTCATGTATATATATTTTTAAATCATTTGAAGTTAGAAGTCCTAAAAACAATGTAATTCGATTCAGAAGAAATAATATGATTTCATGTTTTGTCCCTACAACAGGTTTTATATACAAATATATTCGAGAGAAAATGTGTATTGATGTGTATGCTTAGTCATATACATACACAAGGCAATCAGTACACATCCATATGATACAATGGGGTATATTTATAAAGTTCATTTCTGGTGCAGAAAACTACTAAAAGTGCTTTAAAAAGCAGGAACATTCCATTGGTTTTACCCCAGAACTGAGTTTTATAAATAAAGCCCAAACCATAGATCTTTTAAACCTGTGAAAAGGTCACATTATGTTTGTGTTTGCTTATATATAAATGTTTGTAGTTGGTAAAGCTGTAAAATGGTTGCAATACATACTGTATATCATTACAAAAAATATGCAGTTACGCAATACCGTGGAGATAGATTGTGTGTATATATGGAATTGTTTTGGGAACAGCTCCTTCTTTAGGTAAAAAAAAAGATTACACTAGCTACACTTTTTCCTTAATAATGGCAGTTCAGTTATTGTATATGTGACTGAGAACAGTTTGAGCTGTCATAATATTATTGTGTCAAGTATAGATTGAACATGTTCAGCAATCAAGTGGGGAAAGTTTAAAAGAGGGTTGTCAGCTGGGGAGAACATTAGTTTGGTCATTAAGAGGCCATATGTAAGAATTTAACATTTCTGTCCAGTTCCTTCTGGGAAGCTGGCGTCTGCTACTGGGAATGGGGATGATATCAGCAAGCCATCCAGAACCAAGTCTAGACCTAGGTCTGGATATTTGCACTGCAACATCATTGCTATTTGATGCCCTTTCAGGAACTGAGATGTCCAATTACATGAAAGGTTCTGATTTTGGCACATTTTCTGACTGTTCTTTGGTCTCCGCATTCAACCAAGGATAAAAATGGTCTTCTTGTAACTCACATAGACAGTTTCATCATATCCTCAGTGTTGTATGATGTAAATACCCAGAATGCAAGTTCCTGATGTCTTCACAAGATTAAGCAAAATGGAAGAAAAGTTTATATCTACTATTCTTTATAACTTAGTAAACTCTCAGAGGTGCAGTACAATGCATCATAAAAGTTTTTACAGCAAGGTGCAGCCCACCTGACTTAAAGGGACACTAAACATTTTTTTTTTTCCACTTGTGCATCTAATATAGAAGCACAAGTGAAAAGTTAGTTGTCCCTAGCATGAGGATGAACTGGCGTGTACTTTTGATAGTACACGCCAGTTTATCCTCAGACCGACAGCTGCCATGCTTCCATAGGAAGGAGACTCAGCAGTTAGTAAATGCGCATGCATCTATTAAGATACACGTCCGGTTTACCTAATTGTACCGGGACATGTACTGTTTAACCCTTGCTTCCTTCAAGCAAGCAAGGGTTAAACAATGTTTAATGTTCCTTTAACTGTCCATATTCTCATTATCCCTAGAAATGTATACTTTCTGTTGAATAAAGTTAATTTAATCTTGTTTTGAGATGCTTTTGTATTGAAGTTGAGTATCCCTTACCCGAAGTTCTAAAATCTGAAATGACCCAAAATCCGAAAACACTTTTTTAGGATATGGGTCAGTTCAAGTAAGGGATACTCACCTTCCTGGTACACCGGTTGTGAGGCTCCTTAGCTTCACCCACCCGGGCGCCGTATTTGAAGCCAGTGCTCATGGGAAATGTAGTTCTCAGAGCGCTGCGACGGGAGGGAAAGACAACCGTGCGCAGACAGATCATCTCAGCAGCCCTGTGGGGCAGGTAATTTCACCTACTCCAATGCTATAAATGAGGTACACTACCTAAGAACAATGTGGGCAAGCTGAATTTAGGTAATGTAGACCATTTATAGGGCTGGTGCTGCCAAAATGATCCGTTAACCGAAAATATCCATTATCCTAAATGGTGACAGTCCCAAGCATTTTGGGGTAAGGGATACTCAACCGGGACTGCAAAATAACCAAACATTTTTCTATGGTTAACAAGCTATTCTTCACCATTACTGTAACTGTGGCCCAACATGCACATTAATTTCTGATTATTCGGCCCACTTGGACATCCTTGCTATATTCTTTGAATGTTACACAAAGCAGCATGTAACAAGGCCCTCTTGTTGCACTCTCTAAAGCAGCCATTTGGGATGGCTAGGCATAATGGATATTTTAGTCCACAACAGCTGCAGTGCCAGCGGATGTTTGTAGACTTTAGAAGCCAAACAGACCAATTCAGGAGCCAGTGATCTTAGGATTGCCACATCAATGTTGTTTTTTTATTTTTTTATTATAGAGAAGTTGTTTGTGTTCTCATGGAAATTAATTAATCAAGAATTTGATCCTACAGAACCAGATTGATTAACTAATTGATTATCCTCTTGTCGCATATGACATCTGCGTGCTGCAGGACAGCGTGTAACAGTTATAGATGTCTGGGAAAACGGCCCTAATGACCCTAAGTGACATTGTACTTCCACAGAATTCAATGTAACACAAAGAAAAACTTAGCAGCCAGCAGTAGGGTTATTAGGAGCCAAGGCTCCTGGCTTTTGTCAAGCTCTGGGTTAACCATCACTGGTCCATTGCTTATCTAATGCTAACAGTTCTATGTGGATATATTATTAGTAGTTATTTGTTTGTCTGTTGAACAGTCTAGGTATGTTTTAGTTAATGAAGATTTGGCATGTTGTACAAGGGTAGCCCTATAACTTTTCTCAAATGTGTTATCTTTTGTGTTGCTTATTTTTTGTAACATGCTGCTGTGATTACTAATTTCACTGATTCAAAGCAGTTATTACTTTGTAACTTTAGTAATGTTTGGGCCTACTTATTCAACAGCAAATTCCATGCATGCAGGTCTGTTTTTATTTCAACAGTCTGTCAATGTTTATGTTGAACAGCTGAGAAAGTGAACTTGTGGAGAGGTGAAGCAACCTATAACTTGCAGATAGCATGCTAGAAGATTGCTCTCTAGTCCTTTACAATAGTAAACACTGACATTTTTAACCTCTGACACCTTACACATTCCATCGTTTGCAGCCACCTATAAGTTAAGAAGACCACACATTATACATCTTGAGTATTGGCACTTAGATGTTTTGATTTCTGTGGCAGCCAGTTAAACCACAGTCAAATTCTGGGGACCTCAAATGAGTGGCCAAGTGGATTTTACCAGAGTGGGTTATGATTGCATGTGACCTGTCCAGTAACTGCACTTCAGAAACTCTGGCCTGTTACGTACCTACAAATTGTCTGCATTCATCTCTACCTTGTCTCGTAAAACATCCCTTTGGCTGCTCTGTGTTTATCAGGTTCCAGAAATCTAGAAAAGTTGGCAAACATTGCAAAATATGGATCAATCTGGAAAAAAAAACCATGCTTCTCAGGATAAGTATATTGAATTTGAATGATTCTGTTGTGAATTTATTAATTGCAGAAAAAAAAGTAATGGAAAAGATGTATTAGGGAGCTGATATGTAGATGTGAAATCAGTATTTGAAGTAAGATTGAAAGGTTATATTGGCACTATTGAAGAGTGGAAAAATATATTGAGTTCAAACGGAGTTTCCTTTCCCTAATTAGCCAATCATTGCTTTCAGTGCTTTACGAATAGTCTGCCAAGTATTTCACAGGAGACTGTTGAGCACTGGTAGATACATGTAAGATTATATTTTGTAATGGAAAATTCCCTTGTTAATTTCCCCAAGGCCATGGCCAGATTGTAGTGTGGTTGTAAAGAATATCGATGAAAAATCTAATTATAAATAAGGTAGCCCATTATACACATGACAAATAGTTATATAAAGTACACCTTTATGCATGGATGCTGAAACTATGTTAACATTTGGTGCCTTTGTTTCCCATTGCATCTGCTAATTGTTGCCCATGGAAAACTACTCTGGTGGCTTTAGGCCGGTAAGACTGACTAGTCACAGATTCTATATATGCTGTTTGCATTACGTTTTATCTTGATGTACGTTCTGTTTCTAATAGTATATTCTAATAAAGTTATACCAGTTTGTATATACACGGAGGATGTTCCGATTTGTGTTACCTCTCGTTATTCTCATACTTAAGGTAGAGTCTCCAACAGCAACTTTGTTTTTTTTTTAGGGCATTAGCCTTTCAAAGACATATTATGCTACCCTCTCTTCAGGAGAGGGTGAAATGCAGCCATTCAGAAACATTTGAGAAGCCTAGGTTCTTTGCTACACATTGTAGCTAACAGGGCCATAAAACCAACTGACCTATGCCAGAAACATGACAGTGAGCAAGATATCCAGAAAACTGGTTGAAATAAAAAGTTTAGTCCACAGTATTGTAATGTGAGAAAAACCCTCTGTCACAATTAAGACCAGTGATCAAGGTAATAAACCAGCAAATCCGTGTAACTGTCCATATGTTTTCTCTCGCTGGGTGGTGTGGAGCACCATAGATACAGTTACTTTCATATCTTTCATGCTTTCTGAGGTTATCTTTTGTTCGCTGTAATTTGAATGCCATAGAAACATTCAGCATACATAATTGGTGACCCAAGATAAATTAATTGTTATCATATTGTTGATAACTAAACAAGGGAATGCGTAGCACAACCCAGCATATTTAATACATTGTGATGGTGAAGTGGCCAAAATTTATACGTAATCCATAGAAATATCAGCGCACAACCAAAATTGCTAATCTCTCGCAATTTTAAAAGCACCTATCATAGATGGAAAAAAAGAGGGCATGTACTAAAAAAACTCAAATATATTTTATGTGCAAAACTATTTTTGTGCTTTTCTCCTGTTGTAATGTACTAAACATTTAACACTCCAATAGTACAAACAAGCAAATTGCGAATAAAAACAGGCAAGTGTGTGAATATTTTTTCTACATCTTTTGATCGCACTTTCTAAAAGCTGGGGTAATTTTCACACGCAAATAAGAATTATTTTTCAAAAAATATTAGCAAAACTTTTTAGCGTGTGCAAATATAATCGCAATATATGTGCGCGACCGGAAAAATGCACGCTAAATAAAAATAAACGGAAGAGGCGCACATCAGGAAAAAAAATAGGCTTAAATGGCTCCTTACTCATGTTTTACCTACTTTTTGTTCCCACTGCACTTGTTTAGTGCATGACCCCCTTGGTCACACAATGTGCCTGTCAAAATAATCGAATATTGGTGGGTCCATTTTGTTTATAACCTATTATTACATAAACATTTAGGGTGACTACATAATAAGTTAGATGAACAACAATACACTGTTCTATTCGGTAGACAGCCCTGAGAGTCCAAGTTTGCAATCTAGGTATGCTTTATTATGTGTAAACACCTGTAATGGATTATTGCTTGCTGTGAGCATCATAGAAGTAAGTCCAGTGAAGTTGACATAATAAATAAACACTGTGCCGTTGTAGTCTTGTGTTAATAAAGTTATTTTTCCTCTATTTGTGCTGATGTCTGCTAGCTAGCTTTAAAAAAAAGCAAATATTGCTAGCAAAGTAGTCCTCCCTTCTCAACTTTAGAAGAAAAAGTCTGTAATAACAGCTAGTTTCTAACACAATACATTCTTTTTAAATGTTCTGGTTTTCAATAGTGCTCTGAACCAAACTTTTTTTTTTTGCAATGAGTGCACTTGCTCTAGACTAGAGAATTAAAGGCACATTTACCCCACTGAGTAAAAGTAATCACAGACTCTAACCCAGCAATACATGCTGTGAATGTTATTTTAATTTCTGTCTCCAGGTGATGGATTGCTCCAAGTGTCTGGGTCGCACACAAGTAAACTAAGCTAGTTGTATGAAGTTGATAATCTCTGCTGTAAACAATCTTGTGCAGTTACAGAGCTGGAGCCTGGAACTGAGGGTAATCAGCCAGCGCAGTGTTTAAAAGGACAAATAGATGTAAATACTGAATATGCTCTTTCCACTCATGTCATCTTCTAGGACTGGACATGGTGTGTTTTGTCCAGCAGTTCTGGAATTTGTAACTTGCCAGACTGGCTGAGCTTCATAAGAATGGTAGTTTAACAGTTGCTGGAAGGTCATGTATCTGAATCCTGTCAGAAACTTCATACCAAACATCGTTATACATAAAAGCAGGATAAAATATTAATTATTTTTTTTGTCTTCTGACCATGCTCATACATAGTCCACATTCATCTGAGCTGAAATGCAGGGTGGGTTAAAGCAAGTGTCCCAGAGTGATCTTTCTATATTTACTGCAAGATTTGCGTTAGAGGTCAAAAGACAACTGTAGTGCACAGTTGGTGAAGCTTCTCCAATTTTACAGTCTGGTGTTTGAAGTGGAGATCAGTGGAATGCAAAGAAACATCTTTCCATATAGCAGATGCTGCATCTCTGCTGCATTGGACACACTGGGGGCAGTGGTTCATCCTAATTTAAGTGAATATTTCCACATAACTCAGTTGTACATTGTAATTTAGGGATGGACTCAACAAATGCAGTGTATTGTGCTGCCATGGTGACCACAAGATGCACCCTTACTCCCAGTTATTGTCCTGCCTGGATGTTGGTGTGTAAAGCTCCATTGAAAGTAGCCATGAGGGAACATAGATGTGTGCCTATATCAGCAGAGATTCTACATGCATCTGCCTCTCCTTGTGATTATAAAAGGATTGTGGAAACCTGGCACTTAGTTATTCATGTTATATTGGACTGCATTATACAATCCGGAACATTCTGATAATACATTGACTAATTGAGTCAAATTAACCTACTTTTACTTGGTGACATTTGACAAAAGTGCTTTCAAAATAAATCTTGCTTTATAGAGCTCAATTTCTTTTATAAAAATCACAAAACTATAACATTAAAGAAGTTACAGTTGTGTGAAATGTGATATCCAAAACCTATATTAAAATCATATTTTTTATATGATAAAACAACATGTTCATGATAGAGCATCTTTAAACTCCCCGAGACACTCTCTAACCTGCAGAATGTTTTGATATCAATAAAGTTCAAAATTTAATGCCTTTAATAAGATGTCAGATCATTCATTAGATGAGAGTTTAATGTCTGTTTTCCAATTCTTTTTCTGGCTCTTTTTAATAAAGCAATTGGACAAGAGTTATTCATAATGCCATTGTCTTCTAGAATACACAGTTCATTCATTGTATGTTGTTGAACTTTATAAAGAACTGACATTACAAAGCATTCTTGTGTATATGATTGCACTGAGAATATTTTAAATTTTCATGTACCAGGGTTACAGCCCAGGGTTACCCCCCCCCCCCCCCCCCATCAGGGATCTGATTTAGGAAGCACTAATATAATTACGACTCTAAACAAGCAACAAAAAAAAACAAATACACACACACACACACACACACACACAACCGGTCTTAACTGTTTCAAATCAAGGGAATGTGCTTTAATGGAACCCAAGAAAGAGAGACTTGTGAATATAGGCCTGCAAGGCTGATGCAACAGCAGTAACTGCATTAAACTTTACATATCTTTTTTTAGGAGAAAAGTTACATGATGCAACAGTTATTTAGTATTTTTATTTTCATATGCACTGCCCCTTTAGCAAAATGTTACCTTTTAGTTTAGGGGTACCTTTTACTGGAGAAAACTAACTAAAAGGTAACAAATAGTTTAATGGGGCAGTGCATGTTGCAAAGTGTTTTTCTCTTGCTCTTCTAGATTTACAATTCACCTGTAGTTTTACATTAAAAATTGTTTCACTCTAAATTCAGTGACTTCTAATAAGGAAAGCTTGGAGAAATAGGCAGGACTGTTACACCAATATTAAATTTATTACACTTTATTTGCAGTTTTCTAACTTTCTGACCTGGAAGTTTTCAGATACACTTCCCAGAAATGGATAACGTTAGTTATTTACTCTTTTTTGTTTTCCCACAGGGGGCAGACACATTTGCACTGCTTTATAGTGGTTTAGTCCATTAATAGGTTACAAGCCAGCAATGAACTTGCATGTTAAAAGCCTGAATACAATGAATTTGAAGCTCATGACTTGGATACATGGCCAGTATTGTGTATAGAGAATCCATTGTTCCTGGTGTTTGTCTCTTGCTTACATTTTAATAATTATTGAGTTGCTGCTGATTATTAACTCAGATTATGTTTAACATTTGGGGAGATAACTGCATTCCTGTGCTATAGAGGACAACAGAATACTGGCATTCACTGTCATTCACTGGCAGGACATTTACAGGTATTTCTTTGGAAAGCGGGTTGTTTGGCCTATGCCAACCCATTGAGTGCCAGAAGCAACACATTTAAGCCCACACCTTTGCTGGCTTTGAAGAGTGTGGTTTACCCCGGCAGCATTAGAAAAGTGAAACATTGTTTAATCCTCAATCTTGAGAAAAAGTGTGGAGTCTGAAGTAGATTTTGTGATATTTTATTTTTCTTAAGACACAACATTTCATTCTAGGCCGGATCATGACACTGCCATTGGATATCAGATATAGTGAAATATGCTGGTTTAGTTAAATTCATTAATGGCATGTATATTACTGCAATTGCGCCTTTTTTATAACTCCCAACACTTTGCAGTGCAGGAACGTTACCTCCAATCAGTGTTTGGCTGAGGTTCTCTGACACTAATCAGGCACTCTTAAGTGCATAATTCTTTTTACATTGGCTCTGATGGCGCATTGAGCACCGTCACAACCCGGAAGTGCATTTGTGGCGCAGGCTCCCGAAATTTGTCTGCTTTTTACCACTATTTAGCATCATCTGTGTGTGCAAAATTTATCATGACCAATAAACCAATTTATATAGCTACAACAAGCTACTTTGGTCTATGCCAGGGATAAAAAATGATAATGGGGGTGCCAGGCCAGAGATCCCCACCTTGATCCCCAAATAAGCAGTAATGATATACAGGAGCCGGCACTCACAGTGATAGGATTTATTCCAAACGATGGCAACGTTTAAATCCAACAGGATCTTTATCGCGCTAATCCTGGTGAATTGAAACATTGCTATAGTTTGGAATAAATCCTATCACTGTGAGTGCTCCTGTGTCAGGGATAGGAAACGTATCTGTCCACAGCCACTAGTGTCTGTAGCAAGGTCTGTGAAGGTCTGCAGAAAATCATTAAATTGCCTTTCACAATGTCCATTAAATGTTCACATTGACATTTTTATTACAGAGCAATGGTCAGTGAGTCTGTCGGGAGTCTGCTTTATACAAAGGTGCACATGTCAATAGCATCGTTATGTGGCATTATCTGCGGCTGCACCGAGTTTATACTTGACCCCCATAGTGTACTATTTGAAATAAACACACCCCTTATCGCAAGTTACACAGTACACAGCATAAAAAAAAATTTTTGTTCAACAAATATTTTTAGAAGTTTAGAGCCAAACTGTGTGTGTGTTTTTTTTTTATTTTTTGTCAAATAGCCAGGGATGGAGCTCATTTTCACCTTGTTTAACCTTAGCCACCTGTAACGTTTGCATGCTGCTTTGTATTCTACGTACGTCCTATATATTCAGAAGGAAATCTGTTAGTTGGGCAACGTAGTCCTGTGGGACGTCTATGTACTGGAAGGCTGCATCCACAATTTATGTGTCTGGAAAAAATGGTGGCAGCCATGTCAGAAGATTGAAATACTGACCAAAACCAACTCCTCTATGTCTCTATGTCTCCATTATATGTACTTCATGTTCACACAGATTAAATTGAGAAATGGTCACATTGCTCCATTTCTGTCATGGGAAATTATCACAAAATGAGAGGGAAATTTGACAATAGGTTAACTTTAAGTGACTGAGCAGTAGTGTTCTATTGGAAACAGACCAAACTGAAACAATATGGGGAAAGTCTTACATTGAAATCAATTCTCCTACTCAGAAAAGTTTTAGGACACATTGCAAGAGAACTCTACAGTCTGATCACAAAGTTGCCTTGGGCTCTTCAGAACCATTTTGATGATGCTAGTGTTCTATTTTGGTCTTGACGGTAAAGCAGTATTAAGAGGGGCCATGACCGTTCTGTGGTGACATGCTGTAACTTGATTCCAGCTGCTGAACTTAAAGTCACAGATGGAGTTTTCTAATGCTTGCATAGAAATGCCTGCTTTAACAAAGTGTGCTTTGTGCTATGAAAACAAGTTTCACCAAGCAAAGAAGAATGCTTTTTTTAGGATATGACACACAAAGCTGATGTTGTTTTTATTTTCTTTTTCGTTCAGTTTCTTTCACATAGGAATCCCTCAGCTTGTCATGTAGTATAACCTGTCAAGTTAGTTTTTATTTATTCTCTAGAAGAATGTATTGTACACACATACTGGTTTTAAACCTACAAATCATTCAAGGTCTGTACTTCTGTATCTGTATGCTTTTACACCAGTTTTTTTTTCCATACAGTTTCAATATGCATTGATAGAATTTGTAGTTTAAACTTTCTAGGAGAGCCATCTTTCTTTTGTAGCAGATAACAGTTGAGTATACCCACACAGCTTTCACCACACATTATGACTAAATTGCTATTATATATTGTGGTAGAATATGAATAAATAATGAGAGATATGGACAAGTAACTAAATTTTAAAAGCAATGTTTATTTAGGAACTATTTTCTAAAAAAAAAAAAAAAAAAAAAGAATTCTCACTCTGTCTCTCCCACTCTCCTCTTTTCCTCTTGTTATCCCTTTCCCTCCATAATGTTATTCTGCATCTATCTCTCTCTTTCTCTCTCTCTGGACCATAAATCTTTGCTATTCCTATTCTATTCTGTATTATTTATATATTTATTACATCACAAAATCATCCCCTTTGCTTTCCAAGGAACCATAACAAGGCTGGCAGAACTGGAGCTCCCAATTTACAAAATAGATTCATTGGATTCATCTTTGACACTAATATGCATCTAGGTCAGTGTTGTATCTCCTTGCCAGCAACTCTGGACAGCTTTTTCCACTGATTGCCTGTGGACAATTTCGTGGTTAGACGTGACTCACTTCCTGTTAGATTTTGTCCTTGATAAAGTGAAAAAACCTGTTTGTTTCATTCAAGACTTGTGGGTCTTACCCATAGTTCTTTGGACTTACTTCTGGAGGTTATTAAAGTGCAAGAGCGTCTTTGAAACAGCATGTGTTAGAACTAAGAGCCCTAGCGTGACTAGCACATATAAATTGTATGGAAACAATTAAAGCAGAAGGAAATGTCATGCCGGCCAAATTTAAATCTACAAACTCTTAGCTCTGATTAATACTTTTTCTTTCCCCCTCTTTTAGAATTTATATAAAGAAAGTAATTTAAAACCTTTGATTTAATCAATCCCTACTGTTCACTTAACAGCAGTTCCAGCTGTATGGGCTTTTAAGTGACTTGATATTTCATTGATCGTTGGATTATATACTATATCTTGGATTGAATTTGCTATAGTTCAACAAAGGCAAAGCTAGACCTATTATATTTACTACATGGAACATTGAGCAGAAACCCTGAATGCATTACCGGTAATATTCCCTGGATGAACAGTACTAGGACTTAACTTGCATTTATCCACAATGATTCCAAGGCATGCATTTTCCAAATGAATGTGCACCTGTGCGTAGAGGTAGAATGGCCACAATGGTAAGTATTTTTTAATAAAGATGACATGTTCGACATAAACCAGCAAAACTTTAATCAACTTTTAAACCCTTCATTCATTAAAAGCCTATATTTTATTTAGAACTATTATTTAAAAGGTACTGTAAATACCCCAAGGAATGTAAAATCATAGCCTCAAAGGGTCTGCTCAATATAGAACGATATGGCCCAAAATGTATTCAGATCGGGCAAATTAGCTGAATTTCATAAATCCCCGAAATCTGGCTTCTCAATATCCCTGAGTTTGGGTTCGGAATAGGCTGTTTGGGATGTTCAGAATCTGAAGCATAAGACGAATAGGATTGGGATTATGTCACTGTGAAAACCATTGATTTTCTGCTACTCCGTATGCACTGATAACCCCCGAACGCTCCCTGAGTTCCTGAAACATTCACGAAATTCTCAAATATTAATTCCCCATATTTTAGTTGGAGAATTAAATAGAAAAGTGTAGAAGAATTACAGTATTCCAAACACAAAAATATTTAAATACTTTTAAAATATATTGTTCTAAATGATAATAGTATATTTACATTAGGATATTAGTATATATTAATATCCACCCCAAAATAAACAGAAGTCCTCCCCATAAAAGTCTATGGGGAGGCCCGAGGTTACCACTTTGTTTCAGTGCATTTTGGATGTTTTCGCTGTCGCGAGATAATGATGTGGAATCAACTATGATGTCTGAATTGCGGACTGATGTGATTTTGGTGCCATCAATCGGAGATACTTGAGTTGACCATTTAGTTAAAATTATTCTTCTTATACATGTAATGTCCTCTGATCCTTGGCTTTAGGACTAGCCTGTTTTAAAATAAGTTTTTCTTCCTTCATTGTTGAGCTAAAAAAATAAACAGTATATATTTATACACACACATATGAGGTTGATATCAAAACTAATTACCAATAGTTGGGCTGGCACCAACATTTAATGTAGCATGCGTGGCTGTTATATACACTTCTGGCTGGAACTTATTTTTCTCATAAATGATAATTCAGGGCTTGACAAATATTGGTAGACGTCAAACAGTGCAACTCAGATGCCAGTTTATTTTTTGGAAAATGTTAACATTCTATTTAAACCAATAAAAAATGTTGGGAGCCAGCAGTAGAAATGTAATGCTCTCTGGCTCCTGGTATTTTTCATGCCCTGTGATAATCTAATCAGTGAAACCAAAACAATAGAGTATATACCGGGATCCAAAGCAATGTGAGTAGACACATCCCATGAATATAGGGCAAAGGCTTGCTATGCCTGAAGTACAAAAGTGGCCCCAGGTGCAGTGAGTCGCCATGTGATCTGACCGACTCATAGTCAAACACAATCAATCATGAAAGAAAAAAAGTCTCTGTACTCTATCATTTCTTTCTTGCATACAAGGGAAGGTTGCAGCCGAAAAAAATGTAACGCATTTTGTGTCCAAACAAACTGTTAATTATTTTTTTCTTAAGTTAGATAAATATTATAAATATTTTTTTTTTAAATATTCAGTGATGACACATCTGGTTTTCTAATTTTTAGATGAAAGTACAGGCATGTTTCAACAATGATAACTAATTATGTATCTAAGAATAAATACTTTTATTTATATATCTATGAATATAGATATATAAACAATTTTTTTTACAATGTTTTATTCACAGATATATACAATTGTGTAGAGATAATAATCTTTTTTACTTATTAAACATGGTTGTAATACACCATAAAAATACAATGTTGATATATTTTAATATAACGATGTAGAATGTAATATACATTTTCCTTGTTTATTTGATATAAATACAATTTCGAACATTTTGTATTTTTTATACTTAATTGATGGTTTTTAGATAGCACTTGTATCAGTCATCATGGTTACACAATCCCCTTATTTAATTCTTTGTTAGCTGGCGTGTGGTTTTATTGAAGAAAAGAAAAACTCCCCTGCTATTACTGTGCATCTTGTGCATTATGTAGATGAAGAAGGCAAGTGGACAGAAAACATTGTTACCCTGGTACCAATCAGTTTTCTATTGATGTCCGTTCTTGTACATCTAACATTCCGTAGGCCTGCTCAGCCCCATACAAAAGTGACTTGGGATGTTGTTGTGGATTATGACTCCGAGCTATTGACTGCCAAAGCTAATGGGAATTGTAGTTCACAGCAATTGGGGTCCCAGTTTTAATCCAGCCAAGACTTTTGCAGCTGTTAACAATTCCCAGAGACATTTTATGTGTCTACGGGAAAAATAAAACGGCAAATGTAATTAAAAGTTCATTCTTTTGTGAAGCTGCAAGTAATGTGTGGGAGCTTATGACAAAAGATGGGTTAGTTCCAGCTGGAAATGAATCCATTTATTCTGTTGATTTTCTTTGTATCGAATAAGTCATACATTTCTCCAGGTCTAAAACAGAATGCTTAGAAACAAGGAAAAAAACCATTAAATGGAGTTTGAGGCATACTCATATCTCCTAGAGCATTGTGGGTATTATGGATACCAGACCTCCCATTCTACAGGGTTTGCTACAAATTATGCTGTACATTTCACAGCATTGCAACCTGTATTTTTCCATAAAGTAACTATACTTCATGAGAATAAATTATGAATAATATAAAAAAAGATTACCATGTAAGTATATTATTAAAAAGAACTGTACGAACCATTTTCTATTTTAAAATAAACAATTAAAGTGTTTACTACTGGATAGGTTTGTGCTTGCTTATATTCATGGGTGGCAAATACATTAACACATTTTTATTTGATAAACCATTGGTCTAGAGATATACCGTAATAAAATATTGTTGGTACATTATATCCCAGTTGATTCTTGATTTCACTGTCACTTTGTGTGTCTGCTTTTTTCATGTATTTACCTTTCTTCTGTTTTCCTTGTATTTTTTTGTGTGGAAGAAAGAGTCATTTGTTTATATATGGGATAACCAGTATAACCTTATCAGATGAATTCTACAGTCTGCCAGCATCACAGTTACACCAGCAGGAAGACTAAAGTCATAAAACTGCTCCCTGCAGAAAGCCATCTCCTCAGAAGCTTCTGACACTGTCAGCTTGTAGGAGGCAAATTAAAAAATATGTTGCAGCAATTTGGAAAGGGATTAAAATAAAGAGTAATCGACGTGTAAACGGAGGAAGTCTCGTAAAAATAAAATCTGTATTTCAAGTGACATTTAAAGCAGGTTGATGTCATCCAAGCTGGCAAAGGGTGATGAGTAATTAGTAAAACCACAGGGTCCTTGATGTAAAAGTTGACATTTTATGAAGGGCTAATATATATATAAAGTTATCCATTCATTCACAGGCTTTGTGATTATGGATGCATCAAACTAAAGTCCTGACACAGGTAGCTCAATCTGTGCCGCTTATAGTGCCACTTCTTCATGACCTATTGACCTTGATTTGTTATCGCCTCATACACTCTAATCTACCCCTACACAACAAGGCAAACTAGTGAGTAGCCATCGCAGTGAGTGGGAAGCCAAAACATGTGCTGTGAATGATAGGGCAGTGTCCTGTAGATCTACATGTAGGCTCGGGGTTAGAAATCCTTATGATCATTGACGTGTGAGCCAGGCTTATAACCACCTGTGTCAGAGTATTTGTGCCTTGCTACTATATTTTCAAGATCAATAGGAGAAGACATTTTTACTTTTGTTACTGTAATCACAGTTTTCATTTTGAGAAAGCAGAATTTCGTGGAAAATGTAACTGTCCCTGCATGATTGGAATGCAATTCGACACCCATGACTTATATCATCATCAGCTTGTTTTCGAACTCCGTGTAGTATAACCATTTTTTTCATGAAAGTAACAATACAATTTACATTTTTTTTCTGTGTTACAGGAATCACACACCACTAATTTAAATCTTTCTTTCAATTTAATCCAAATCTGCAATTAGTAGTTTGTCCTTCTTAGAACATGTGTATAGTTGTATGTATGGGGAATTAAAGAAAATATAGGACAATAAGAATTAAATATCTTAATATAGGTATATATTGCACACTCCACTGTAGCACTACACAAAGCAATATGGATTGTTCACAGCAAAAAATGTTTGGAGTCATGTAACCCCCTAGTAACACGCCAAGTGTGATTTAAAGATCATTCAAGATTAGAACTGTGCTTTTTGCATGCTTAATGAAGTGATGTTATTCTATTAAAATTAAAGACACTTTACATTGTTTTTACTACAAATGTAGAGAATAACTGCTTCTCAATGGGAAAATGTGTAATTTCCATTCCAAACCATTGGAAAAGCCATGTACAGGACACACCACAGACAGATTTAGAATACATTTGTCTTAATTTAGGCATTTGCTTGAAATTCAGATAACACAGAGTATAGATCATTTTTTATTCTCCACATTTAGTGTAAACCCTTTTCAGGTGATAGTCCTTTTAAGACAGGGTTTGACAATTCCCCGGAGCTCCTTAAATTCCTATTTACCAAGCCGTGATTTCGCCATCCGAGAAATGTGTAGACCGGTCGGTCTCAAGCCCAGGTGTGAACCTATCCATAACAATTTCCAAAAAGACAGACTTGTTCAGCCTCTACAATGTCTGTCACCTACTATAATTTGTTTGCATCTACAGACCTGCCTGTTTTTGTGTCTATCTGTATATCTTTATGGTCCTTTTGTTGACACAATACTACACAATAACTTCAAAGCTCCCTTGTTTATCTCTGTGCTTTTCCACTAGTTGTAAAGAATAATAGAAAACACTAAATGGTCTCTTTTGACAGTCTGGTGCTGGCTATATGTTTCCCAGTTCATATAATTTAGCAGTTTTTACATTCTTTTTTTCACATTTATGTGGTTTTTCAAAATAGTGGCAGTACAATGAAACACAAGAGATTTGCTCTAAGATAATTGAACCCCACAGGCAAGTAGTTTATCAGAAAACCATCTTCCACATCCAGACCTTAAGTCAATTTACACGACAAAAGATATTGTCAGATAATTTCTATCTTTAGAAGTTCTCTTGACTCTAGTCTGGGTGTAGATAGTCTACATGGACAAAAGAAATGGTACACCTGACCTTTACACCAACAGGGACCTCTGCATTATAAATACATAGAGATTAATAATTTGACCCCCTTTGCATCTGTAACAGCTTCCACCCTTCTGGGGACGTTTTCCACAAGATTTTGGAGTGTTCAGCTTGTGCTGCTTGTCTGACAAGTGAAAAACAAGGTTTAGTGACCCTTTTAAAAGCGCATTTAGCCAACTGTACTCTTTCTACTTACATTGCACAGCTTAGTAGATGTTGGCCACTACTGTTTGGGTTGGAGAGAAGATTACTAGCACAGGATATTGAGTCATGGGTCCTTCCATCTCATGTCAAACTGAGTCCAGTTTTATCTTAAATAAGCAGAAAACTGAATCATTTTCCTAGCAAAAACAGGAAGCTTTGAAGTACACTGAAAATGTAATGTATACCATTCCCAAAAATAATATTGATGAAGCTGCACTACACTATGTAATGACCAGGCATATGCTAATGCGTGTGTTCTAATCATGGCAGCTACAGCATGAATGCACAGGCATGCTTTGCCTATTGAGTCCCCCTTATAATATAGTATTATCTAGAACTATTATTCACGCACTAAATTACCTGAGATTTGTTTCAGCAATAAGCAACATGAGTAGTAGCTGAAGACAACTTATGACAATGAGGTCTATTCACTAAAGTGACCTGTAGTGAACTGACAAGTGAACTACAGAAATTGGGGGAAGAAATCTGCCCATACCTTGCCTACCGTGTTAGCTATTAAAGGGACCGTATCACCTGAAAATAGTTTTACTGTGGATTTATAGCAAAACAAGATTGAAAATGAACTATACATTATAATCGCAAAACTGCCAGCACATGTCTAAATTAGGACAAAATGTGTTTTGTTTTGTTTTTTCTCTTTTTTTTTTAAATTTCTTTTTATTTTCTTCTCATATCAACAATATAAATATAACAAAGACATATGCAACACAATACAAGAGAGTACAATACAAAACAACCGTCCCCTCCCACCCATCCCTCCTCAGATACCAAATAAAATCTTAACTCCCTAGCATATCGAAAAAACCCACACTGATTACCCTATGGTCTGGGATATGGCAAAAAAAGGGGGGGGGGGGGGGCAGGAGAGGGCGACAGACATAGAAAGACATAACTGGGTGCGGAGTCACCGGGGGGAGGCCAACCCTGCATTTTCCGTTATATTACCCAGGACAAAATGTGTTTTAAATGTATCTGTGGAGTCGCCTGCTTATGACATCACCTGTGGCACAGTATGAAAAAAAAAAAGAAGTATTTAGTTTATTCCTATAAAAAATGGTAAGCCCGGCATTAGCTTGGGTACAAAAAAGGAAGGTAAATATACCTTACATGTTTCACTCTATCCTCGAGCTTACTCATAAGTGCCAACCTATAGTTGGGGTGAGGTGGCTGATGTAGAGGATGAGGTGTGCAATGAGTTGTGATCCTTTGCTATTTTTTTTATCTTGGTTAAAGTTGGATAAAACCACAACAACGTTTACTGCTGCTTTTCAAGAATGTCTAGGTACCAGCACACCTGACACTACCTGAATATGTGTTTGGAATTCTTTTTTTTCTTGTTTGTTTCTTATGAAGCACCTGCAGTTTGCAAAAATCTTGTAGCACTATTAAAATTGCTGTTTTGTGTTTTTAGAATAATTCCATTATAGGAAAGATCTATGCGTACAGCTAAAGTATGTTAGAAGAGCTTTGTCGCACGCAGGTTTCTCTGTATGCTAAAAATACTTCTAAGATCAAAACATTTATTTTGTCCCCTCTTTTTGAAAGAAGAGCCCCCATTTAGAGATCCTGGTGATGAAAACCTGGGATAGATCAGACCATTTCACAACAGCATCTGGTACGTTTTATGTCACACTGAGACATGGATTAGGATCAGCTCATAAAGCGAACATAACTGATTCATGCTGCCGAAACATCTTTTTGAACTTTCAATGTTAAGATCTTCCAAGATTATCAGAAGCACAGCACCTGCTAAAGCAACAAAGCTTATCTGCAGACGCTGCCCCTATATAATGTTATAAACTGGTACATCTTGTTCATGGCAAAGAGAAAAACGTTCCACAGGATGCTTCCTGCAAAGTAAACATGTTTTAAACACAAATGTAAATGGATATGCTTTGAATTATTCACCCAATATGATCCATATACATATTTTATGCAGAAGGTATATTTACTGCCTGTATAACCTACGTGAAATCAGTTTATATGTTAAAGTTACAGTGCACCAATTGAATAATATTTAATAAATGAAATGCTCATTGTCTAATAGGATTTAATATATTTCACTTGTACATCTATTTTTTATTATTTTTTTAAAAATCTTCAATGATGACCAAAAGCTCAGTGGGTTTAATGCACCCTCTGTAGAATGTGTTCAACTCCCAGGGTTGCAGATTCAATTCCCAGTAGGGTCGTCTTAGCCCTTCTTACTTCCAAAGTAGATAAATGAGAATAATTACAATAGGGCAATCCTCAGGACCCTCAGAAAATTAGAGAATATCTGAATGTACTTTTCCTGGGTGAACTCATTATTAATTGCCTTATTCCCACGATAGTCCATAATAATGGCACTAACTATGTGTACACCAATGTATAACTCACACAACACATGTATGAAGGTACAGTGCCTAAAAAGTATTGCACAGTTTTCTCCATATAATGCACAAACATGTCAGGATTCAAAAACAAACAAACACAATAACCATTTTTTATGTATATCTCACATATCTCTCCATTTATGGGAAGGAGAAAAAAATGCTTTATTAAACTGGCAATACAAGAAACAAAAATCATAATAAAAAAAGTGGTTAATTAATGCTAGACCGGATCTATATTACTTGCCCTAGTAAAATCATATCAAATATCAGAATACAGTTTATACTTTTCATAAATGTGAAAAAAATGAGAGAGAGAGAGAGAGAGAGAGATAGCGGACAAAACCAATACATGCTCCACTTGGTTCCCATTATCATTACAAAACTGTTTTTTTTTTTTTTGTAATTTAGAAAAACTATTTATTTAAAGGTTTATACCCTGAACAGTGCTGGGCATAGCGGAATGTCATGTGATGTATATTTATTTTTAGCACAGGTATGCTAATAGTAAATATATAAATCAGAATTGTCTGTAGTTTTCTTAAGAGGCCCAACCTAAATCCCTTAAAGAGTTTCAATTTCCTTTGCTTTAGACCTCTTTCTACAAAGTTTAGTCTGGATCA
Source organism: Pelodytes ibericus (assembly GCA_036172795.1). Taxonomy (NCBI): domain Eukaryota; kingdom Metazoa; phylum Chordata; class Amphibia; order Anura; family Pelodytidae; genus Pelodytes; species Pelodytes ibericus. The sequence continues at coordinate 167,142,501 of CM069861.1, read as the reverse complement.
ATTTGCATTTCTGGTTTACAATGTTCCAACAAGTTTATTCCACTTCAAAAGGGGAAAAGCCACCCTTCTGATAATATGGTTTTAAAACCATAATTTTTAGCCAGTGACAGAGCCTTAATGTAATCTTTATGTTGCGTATTAAATGGCTCATGTAAGCAATGATGAGAATAGATAATGCATCTCTGTATTACTCTTTCCTGAAGATTGCAGCCTGAATAAAAAGATCATTTTTTAAATCCAGTCCTGTTTCAAGTAGGTTAACGGCAACAGACAATGTTTCTTTATCTTGGACAGGGTGCAGTTGGGGCAAAAACTGGTTCTTTAAAGCGGATCTTGCTTTTTCATCTGTTTTTCATGGCAAAGGACCATTTTTTTCCAGCCATTTGCAAACAGTGTCTGTCTGGCAGGATTTCCTGGATACAGCAGACGGTGTAATAGCTGAAGGCCAAGTTTTTGAACTTTTAGAGATTAAGCTCGGTTGTTGAGGCTGCTTCATTTTTTTTTATTTCTTTGTTATTCATGGGAATGATTATATTTTTTTTATTATAAGGTATATTTTCTTATCTGTGAGGTTCAGAAAACATCTTTATTTTAATGGCAGATTTAAGATTCCGTCTTTATCTTAATGGAAGCTTAAACATCAGAAAGCAAGGGACACGAGCAGGGTGAAGTTGATACATTTTGTTGGCCAACTGAGCAGATCCAAAGAGTCCAAACTTTCAAGGCCCCTTCTTCAGGCTTCAGAAAGCAATGCACACACAAAGTGGCAGTTCCATGGACTTTTTTTTACATGGGACAAAATATATACCTGCCCTGACCCCAGGTATTCAGCAAGGCTCCACAGCACCTGACACGTTTTATCTTTAACACCTCCACTTGGCGGTGAGGCAAACTGACTGCAACTGAGAGAATCCATAGAAGTGATATTGAGGTCTCTTCACTAAAAACTGATAGTCAAGAATCCAGCACTAATATCTGAGTTGCAAAGATAAACAAATGGGAGAATTTTGTTTTAACTCCTCTATTCATTTTGATTTTTGCTTGTCTGTTCTACACAGTTCTCTACCTGTTTTCACTTGCATGGACACAACTGCCTAGTGGAGGTAAAGAGCAATATATGCCTGCATACTGATAGAAAGGGAGAGATGTCCCTTGAGAGAATGTTCTAGGATGCAGGGAGTAGAGATCCTGTAATGCGGCACTATGGGGAAGTGTGGACCGTGTTGCTGAAAGAAAGAGGACTATCAATCTACATAATGCCCTGCATGACCAACCTTATTTGTTTATGCTTGTTCTAGAAGAATGCAGGGGGTTTTGTAAACATGTTTTAAAAAATGCCAATCAAATATGGCCAATAAATACCGTATTTATCGGCGTATAACACGCACCTTTTCTCCCTGAAAATAGGGGGGAAATGATATGTGCGTGTCCCCCGGTGCTCTGAAGCTGCGTGGCATACTAAGGGGCAATATCCTGGCATATTGGGGGCAATATCATGGCATATTAAATGGCATATTGGGGGCAATATCATGGCATATTAAATGGCATATTGGGGGCAATATCATGGCATATTAAATGGCATATTGGGGGCAATATCATGGCATATTAAATGGCATATTGGGGGCAATATCCTGGCATATTAAATGGCATATTGGGGGCAATATCCTGGCATATTAAAATGGCATATTGGGGGCAATATCCTGCATATTGGGGGCAATATCCTGCATTTTGGGGGCAATATCCTGCATATTAAATGGCATATTGGGGGCAATATCCTGGCATATTGAAATGGCATATTGCGGGCAATATCCTGGCATATTAAAATGGCATATTGGGGGCAATATCCTGGCATATTAAAATGGCATATTGGGGGCAATATCCTGCATATTAAATGGCATATTGGGGGCAATATCCTGGCATATTAAAATGGCATATTGGGCTTCAAAGTTCTTTATTTGAAATGTAAGTTTTTTTTCCTGAAATTTCCTTCATAAAATGAGGTGCGTGTTATACGCCGGCGCGTGTTATACGCCGGCGCGTGTTATACGCCGATAAATACGGTACTTTCTGCTAGCATATTAATTTTTTGGCGCCCAACCCTGTATTTAAACAATAACTTATTTAAAAATAGGTTCCATTTTTGAAGAGTAAGACTGAGTGCAGTATTCATAGCAGTCTGCATACATTTCTGATACTTGTAGCGAAGCAGTTAATTTTATTTTCTTCCCAACTTTAAGTTTTGGGCTTTGAGATTGATTGGTGTTAGCTGCTGTGCCAGGACCTGCTTTGCACAAATGCATTTGGAGCTGTGGTGCTAATTTTCCACAGAAGGGGACATGCTGTCAGACAGCTGAACTCTGCAAGACCTCTTGTATTATCTACTGGAAACTCTGAGCAAAGAGAGAACTGAGTTCATCATGGAGTTGGACTCCACAACCTGGTCATCTGTATGTAATATTGAGCACTGAGCTAACCATTTGTTTATCCTTGTTCCTGCTGCAGGCCTGTGTAATCATAATAAAGCAGTAGAATCTTATTCCTGTATTCAGTCAGCCTTTAAAGAAACACTAAGCTCTAAAGGTGGATATAATGTGTCCCTAACCAGAAAAAACACCTTGATTTTATTTGTGAATAACTATTTTTGATAATAAGATGTGAAGGTACTGGTACTGCACTGATAATCACAATTGGTAATTAAAGTAAATGCTATAAAGGAAGTATTTCCCCTATTGATGGTTTGTTGGCTACACATGTACAAATTAAAATGCCTGCAGTGGACAGAATGTGTGTGTGTCTGTATATGGGTCTAATACAATACAATATATAGTGATCTGGAAGCCAAATGTTGTCATTCACATCTGTTCATTTACATTCAGCATCATGTCCACACTATTCTGGCTGTTAAATCCAATACCCTAAGGGAAAATAGAGGGACAAAGGTGATTGTAGCTAGATCTCACATGAAGGGTATGGAGGGTTAATCTTTAGAACTGGAACAAAAGCAATCAGATTCTGTATTTACTTTAAAATATATGGTGTGTGTGTGTGTGTGTGTGTGTGTGTGTGTGTGTGTATATATATATATATATATATATATATATATGTATATAGATATATGTGTGTATATCTATCTATCTATCTATCTATCTATATATATATATATATATATATATATATATATATATATATATACACTGCTCAAAAAAAAAACAAGGGAACACTTAAACAACACAATGTAACTCCAAGTCAATCACCCGTCTGTGAAATCAAACTGTCCACTTAGGAAGCAACACTGATTGACAATCACTGTCACATGCTGTTGTGCAAATGGGATAGACAACAGGTGGAAATTATAGGCAGTTAGCAAGACACCCCCAATAAAGGAGTGGTTCTGCAGGTGGTGACCACAGACCACGTCTCAGTTCCTATGCTTTCTGGCTGATGTTTTGGTCACTTTTGAATGCTGGCGGTGCTTTCACTCTAGTGGTAGCATGAGACGGAGTCTACAACCCACACAACTGGCTCAGGTAGTGCAGCTCATCCAGGATGGCACATCAATGCAAGTTGTGGCAAGAAGGTTTGATGTGTCTTTCAGTGTAGTGTCCAGAGCATGGAGGCGCTACCAGGAGACAGGCCAGTACATCAAGAGACGTGGAGGAGGCCGTAGGAGGGCAACAACCCAGCAGCAGTACCTCCGCCTTTGTGCAAGGAGGAACAGGAGGAGCACTGCCAGAGCCCTGCAAAATGAACTCCAGCAGGCCACTAATGTGCTTCTGTCTGCTCAAACGGTCAGAAACAGACTCCATGAGGGTGGTATGAGGCCCTGATGTCCACAGGTGGGGGTTGTGCTTATAGCCCAACACCATGCAGGACGTTTGGCATTTGCCAGAGAACACCAAGATTGGCAAATTTGCCACTGGCGCCCTGTGCTCTTCACAGATGAAAGCAGGTTCACACTGAGCACATGTGAGAGTCTGGAGACGCCGTGGAGAACGTTCTGCTGCCAGCAACATCCACCAGCATGACCGGTTTGGGTCAGTAATGGTATGGGGTGGCATTTCTTTAGGGGGTCGCACAGCCCTCCATGTGCTCGCCAGAGGTAGCATGACTGCCATTAGGTACCGAGATGAGATCCTCAGACCCCTTGTGAGACCATATGCTGGTGCGGTTGGCCCTGGGTTCCTCCTAATGCAAGACAATGCTAGACCTCATGTGGCTGGAGTGTGTCAGCAGTTCCTGCAAGATGAAGGCATTGATGCTATGGACTGGCCCGCCCGTTCCCCAGACCTGAATCCAATTGAGCACATCTGGGACATCATGTCTCGCTCCATCCACCAACGTAACGTTGCACCACAGACTGTCCAGGAGTTGGCAGATGCTTTAGTCCAGGTCTGGGAGGAGATCCCTCAGGAGACCATCCGCCACCTCATCAGGAGCATGCCCAGGCATTGTAGGGAGTTCATACAGGCACGTGGAGGCCACACACACTACTGAGCCTCATTTTGACTTGTTTTAAGGACATTACATCAAAGTTGGATCAGCCTGTAGTGTGTTTTTCCACTTGAATTTTGAGTGTGACTCCAAATCGTGACCTCCATGGGTTGAAAAATTTTGATTTCCTCTTTTTAATTTTTGTGTGATTTTGTTGTCAGAACATTCAACAATGTAAAGAACAAAGTATTTCATAAGAATATTTCATTCATTCAGATCTAGGATGTGTTATATATATATATATATATATATATATATATATATATATATATATATATATATATATATATATTTATAACATGACTGATGACAGGTGGCAAACAGACAGTGTGCTTTATGCAATGTTCTGCTGGGAAATCTTGGATCATGCCAATTAATGTGAATGTTACTTTGAAACATACTGCCTACCTAATCATTGTTGCAGACCATGTACACCCTTTCATGGACAGTTCTTTATCCCCCAAAAAAGGATGTGTGACACAATTATTGGCACCCTTTTAGTCAATATTTTGCCAAGATAACATTAGACAATGCTACCATCCTTTGCCAAGACAAAAGCTCAGTGTCTTCTCCTATAATGCCTGATGAAGTTGGAGAATACATGACAAAGAATCGGAGGTCATTCCTCTATAGGGAATTCCTCTCAAAACCTTCAAGCTCGACACCAGTGGACTGTCCTCTTAAGTTCATTCCACTGGCTTTCCATGAAGTTAAAGTCAGGTGACTGGGATGGCCATGGTAGGATCTTGATTTTGTTGTCCATAAACCATTGTTTGTTGATTTTGATGTATGGTTTGAATCATTGTCCTGCTGGAAGATCCAACCACAGCCCATTTTAAGCTTCCTGGCAGAGGAAGTCAGGTGTTCATTTAATATATGTTGATATTTGATTTAGTTCATGATGCCCAAAACGCAAGAGCCACCACCATATTTAACCTTGGGCATGAGATACTTTTCAATATGACTACCAAACCCATCTCTGGTATTTAAAAAGCTCTAACTTGGTTTCATCTGACAATACAACCCGGTCCCATTTGACGTTCCAGGAGGGTCTGGCAAACTGAAGATGGTTGCGTTTGTTTGTGGATGAGCGCAGAGACTTTTTTTTTATTGAAAACCTTTCAAACAGCTTGTGATGATGTTGATTATGTCAGATTGTAATTTGGGGAGATTTTCAGACCCCAAGACACAACTAACTTCTGCAATTCTCCAGCTGGAATCCTTGGAGATTTTATGGCCACTTGAACAATCCTCTTCACAGTGTGCTGAGACAATGTAGATACAAAGTCCTCTTCCAAGTTGAAACTTGTTAATTATTGCCCTGATGGTAGACATGTGCATTTTCAATGTTTTTGCTATTTCCTTCCCATTTTGTGAAGCTGAACAACCTTTTGCTGCATATCACAGCTATGTTCCTTGATCTTACACATTGTGAAGGGAATTTGGCCTATTTGTTACCTAATATTTATAACCCTAGTTCCTAGTCACCCATGTGTACAAAAAATGTAAAATTACTTTATTTACTTTTTTAAATATACTTCATATAGTTTTCTCAAATTAATTCAAAGGGATGCCAATAATTGTGCCACACAAATATAACATTTTGTTTTATGCGATTTTTTTGTTGTGTTTGCAATTGTTTGATATCCATGAGAGCAGGGTATTTTTGTGTCTTTTTTTTTATCAAAAGGTTAAACAATAAACAAATCTTTTCACAGCCTTCATCGCTCACATTTACCAAAGGTACCAATATTAGAGGACACTGTGTGTGTGTGTATATAAATCTATAAATATAACTCTATATACACAAAATCTTTTAATGTGTTTTGGATTGTGTCTTCAAAGTTAACATAAGTGGTGATATCATTATTAACTCATTGAATTCATTCCTATTAATGAGTTCCAGACATTGTAGTCTGTTTTCCATAGGGAACACAATGCGGATTGTGTGTTTCAGCCACTTTCTTTTTATTATTTTGCTGGGTTCTGTCCAAATCTTAAATGTTAAATTACCAATAGAAATCAAAGAGCTTTTTGTTTCCAAATGTTTCATTGGTTACAGTGTTAAGTCTGAAGTATTCTGTATACCAACAATTAACTTGGTCAATAGAGCTTCATTTAGATGTCTTTAACTCTTATGCTGCTGGAATTTCAGCTGTTAATTCTGAGTGCCAAAAATATTTAACCTCAGGAAGTCATACATTTTTGTTGTTTAATTTTTTTTCAAATAAAGTTTTTATTTATTTGGTATAATAAAAAGGGGTACAGAAAACAAAAAGGGGGCAGAAAAGTACAGTACATATGTTAACATTGATGTATTGATGAATAATGTACAATGGTTTTGTTGTTCAATCTTAATGAGGTTGATAAAAAGATTTTGATGATTATTTTATGTGAACAAGGGAAAGAGCTGTACCTGCCTTCCACAGCCCCCCAAAAACTACAATATTTAAAAATACACATAATAGTTACACATTCCAATGTTCCTGATCAAGATTCTGAAGAGCCTTGCCGGAAAAAAAGAGTTTCAGATAAGTAGTGTATCATGTATTGTTAAAGCAAAAAAACACTGTTTAATACGGTAAGATGTTTTTGTTCCCTCAACACTTTCTATCTTCTAAAAGGTGCAAATAGGGTTGTTTCTGTTGCTATAGCAACATGATGACGCCTTATTGGATGTTGCTAAATTTAGAGGGCCCTGCAAAATGATTTTTAATGTAAAACTTCAGAACTGTAAATTGTTTTAAAGTAAAAATAAGTGTACCATATTTTTCTGTGTATAAGTCACTCCTGTGTATAAGACAAGCCCTTCTTTTTTTAACCCAAAATTAAGAAATTATTTTTTAAAAATCTTTTTATGCAGTTATTCATGAATTCATTATTGCCACAGAAGCCACTTTGCACTCGGGAATTGCCCGCTCACCCACATTGCACACCCATTACATGCCATATTACACACTCATTACATGCCCCATCACACACAGACCCAGGACTTACCCCAACACTCACAGCTCCCTGGTCTATAGTGGTAGGCAGCATGGTGTCTGTGCGCACAGACGACCTACTATGCTGCCTTTCAAGTGCCTCTTGTCTGAATTCAGAGTGGCGGCATGTCACGTGACCCCCAGCTCTCTAACGTCGTACACGCGCAAGCTTTTTTTTTTTTTTTAAAGGGGCAGCGGTTTTTTAGCCCCACCCTCAAGTGCCTTGTCTGCCTCTCATTAAATACGGCGCTGTGCTTACCCCGGTGCATAAGACGGCCCTCAATTTTTGGTGACATATTTTTAGAAAACATTATCGTCTTATTCACAGAAAAATACGGTATTTCACTTAGGTATAACATACAGAAAGTAAGCTAACTGGAACTGTCCCTATAACATGGGAGAAAATCCGAGTTGCATTTCCTGTAGGATTGGCTGTTAGTGGTTGCATCCAAGAGTTAAGTCCCTTGCTAAAGTTAGAAAGGAAAGTTTGACCATTGTGTTTAGAGATGGTGCAAGGTTCCCACCAGTTGTTTTCAAGGGTATAAAGAGGAGCCACCCAGAGTGCTTTGCAACAGCTGTAAATGTGGGATGAAGCAGGCTAGCTTATGTGTGCCAACAAATTATTTTAGGAGCAAACTAAGAATAGACACAAACAAGTCTCTGCTTTGGAATCTTGAGATCCCTTTATTGCTGGGATACTGCAGTCTGCTGAGGACAAAGTGAAGTCCCATATCTTTTGGAGTCGGTGTAATGTACTGTACACCAGATAGTTGCTGCTATTTAACCATTTCAATGATAAGCGGTTGCTCACCCATGGATTACTGAAATTGTTTAAAAAAACAAAACACATACGATTATGTAAATGCATTTTGTTTAGGGAAATCTGCCACCTACAACACAACTGTAATTCCAAAGTTACAAATCTGTGCTAAAATGTGAGAGAAAGCATAGAAAAAAATACATATGAAATGTATACATACTTATATACAAAACCTACTGTAAACATAAATATTTTAATCTAAAAGATTATAATAAAATCCACAAAAAGTTTCCAAAAATCCATACGGGAATAAATCCAAAAATAAACATTACAATTACAAAACATTTTTGTTTGTTTTTGCTTAATGGTATGTTTTTGTTTTTTGGGGTTTTTTTTATTGAAGGAAGAGGAGCTGTAAATGAAGTAGAAAAGCCACTTACATCTGTAGCTTCAAGCTGCCAAATTGGCCATTTTTGTCTATCCCCTTAAGGCAGCTTATACAGAATGATCCTGCCTTTATAATGGTTGTCTTGTTCCAGGCAACTGAATATGACTGCTGTCTACAGCCCATATGACCTTTGGTTACAAGTTAAAAAAAAAGATTAAAAAAAAAGCCAGTGCTATCATTGTTTTCTGTATGAGCGTTATGCTCCCAAAATTCAGCAGGTTTACTTCATGAGATTTCATGGATCTCCTTAAGATAAAATTTGAAAACTTCTGGTATTTTCTCTAGGACAGGCGACTATCTTGCATCTCTGTGCATGGGTATATACGAACTAATAATAACAGTATTTAGTAAGGAAAGGTACATTCAGATATTCTCTGATTATCAAGTATGTCCTGATCAGTGGCGTCCCGAGGGGGGTGCGCACCGCACCGGGTGACACCTCCAGCGGGGGTGACACCCGTGCTGCCGGGGCCCCCCCCGCACCGCGCTGGTTAAGTTTTTTTTTTTTTTTTCCTGGAAAAAAAATTAAAAAATCACAGCGACCGGATGTGACGTTACGTCACATCCGGTGACTGTGTTTGCCTCCTCCGTGCAGGAGGGAAGACTGCACGGAGGAGGCGTCCGTCCAGGGACAAGGAGCAGCAGCTACTCGGTAAGTGAAGGGGAAGGGGAGGGGAGGAGGGTGGTTGAAAACAAGCACTTTAATTGCACAATATTCCTGGTATCTGACTGGCACAATATTACAGGCATGTGACTGGCGCACTATTACTGGGCTCTGACTGGCACAATATTCCTGGTATCTGAATGGCACAATATTTCTGGGCTCTGACTGGCACAACATTACTGGGCTCTGACTGGCACAATATTACTGGGCTCTGACTGGCACAATATTCCTGATATCTGACTGGCACAATATTACTGGGATCTGACTGGCACAATATTACTGGGATCTGACTGGCACAATATTACAGGCATCTGACTGGCACAATATTACTGGGCTCTGACTGGCACAATATTCCTGGTATCTGACTGGCACAATATTCCTGGTATCTGACTGGCACAATATTCCTGGTATCTGAATGGCACAATATTACTGGTATCTGACTGGCACAATATTACTGGGCTCTGAGTGGCACAATATTCCTGGTATCTGGCACAATATTACTGGTATCTGACTGTCACAATATTACTGGGTTCTGACTGGCACAATATTCCTGGTATCTATAATTGTACAATTGTCACCTTGTGGGGCTCCTGTGTGTTGCATAATTAATGGCGGTCCCATGTGTGCATAATTATGTGGCGCTTGTGTGTGGCATATTTATTGGGCCCCATGTGCGGCATAATTAAGGGACTCTTTTTTGTGGCGTAATTAAGAGAGTCTTTTGTGTGGCATAATTATGGGGCACCTGTGTATGTGGCATAATTAATTGGGCAGAGGTGAGGCATAAATAGTGGGGCTCTGGTGTGGCATAATTTATGGGGCTCTGGTGTTGCATAATTTATGGTGCTCCTGTGTGTGGCATAGTTATGGGGCTCCTGTGTGTGGCATAGTTAATAGGCCATCTAACTGGCATTACTAAGGAATCTGTTTGGCATTGTATTGGAGGAAATCCAGGGGGGTGACACCATGAGTTTCCGCACCGGGTGACACCAACCCTAGTGACGCCCCTGGTCCTGTTAATCTTACTTTTGCCCAACATCCAGGAGATGTTACTATTCCATAATTTAATAGTACTTTTATATGTATATTTGTAACTGAAATTTGATTTATGATCTGTCCCCTAGGGTAGGTACATGCTCCTACTATATCAATAGCACATTCCCACAATGTATCACATGACTGTGCGATGACCATTCTAAGAGTGCTCACATGAGTGATCACACCAATGCACAACCATGCTTTATCTTTCTATCTATGGCAATGAGATATAAATGGAAATTGTCACTTATAATAACTTTTCAGTTGTACATATACTTGACAATATGACTAGTGCAATAAACAGACCTAATGCTATTATTTCTTCACATTAGTGTTCTAATCTTGTCACAGATACACATATTATACATGCATACTAAACGGGTATGAGCATGCTACAAATACACTGTAATTCGCAATAAAGTGAATGCAAAAAAGTCTGAATTTTCCATATATATATACCTAAATGTACAGTTTTAGTTAAGAAGTTCTGTTTTCATTTACCATCATCCCAATTAACGCCTAGACCGCAACCTGCATCCAAAGACTGAACAAGCGTGTCTCAAGCTATTTCTCAAGCTATCCCAGTGTCATTTTTACTTAGCAGGTGCACTTTAATGCCTCAATTTTGTTTGATTGATCATGATGGGAAGAGATAGTTAACAGGGTTGATGGTGCCTTGTTTGTTTCCTTTTGTAAATGGCATCAGTTTCAGGAATATGATACTTTAATTGTCTGTGTGCCGTAAGGAACTGATATAAATCCTTGAAAAGGTTGAGATTTGACTCTCCTAGGTATAAAACTATGCACCAAAGCATGTCCACCAAACCTGAATAGAAAGGCATTGTGAAAATTCACTTAGAAAATCACAGACCATACAATTAAGGTTTTAGGGTGAGTGGAACATAAATTTTAATCATCACGTTACCTTTTTATATACAGAAAAACAGTTTTTACAATTTCTTTTTCTTATCGACAACTAAAGTGCAGTTTTTCATAGAACATGGATTTACCGTGAAACACTTATATATAATTTAGAGTCTAATCCAAAGCCCACACTGACATATTGGAAGTACACAGTGTATTAGTGAGAGGCATAGACGGAAAGGTCTACTCAATAAAGAGAGAATTGCAGTGAATCGAAAGGGGAGTTTCAAACTTAAGGCCAAAGCAGCTGAGTTGGAAACACTCACATTCAGCTGCATTGGAGAATGTTCCCAGCTCGGCTACTTTGGCCTAATTCCCATCTAAACTCCCTACAATTCTCTATTGAGTACAAGCTTTAAAGTGGGTAACTTGATTGATCACTCAGTATGGGAAATAGCCAAGGGTTTTACTAATAACTGTAATGTTCCCAAATATTCAAGTTGTGTGTTATAAAATTATACTCACTCTATGTATATGTGTTTTCTGTGCTTTGGATAAAGAATGATTCTTAAACAACTACTTAGAAAGAACCTATACAGGGCAGGGCGTAACTAGAATTTTAATGCAATAAAAATGTAACTTGGGAGGCAATGCTAATCCAAAGAAAATACCCTGGACAGTATATGTACCGTCTCCTCCTCTGTTATTGGCCATGTGCCATTCATTTCACACGTGTACTAGTGACAGAGAGAGACGATTGTTAATCTCTGTGAGATAGCAGCGCCTTAGCTTATGAAAATACTACTGCAAAATAACTTGAATCGTGCAATATTCATATTAGATTTAATGATTAAATCATTTTAGGGTTAAGTCCACATAACCAAAACTTTCAAAATGAAAAAATAAATATATAGTTCAATGGGCGTATCTAGAGTATTTGACATGGATCCTATGTTTGCCCCTCCCCCCATTTTAAAATAAAAAGACTCCCCCCAAAAATATAAGGTATGCAAAAATATGCATTGCACAATTTTGTAAACTGTATGTCACCTTAGAAATATGAAAAATAAATGATTAATTTATAAATAAATTAAATAAGTTTAAATAAACAACATTGCCATTGCACCCCAGAACTTTTTTTTACTTGTTCCCTGGTGATATACAGGAGTCTCTTCACAACGGAACACTAGTTAGTTAGCAGTACATTGAGCATGCATATACAGTGAAAAGTAGTGGCAAGAAACAAAAAATAAGCTATCAGACTAGTCACACAGACGGAGCTCAGCCCTCTGCATGGAGTCTCAAGGCTGGAGGTCTGTGGCAGTTTGGCAACCGGGTGGACTGCTCTCCCCTCCCTTAGTACACCACTGTATGGTTCTGAATTGCAGTCCATTCTAACCTTTTTGTGGTTTGACCTAAATAAACAGGCTGGAGCAAGATTCAGCAGAGTCAAAATGGTGCCTTGTGTGGTTTGAATAAAAGTTACAAGTTTACCTTATTTATTGGTGCCAAGTTTGGATTTGCACCTTATAACATTGGCTTTGGAGATTGCAAGGACTTAATGACACACATTTTCTAATTGCATTTGGCTGAACATATTGAAAAGGTGTTCAGCTGTTATTATTGCTGGAGCTGCGCCCTACATTTACTTAATAAATCCTCCAAATTAAGTATCCTGGGATTGGAGAGAGGGAGCCTAATATTAATCGTTGCATTGGCTTCTGACTTGTAAATTCCTTATCCCACAGACAATGAGCATTTCACTTGTCAGCCCTTGCTGTTCCTAAGACTATACTGCAGGTTAGAGTAATCATGGTTAATAAACATTGTTGTATTTACAGACGAAGAAGTAGGTCAGCAATGAAGTGTTTTCTGGCTCTTAAAAACTCCCATGACTCCATGCATCTCAAACTTGTTTTTCCAGTAGTAAAACTACAAGAGATATTGTCTAGGACCATTTGTTTCCCATCCTACAGGTTTCTGAGAAGTAATCTAGATAGACTCATTTAGATCGATGTCAAAATATGAACATGAGTTTCAAAAATGCTTATAGAAACATAGAAACATAGAATGTGTCGGCAGATAAGAACCATTCGGTCCATCTAGTCTGCCCAATTTTTTTTGAGTACTTTTATTAGTCCCCCGTTCCCGGTCTTATAGCTAGGATAGCCTTGTGTCTATCCCACGCATGCTTAAAATCCTTGACTTGCATTTTTATTGATCTTGTTTTAACTTAATCTGACATTTTTTAATTTCCATTTTTTTTATACAAACAAGAATGAAAAAAGATCAGGGCACTCGCCAGTGCAATATAAAATACATCTCTATTATTAAGTTCTCGTCTATATGTATGCATTAGATATTTGACTTTCACAAACATTTTTGAGATTTCAATAACCTTGATGGCTGAGGTAGATGTAAGTTGTAGTTCAGCAACAACTGAAGGATCATGAAAAGCTTAAGTCTTTATGTGTAGAGCATTGTACTTCTCACTATGGTCAAACACAAGGAAATCCCAGTTGTGTCTGAACATGTTGCTTGCTTCCTTTTACAAATGACTTTCCTTTATTTACTTGTGTCTTTCAAAATGCAGAGCGAAGCAATGGAATAAAGTTGATGGATTTTGTTTTATCTCTTTATATTAGATCTCTACAAATAAGGCTACTGTCCTATGAGGAATATATTGCTTATGGAATTGCTTCATTCCAATGGAATGAAGAAAACGAGAGAAAACGCAATGTATTCTTCCTGATAAAACACTTTCTAAATAAGAAATAAATAAATAAATTATGGATTGTGTTTTATCTCTTTTTATTGGAGCTCCACAAACAGGGCTACTATCCCATGAGGAATATTACTTATCATTTCATATACCTTAAAGGGGAAGTCCAATGAAAAAATGAATCTTTCTTTGTGGTGTACAAAATGAACAGCACTGAAACAAAATGGTTTTCTTTCTTATTGTTACTACATTTTCACATCTGGAGACTGAGCCTGGAGACTGCCATTGCAGGTGATATGTGGTTTCCACCCATTGCTCTCAAATCAACGTGTTATTTGCTACCACAACCGTTAATGTATGTAACGGAGGGTATTGAATCACTTTTGCCCATTAATTTTCTGCAAATAGTTTTTTTTTTTTTTTTTTAAATAGCACATTCCATTTAATCTTCCCCAATATGTCCATTTATTTTTTTGCAGTTTGTCCTATAAAGATGCATGATCTTTATAGTTCTAGTACATGTTCTCATGAACTTCTAATAGTACAGGTTAAATATACCCTGGCTGATAATTACTTGGCTTTGTAATTCTGTTATAAAAATGTTTCTGTTATTAATTCCTTGCATTAGGTATTTTTTATTTGGCATCAGTCATATTATTTATGTTATGTCTGTGCGTCACCCCTATGTGGTTTTGTTATCTTTCATTATCACTGAATATATAGCTGTTTTTTCATCATGTCCTAAGGTGCAGGTAGGGTAGAGTTTCCGTCTGCAAGATGTGAATGTATAAGCTCAAGTGCTTCAGTCAGCATTATCCCAGCACCTGCCGGCTAATCTCACTAACCTCCTGCTGGGCTGGGTGTGTTTGCAGGTCTGGGAGCCTCAATACAAGGTGAACAGGCTTTTACATGCCTTGTCCTGTCACCGGAATAGGAGCAGCCAAAAAGTTAATAACAGACCCATTGCTTGAAAACAAATCTCATAAGGAAATAAGCTAGCACCACTTATTTATGCCTTCCCAGCACACCTTTAATATGTACTTTGGACAAGTGATAGTTTGGTTACCAATAATAATACATATTGACATAAAAGATTTTCTACCGTATAGTGCATTGGAACTGGAAGATTTGGTCTCCTACTCCAAAGAGCTTTGTAATGCCACTGTATGGTAAGGCACACTCCAGTCCACGTTTCTCTCCCATATGTCCTCTCCAGGACTATACATTTATTTAACCCCTTCTATGCAGGAATCACTAAAAGAGTTAAACTGGACTGTAAGAAGTTAAGGTGTTTTTATCTGTGTGTTGCGTACCATTTGTCACATTAGTCTGATATTCCCTTCTATACTGTTTTTATTAATGTGGCAGCCACCCTGGTTTGGATGTATCGCACACATGATTTTATGGAGTCCAAAAAAGCAGTCCATACAAGAATCTTCCACTGAAAATATTACCCTTAATGGTAATTATCAGGTATTTTGAAGTAATGGGCCTGCTCTGTGAGTTAGCAGAAAGGGAAACAGGCGAATGCTTGGTTCCACCATGTGACACATTACTTACGCAACAGTGGTGTATATAAGGCACATTGCTCTGCCTTTGTATGGAGTAGAAGTGGGTGTCACTGTGGATCTGGCGCACAGCATGCTGTCAGTCAGCAGAGTGCAATAAATGAGTCAAGGTTCATCAACTAGATTTTTTTTTTTGTGTGTGACATATCTTTTCCTTACTTAGCCGTGGGTGGTCATGCTTTGAAGAGACTTAGTCATAAGATTCTCCTTCCTCCCAGTTACAAAACTCCTATCTTGGCACCACTGGTGTTATCTTGCTTTGCAATGTGTTTGCATAACAAAAGCTGTGACTTTTTTGTGTCTCCCCTTCTATCATTTCCTTGGGCTATGAATATGGACGATGGGGACATCTCAATCTTTATTTATTATTTCACCTAGCAACCCTCTGAGGAGCAGCGGACTGGGCAAATCCATGCCTTATAGTGGCACAGGCACTTAAAGGGTTAAACTCTCCTGTCACGCACCACCTGCCATGTAACCTTGCACAGAAACTGTGGATTGAATGACAGAGTTCCCCTCGTTTGTTGCAGTGTCACGTTTCTGTATGAGTTCACTGGTTTGCGTGTGCTCACCCAGAATTTCACGTTATACAATGTGGGCACGTGCCTTTGCACCTGAGGCTTTAGGGTGGCACCTGGTTACTGGCTGCCATAGCCAAAAACATACACTGAAATACATTTTCAGTCAGATGATAGGTGTGTACGCAGAATAAACAAATCCAGAATGCTTCCATTTTCAAAATACATAGGTGATTTTTTTTTTCTTCTGGTTCTCTATGATACCAAGATGGTTTGTGATCCGATCTTTTACTGGTTTCCATGGTACTACAAGCAAGAGTGTTGGAAGAGGGTGCATAAAAGGGGCATCTCATCCTCCTCAGAAATCCACTCTTTTTTTAGAGCAATTCATATGCCCATAACATAGTCCAAATAAATTCCATCATGTGCCGACAGTAGGCTCTCAGCTCTTGTTTTGTTCTTCAAGTGGTCTTACTCGTAGACTTCCTGTAAAATTGCCTCCTCCCATTTTTTTTTTTTTTAAATAATGATGGGCTGGTTGAGAGAAGAGAGCTCACCTGGCCAGACCAGCCACCGTAAATTGAACGTCCGAGCTGGATGTCACTTAATGGCCCATCTCTCTGACTCATACAAGAGCACAGGACTTCATTGGGTCTGGGCCTCAACTGGATCCTTGCTGACCCATCAGGGACACCCATCCTGATTCAATAAAAGTAGACAATAGGTATTGGGAACAAAAAATGTTGGGTGGAGGGGCAGGGCTCATGACCGAGAAGAATGTTGTGTAACATTTTGCAATGTCCCACTCCACAAAACCTTCTATGGACGTCCATGACTCCAAGCCATACCCTGTAATAATATGTATTGCTGTATACAGTACATACACTGTGTTCATTAGAATGCACCACACTTTGTCTTATACTGTATGCTTTGCCTGTGAGTATATAAATGTAACACACTGTACAATTAAACCATCTGGCCTTTCTCGATAAACATTTTACTTGCAATGCAATATCAACATTTTGTTTAACTAAACACTTGGACCTTCCGAACGATTCGTTTTTTAAATATATATTTTGTTCCAATGTCTCTTAGGGAGACACATTTAAATGTTTGTTATAAACTTCTGTCACTGTGGTTGCCGAGGTCTTAAAGGACAACTAAACTTTTTCTTTTTTTCTCAGTTTTACAACAGAGTCATTAATTAACTTAATTGAACTTTTTTTTTGGGGGGGGGGGGGGGGGACGACTTTGCACTTTACTTCATCCAGAAATCCCAAAATGTCTTCCTTTTACAATATGTAAAGATATAGCAGCACTTCCTCCACTGCAGAATCAAGGGTAATTCAACTGGTTATTGCATGTACTTATGTCTGCTCAGGATCATGGTGGATGAACCAATGTCTAGCCCCTCTGATGGATGCTGCAGTGATTGGAGTACAATGTATTTTGCCTGTCTACAAACGTGTCTGATCATACTGGCTATATTAGTATAACTATGTACCAAAGGTTGTGCTGTGCCTTTTGAAGTTGATCTGTCACACAAGGGAAAGAGAATAAAAACTACTTATTTCATTACTTTAACTTTATGTTTTGTTTATTTACCACCAACATTCTACACACTTCTTGATCCAGTACTTAAGAATTTAGTCTGACTAGGACATACTACTAGCTAACCCATAGAGGGCCCTGTTTTTTAAAAAGAAAATATGAATATAGATCTGTTGTGTTAATTATAATATATAATGTGTGTGTGTGTGTGTGTTAAATTATCGTTCTGTGCTCTATTGATTTTAATGTAAAGTTTTTTTAGATGACCTGTCTACTTTAAAATAAAAGGTCACTCTATACATCAAGATTAGTCAGTTTCTGGAGTCAAAATGTCTGTTAAATAAGAGCGTTACATTTAATTTGTTTTATAGGATCTTTTTTGCAAACTGCCACTTAACCATGATGATGTGCCCATTATATTTGGAACTTTTAATGTTTATAAATAGAAAGGTGTGTCTACTTAATACTGTATGTCTTTGTACAGTTGTCTCTTAATCCTACACATAATGGTATGATTATACTATTATTATGTAGAAGGATCATAGGGGTTTCTAAATATGCAGAGCAAGAGATGGTTTTTAAACACGTATTATCCATTGCTGTTTTCACAATAGAATGTAATGTATTGCACAGCTTAGGTCTCCTAATTCTATTTTACTGTATGTTTTATGCAACGTATAGAATTCTATGAAAAGATGAATTAAATACTGACACTTAAGAGATTTTGTTCCTAAGACAACATGGATTACATAAGTGAATGTGTGGCTTGTATACAGCAACATTTTATCTCATATGCTCTGCCCATACATAAAATGGGGTGGAGAGTTTATCCAAATGAAGCTGTAAAAAGTATTAGTATTAGTCTAACTAATTTGAAGTCTTGATTATTGGTGACCACTTCACTTCTCACATTTCTTTCTTTTTTATACTTTCAGTCATATGGAAAAAATCACAACATGGCAGGACCCTAGGAAAACAATGACCCTGCCAATGGCTCATCTGAACCACCATCCAATAACCACATCTACACCCATGAGCCACAGATCGTTGGCAATGTCTCAGCCGAACCTTGGTATGTTTTCTGCACTTAATACACAGAATAGATGGCATGTAACACTTGTTAACTAAGCAACTTTTTTTCCCCCACTACGTCCAAAGCATTCCATAAAGTGCATAATATGCGCACACATCATCCAACTAAATAGAAAGATGAGAATATTGCACATATAAAGGTATTCTGCACTTGACAGGAAGTTAGCACTTTGAAATGTTGACCCGTAATCCTGTTTTTTTGGCTTCTCGGATATTGTGTTAGTGGTAAATGCATTTTTTTTGCATTTTGCACGAAATCTGTGATCTGCCATGGATTGTGGTCGCACTGTTTGGTGGATTAAAAACTGCAAGATACATGTGTGTGCAGTATTGTTTGATAGTCTCCACCAGGAGAAGAGTAGCATGTGCATGGACCCCATCTTTCTCCAAGATCAAATGTTTCTCTTGTGACCTTACAATAGATAATTTGTTCAATGTATTTATGTGTCAGAAGATCATTTGTGTGCTTTTTCTGCCATGCCACTGGAAAGGGCTGTAAAGATGCCATAGTCTACTCTCCAAAAACTATGACTATGTGCATTCAAGTGTTTTTTTTTTTGTTTTTTAATCTAAAATGTAAACATCTTCCCTGGCTCTCATGTTGGCTCCTAAAGATGTTTGTTTGGCTTATAAATCCTCCAAACTATTTTTAAAATAGTTTTTAAAGTGTATTGTTGATTCACAAACATTTTAACCTATAAAATGACCAAAGCACACATACAATCAGCTGCTGCATTTGCTCATAGCATTTAATATTGGAAAGAGTAGCTTAAAGGGACGGTATCACCTAAACATTGTTTTTTTACAGTGCATGTAAATGATAAAAGGTATTGAAAAGGCTCTATATATCGTGTTATCAAAATTGGATGCAAATGCATAAATAGGTTTTAAATGTGTTCTTGGTGTCCCCTGCTTATGACATCACCTGTGGCCTGATATGCAAATTACACATTTCCCACTGAAAAGCGGTTCATTTGCATATTAGGTCACAGGTGATGTCATAAACTGGACACAGACACAATTAAAAAACAGTTTCTTCTTAATTTAGGCATTTGCTTGAAACTTTGCTAACACAATAATATAGATCATTTACAATATTTTTTTTATACTTCAAATGCACAGTAAACACAATGTTTAGGTCATACAGTCCCTTCAAGTCTGCAGCTTGCATTGTCTCGAATCTTTCCACCTTTTGAAAATCTCACATCGTTAACAAGCATAAAGTTGGATTTTCCTATTTGTGGAAAGCCAGTGCATGCTATGCCAACAACCTTGCAGACGTTTGAAAAAAAAAATATTGAAAAATGCAGAGTGACTTAAACTGCTTTCTTGGCGACCACCCCAGAATCCACTTTGAACCTCTCCATCTTGAAAGAAATGGCAGTCTACACCTATGTCTTTATCCTTCTCATTTTCTTCCTAGCCCTGGAATTAAAATGTGTTTTTTCTTTTGAAGACCTGCCATTCCCTGGCTTGGAGCTTTAAGCATCCCTGGGTTTGATCCCTGGGTCTGTACATTTAATCTGAAACATGTGTCTCTCTTGCTAGAGTACTTATTAAACATGGGAAAATTCAGGGTGCTTAGCGCAGTTGTCTCTGCTGGCTCAGACTATATTTTGGCTTTGTTTAAATATACAAAAGCACTTATAAACATTTTATCACAATAATCTACATGTGAGTAAGCAGGACCACATCCTAACATGACTGTGAGCAAATGTAACCCCTCAGGGCAAGTGATCTCTTAATCTTCAAACAGTTTACCCTTTGCCTGCCAGGCCTACTCTCTCTCTCCTTTTTTATTTGTTGGTTTCTGGCATTAGGGATTCACTTCTCTTCTTTTCCAAAAACATCTATTGATTTCAAAGCCCATCTGTTTGAAATGAAGTGTTGGTGATTGTGGAAAACAACAGTGAGTCACCCTGACTGTGTAATGTGCTTAGTTACTTTTGGTGCCTTCCAAACTGAGGGTAAAGCACCAGATGAAATAAAGTTTTCTTTGAACTGCAATTGTTTTAGAATTATATTAAAAATGTCTCAGTGCTGGCTCATGAAAAGAGGAGCTTGTCTTCTAGATACAGTCACACATACGATTAAATTAAACTAACAGCGAGTCATTTGCTTGTGGAGCTAAATCATGGCTGTCACAGGCAGACCAGATCTTCGAGCGTTTTAATGCTTTCTGAAAATGCGTCTGACAATGTGAAACGCTTTTATCTTAAAGGCACCGTATCACCTAAACATTGTTTTTACTGTGCACGTAGAAAAGAGAAAATGATTGCAAAAATGTGTTTTAAATGTGTCTGTGGAGTCTCCTGCTTATGACATCACTTGGGGCCTAATATGCAAAGTAACTGGTTTTCAATGGCAAATGTGTAATTTGCATGTTAAACCACAGGGGATGTCATAAGCAGGAGACTCCACAGACTAACTCATTTAGGCATCTGCTTGCAATTCTGCAATCACACTGTATAGATTTTTTTCAAATCTTTTTCTATTCTCTACATTCACAGTAAAACCAATGTTTAGGTGATATAGTCCCTTTATCATGGTTATTCTTGTCTGCTATTAGATTACCTATGCTAATGTTTACGTTTTTGGTATTAATTCAGTGCTACTCAACTCCAGCGGGAGCATGACCAACTCAGATCATCTGCGTGTATACTCAATATAGTTTATTTGTCCCAGTAACAGGCTCACAAAGAGTGGGGCTAAGTGTGGGGCCAAAGTCAACGATAAAAGAGAACCAAGACTGGGAGAAACTCAAAAGGGAGGGCAAAAAACTTAAATAAAAATTTGAATGGGGAGTTAATCTCAGAAAACATTGTTAGATCTAGAGGCTAACCACATGTTATGATTCTGTCAGAAAATGACATATCTGAGCCAGATCAAGTATGTGATTATAATGAAACATAGAATGTGTCGGCAGATAAGAACCATTCGGTCCATCTAGTCTGCCCAATTTTTCTAAATACTTTTATTAGTCCCCCATTCCCGGTCTTATAGCTAGGATAGCCTGCTGACTATCCCACACATGCTTAAAATCCTTGACTGTGTTTATCTCTACCACTTCCGCTGGAAGGCTATTGAGTTATATATGAGGGATGCACTGGCTGGGTCTGGTAGAGTAGGGTAGCCTGATGGTCACTACAGGCTAGCATTGGTTTTACTTTGTCTAAAAACCCCATTGTAGAGACAAACTAGGTTTGTACCGATACGGGCACTACTCACTCATGTAGTGCCACTGGACTAGACACGGTACGGGCACTACTCACTCATGTAGTGCCACGGGACTAGACATTCAATGTACCACCATATTCTGTTTTTCCAAAGTGCGTGACTTTAAACGTAATGGAAAAAAGTGTGTGTTTTAGAGTTTTGTAATGTGGATGGACATAGAGTAGATGTTTTTCAGGATGCTGGAGGAAGTATTCTCTCTTAGCATTTGTGTTATTAAAAGCTTCCTGAGAATGTTTTTAGCAGGATGCTGCTGTAAGACTGCACAGAGAGATATATCCCAAGTATATGGGAAGCATGCCATTACAAATCTACATTTCTGTAAAATTATTATTATTATTTTCTTACATGTAACTAAATACTGCTTCATGCTGGACAACAGTATGTTTAAAGAGGGACTAAACACTCTTCTTTAATCAGGCAGAAGGCTACTTCACCACCATTCAAAAGTTATTTCTCCTTAGTCTTTGCTATTCCAATTGCCAGTGTGACAGGCTCTCAGCCATTGTTGTTTGGGCGCATTAATCACTACTACTAGCCACACACTACTAATAAGTGGGCTTCTATCTGATTAAGATTCTTTGGGAATATTAAGTTGACCTTTTAAACAAAGTATTCGTAATACAGGTACTGTGAGTCAGTCATTGTGACAAAGAGCTCACCATCTACACCGCCTGATGCAATCAAAGGAAACACTGGAGTTTAACAAGCCCCTATGTTCTCCATCTAGTATTACCCTATAATGTAGGTTGTTGGAGGACCAGGGACATCCTTTTCTATTTCATTCTTTTGGTGATATTTGTCATATATACTTACATGCACCAGTAGGATGAACAGCAAGAAAATATATTTTCTCTTTTACTAACATTTGTGCAAAAGAAGCATCCTAGGGTATTATATTGCCAAAATAAATCAATACACATCTTTTATTTGAACCCTCCCAAGGCTTTGCCGTCCCTTTGAGATTTGCCAATAAGTTGCAACATGCAATTATCAGTTAAAATGGTGCAAGGCAATTGCCGATCTTGAACATCCATTATATTGCACCAGAAAAAAGTTAAAAGGTCCAACGCGTACAGGTGGCCATCCTAAAGTATCAGATTATTTATATCATAACTGATGGTATCAATCAATATATGTTGCACCTGTTTTTTGTACGTTGGAAGTAAATAGTCAGGAAACCCCAAACAATGAGCAGTTACAGTAATCGGGTCTGAAAGTTATAAACACATGGCCCGGACCTTTCCATATCCTGTTGGCAAGAGGGTGTAACTATCCTATTGTTTGTAGAGGATATAATGAAATAATGGTCATGTTAACCGCGTGGAACACCAGATAAAGGTGGAAAACATTCAGTACCCTGAACTTTAACGCAATGTTTCCCTCATTATTTGCCAATTAAAGAGAATTGTGTCTAAAATTCTCTGGTACGGGATGAAGGAACTTTTTGTACACAAATATATGTGTACTACTCTATATGTAATATCCATTGTAATAAATGAACGTAACCTTGGATAACTGAATCTTCAATTCACCGATTTCCAAATACCAGGACAAACAATTTCCCTTTGTAAATTGATCATCACTTCCCATTATATAACAGGCCGCTATTCTGTCATTTTAAATGTTGGTTTGTTATGGATGACTTTGTAGCACTACATGAAAGTAATTGGTGCTATAGAACATATCATGGGTTATTTATGATAACATGATAAACATTCTGTTGGTTTCCACGATTGTTCCACTTTTAGACCCCACAACCAATGCGTTCGATATAGTTCTAATCAAAATGCCAGCAAATGTATAGATCAAAATCAATTGTCATTTTCATTCAGTTTGATGGTCACACAACCACTTTACACTGGTAAAAAAAAAAATGTAATGTTACGTAAGTGTTACTATGCTTATTTCAATTCCACTTTTTTTGTTCGCAGTTGAGCACACCCATAATTCTTATCTTGGTATAAGGCATTAGCAATCCAACAATTAATTTGCCATCTTAGGTGTTAATTGTGTCAAGAGCTCTTTATTCTTGAAATAATGTTTTCCTAAATGTCATGGGTCTTCAGTAATCATTTATCTGTGTAAATACCTTCCAGCAACACATTAAAATATTGGGGTCTATGATGGGACATGTGCCTGGAATTTAAGGTTGAGTTGACACAAGTTGGAACAATTTTTACAACGAAGTGGGCAATAATAGCTGTTCTGTTCCTTATTGATTTGGATTATTGGACAATGTAGGAATTTTGAGATTTTATCCCATATTTTTGTAATAATAACGCTTGGCCCTTATGTGTTTTCTGAGTCTGACAACTGCAATTGGATTTGCTAGTGGACAACATGATAGAATAGTTTTGGTGGTACCCACTGATTTTTTTTTTTTTTTTCCAAAATTTTTTTTTTTTATCTTTGCATCACAGCAGCTCCTGAGTGGTATTATAGGGATGCCAAGAGATAATGATAAATGACTTATACACCGTTGGGGCTTTACAAAATCAGATTGCGAGTGTATAGACACACATTTCCTCAGCATTGGAAGGGTTAAAATGAGTTCTGAGTTGGGAGTTTCTGGGTGTGTGTGATGGGGGATGGTTAAAAACTTTCCATGCTCTGTGAGAGAGACAGGCCAGTGTAAGGCATGGAATTTGGTACTGAAGGAAAACAGGCCTTCTACAAAGATAACAAAGATTTCTATATTCTGCCGGTCTACCTAGACAATAATTCTTACCATATCACAGTTTTCTGGAACCTCACAAAAGGGAGGGGATTTCAAATCTTGATAGAAACTTGCTTGATAAGGAAAATTAATACTAATTGTATGGGTTTTGTATTCTTCAAAGTCTGCCCCACTTATACTGTAGATGGCGTAGAATGGGTTAATTTAACACTGTGAGCATGTTTGTTGTCTTATGTTATGCTATTTATACCAAAAAGATGAGCTATCCCTAAAACATACTATATCCAGGCCCTGTTTATGTTCCCACAGGATTTCCGCTGTTCTGACTTCTTAAAATGGTAGGACACACAGGCAGCAGTAAATATAGGATGTATTCACTAATGTGTGTAAAGCTTTAATTAAGCAGATTTATTCCCAGGCTAAGTTTTCCTGCTTCACATTTTGTTTTCATCATCATTTCCTGAACCCGTATTCAGGAAACCCGTGTCTTAAAGGGAAGCTAACATATTGTCTATTATTTTCCAAAAAAATTTATGGAGTCCAATATTTTAGTCACTAGCCACCCCATTACTAATAACACGTCATGTGCCGATATCCTTGAACATGAAGAAAGTTGCATTCTGCACAGGTCCAAGATAATCAAAACTCCAAGATATTCCTTATAGAAAGATAACCATGATTCGGTGGAATAGAAGTTTTGGTTTTATAATATCTGAGATTTAAAACCATGATCTATTCGGAAATATTTCGGTAGCCAAGATTACCAGGATCTCTTACAGATATTATTACGAGGCCTGCTAAGTGGATAAGAAAACTTAAAGAAAATTTACGTTGTACATTTTCTAGTGTTGTTCATCAATATATTTGAATAATAAAGCTACTATTATTTTGTGTGGTAACGGGACTAATATGAGTGATGTGTCATATGGTGATGCTATTGAATAAATGTTAACGTACTAACATAGTTTTGTTTTGTTTATTTCCTAATGCTTCCATGTGTCCATTCTTGGTAAGTATCAGTCACGCCATTCAGATATATGTAGTAAACTGTGATCATATAGTACATTTTCATATAACAATTCATGAATGCAATAATAATACATTTTAATCTAGCACCCACACATGAAAATATACCTTTTAATTGAACTATTATAGTTCTTCTATTTTTTTGTTTAATCTCTTGGGAGACTATTCACTAAAAGGTGAGTGGAGGTGAAAGTAACACTTTATCTCACCAATTTGTCTATAAATTGTGCAGACCCTGCTAATCCAACTCACCAGGTTTGTCTCTGCACAATATAGAGCTAAATTGGTGAATAACATCTCACATCATTTCCTCTCAACGTACCTACAACTCACATTTTAGGGAATAGCCCCCATTGTGACAGGACTGGTTTTACATTTTTGTACCCTTCATAGCAATGGCTCTTTTAACATTTCTGTGATGTAATTTTTCTCTTCCTGATTTAATGTACACCCACAAATCATATACTGTTTTATCGCCGTAAAAGGACATTATTTAGATACCATTTTCCATCATGTCATATAATTTACTATAAATAAAATCATAAAATATGATGGGAAAAATACACCTCTAAAAACCTAATATCTAATAGCCCATGTTTACAAGTGTTTCTCTTTTTTTGCAAATAATAGGGCAATAACTTAAAGTAGAGTTTTATTTGTTCACTAACCATTTTCTCCTACAGTGATCTTTTAACTCCAACCCTAACCCTTACTCCATAGCACTAACCATAATTTTAACCCTAACCCATCTGTAACCCTAAATGCAACCCTAACCTAGAATTAATTTAGATCAAGTGTTTGTTAGTTTCTTTTTAACTGCAATGTTACTGACTGCCTCTAGGGACAGTCTTGCAATAGAGCAACAGAAGTGATTTCTGCCTTTACTGGGCAATGCCATATTGGAGGAGCATGTTGACATCCAAAATTGCTGCGACGATTGCTTTGTGGAGTGAGCTCAGTGCCCTGGGAGGGCAAAATTTGGTGTTGCGTGATGCCTTGATATCGAGGCATCATAACAACACCAGCTAAACATAGATAGTTGAGCACTGCCTATAGTGTTATGCCCATGCCGCAGTACGTACCAGGTACATCCATTGTCACTAAGTGACATGTTTTCTGTGATGTACCTGGTATATCCATTATTGCCAAAGGGTTTAATCTATTTGTATTAATATTCTTTACTTGCATGAATATAGGTGTTCCATAGGTTTGCCATCTTATCTTCAAAAAAAAAAAAAATACAGCCAGCATTGCTATTGCCTCCATATACTTAACATTGGTCTCTAGCCAATTTTTTACTAGCTGACTGGTAAAGAACTGGCTGTGTGGCATGCTTGCCGTCTAGTAAAATGACTATTACTACCACTAGAGAAGACAAACCATGCAGTGCTCAGTAGCGGTACCACTAGTGAATCGACAACAGAGTTACAAAATGATATAGTGTTCAAATTCTAGACCTGAGCATACAGCACTGAAAGATAGGCATGCTTACTCTTTTCTTTTTAATCAGAAGTTAATTTATAGTAGATTAGGGGCCTAGTGCTTGCAGCATGACACAGATCACCAATTCATTTCTGCACAAACTTGAAATTGTGGAGGGACAAAACTTGGTAAAGCCTGCTGCATGTATTGCTGATATGCAGGTCTGGAATGGTTAATCCTTTGCATGTTGTGGCTTTCACACAGGTTTATACTTGGATCCTTTTGTGAACAGCCATAGTGAAAAGATTTGGGGGGTTTTTTCCTATTAGTTTTGCATTTTTTAAAATAAATTGCAGATTTTTGGAACAAAATTCGCCTAACTTGGATGAAATATCTTTTTTCACTGATCTTGTTGGAGGACTAATGCTGCTTCTGAGAAATATCTATAACAAACGTCTCTTTGTTGGCATGGATAGGAGAGAGGGAAGGAGTTAGCCTGTCTTTTTTTATTTATTCCTTATTTGCAATGGAATATATATATATATATATATATACATATCATATTTGAGAATCTAACCTAGAGAAACACACATGGTATTTATCAGGTCCTGCTGCCTGACTCTGACATGGTGGGAGTGATAAAAATGGCTCTGACAGGCAAAACAAAACCGTGGGTGAAAGCAATTTGCCTGTTAACCTCCAGATTTACAGGACAAGTTTTACTATTGCCGACGGCTCAATAACCTGAAACCCCTTTCCCCTCTAATTTATTTTCCTTTACTACTCTAATGCTTTTTTCCTGCATAGGACAGAGATAGACAACTTTCAGCATGTTCCCTGTTGTGAGCAATACCACCCATGATGCATAGGGTGCCAATATGCTTGTAGTTTACATTAACTCAAGGTGCTAAAGTGTTTTATCCCTGTTATTGATCCAACAGTAGGATTGACACCCTTCAGCCCTCTGACAGTAAGACTGGCAAATTTCAGCCTGACAGCTGTTTTTGGACTTCACCTCCTATTACTCTGGGAGTAGTAGCCACAACAGCCTTCTCATCTGTGATGGTCTAACACAAATCATCTATTTATAAATGTGCATCTGATAGTTTGCCAATGAAATAGCCTTAATCAATATTTGCTCGATTATAAGAAGAGGTTTTTTTCAGAGCAAATGCTCTGAAAAATCCCCCTCGTCTTATAATCGAGGTCTCTTATAATCTGACCTCAATTTGAGGTCAGATTATAAGACATGGATCCAGGTCCCCAGCAGAGCTGCAGGGGACCTGGATCCCCCTCTCTAGCAGCAGGGGATGTCTGCGCAACGAGCGCAGACTCCCCTGCTTCCGCCCGGCACGACCGCCGGGGCTTCTGTGAAGAAGCCGGGTACTTCCGCTTTCGTCACAGAAGTCCCGGCGAGCGTGCCGGGCGGCAGCAGGGGAGGTCTGCGCTCATCGCGCAGACTTCCTCTGCTGCCCTACTAGCCACCAGGGTAAATCGGGCAGCTGGGGGTTGTCTGCACGATACGTGCAGACATCCTCCATGCTGCCCGACACGGCAGACTATTATGACGGACTGCCGGGTCGGGCAGCATGGAGGATGTCTGCAAGTATCGTGCAGACATCCCCCGGCTGCCCCCACTAGCCACCAGGGATTGAAGTACAGGTAAGGGGGGGGAGGGAGGGAGGGGGGCAGAGAGACAGGGGGGACAGAGCAGGAAGGGGGGAGAGACAGAGGAAGGGGGGCAGAGAGAAACATGTGGGGGGAAGAGACAGGTGAGGGGGGAGTGGGGAGTGAGACAAAGCTGGGGGCAAGGGAAAGAGAGAGGCAGATTGGCACATAAAAAGAAATAAACACAAGAAATGCATTTTTTTAAATATAATATTTTATTAAAAAAGCAATTTACATGTGAATATATACAAGTTTACCTTTTTTCCTATAGGGTAGTCTTATATTCAGGCTTTTAGTATTTTTCCTAAAGGAATATCCAAAGTTTGGGGGGTCGTCTTATAATCAGGGTCGTCTTATAATCGAGCAAATACGGTAATCACATTGAGTAGTGTTCCCCAAATGTAGGGATCAGTGCACCCCAAACATTACAGGTTTTCCAAAATAGCTAATCATACTTACTGGGGTGCCAGAACAAACCGGGCTGCTGAAATAGGTCTTGAGAACTGGATGAGATGGGGATATTTTTTAACATTCATAAATGTTACATTTATATATGTGTATATACATTATTTATATGTACCCTCTATAGTTTAGGGACTTAAATGTATAGCTAAAATTCAGGTTTCATGAATATACATTAAATGTATAATATTAAGCTTTAGCAGACAGGCCCTATAGGAAAAGTATGGAAATGTGAGATTTAAGTCTCATTGGAGTTTTGGTTCTGTTGTATACTATTTGTTATATAAACAAGGTATATAGACTTCTCTATGATTTACCAAAAGGACCGACTGACTGGTATATCCATCTGCTCATATCTTGGGTTTACGGCGAACTGTACTGTCCCAGAGCACTGAGCCCTTGGAGAGTAATAATGGTACCTTTAAGAGAGCTCTTTCTGTGAACTCTCTATATGCTGTTTTTACTTAAGGGATTTCTGTTTCTTCAAATTTCCAGGCTGCAGTTGAAATATCTGGACACTCCCATAGATAAGATTTCAAATACAAATTTAAAGCACTAAGAAATATTTGGTTGGGCTTAGCTGCAGATCAGGTTGTACGCAGCTAGACTGGGTGGCCTGGGGACAAACACTGGCCTAATGCTTCCTTGTAGATGGAACCTTAAAGTAATACTGTTGCTGCATGTTGTTTCATTAGTTTATAATGTTCATACAACCCTGCTTATTATGAAGCAGTGGTGTGATTGTTGCACACATTATTAGAAAGTTTGGGCAGCTTTTTTTATGATTTTTCTTTTTTCCTTTGGAAATTTTCTTTTAAGTGAACAATGAAATCAATATGAAAAATAAAAATGTTATGGGATTTTGACTGTGCTTTATTAATATTAAATGCTGCAAGCTGTCAAAATGTATTTTTCAAAATCTGTATATATGTATATCTTTATATGTGTTTATCTGTATATCTGTATATATGTAACTTTTACCATACTGAGTAGAATAAACCATTTCTTTCCATGTGGAATCAGCATCCTAACAATTGGTTTTTACACATCTATTTTTTTTTTCTTGTAGTTATGAATCACCAGCATCAGCAACAGATGACTTCCAGCCCAGCCATATCCCAACAGACCCATCCTACTCCAAATCATCAAGCAGCGCTTATCAATTTGCCCAATGCACTCACCACTCAGCAACAACAGCAACAGAAACTCAGACTGCAGAGGATTCAGATGGAGAGAGAACGGATTCGAATGCGTCAAGAAGAATTGATGAGACAGGTACTGGCAAATAGAATGTAAATACCAATGTACTGGTGTCTGTCATGTGACAGGCCAGGTTACGGGATCCATATCCATTCAATTCATTAAAACATGACCTCAAAGATCCAAAGGTTTATTCACAAACCATCCATTTACTTTAAAGGACAATGAATTAAACATAACTTGGTCTCTCACAACCATGTTTAATAAAGTACCCTACTGAACCTTCTTTGCTCGTATAGCTCTATCAGTGCTGTTTAGAATTGTGGGTTAGATGTGCCAGATCTTTCTTCATCTGAGCTGTACAAAGAAAGAGGGATCAATAAGGTACTTTATTTACATTCTATAAGTGAATAATTTCTATTTAAACACTTGATGCAATCTGTCAATTAAACATAACGTAATCTTTTGCCGACAATTGTCCTGTACAAAAATATAAATATATTTTTTTTTTAATTTAAAGATCACATTAAGAGTATTTTTGTTTAATATTTACATTTTTATAGGAAATAATACAAATAATATACCCTATTGCTCCAAATAGCAGACATGTTTAGAATCTTGGGTCAGATTTTCATTCAGCTGACCTAGGTGAATGTAGATCTGACCCAGTATTCTAAATAACATGTCCGCCTACTGGTATACATATAGTAAAGAGGACTCCATTTAACCATTTAACAAACAACTGGTAAATGAAAACGTACAGGAAGATATGTGAATACCACAGGAAACACAATTAGGTGAATCCCAATTATTCCACTTCCAAAATCAGTAACAGATTTTATTTAGAGTGAAACTGTGTTTATAGATACAAATCATGGTTGTGTAATTTAGACATAAGTCTGTAGACAAAGTAACAAAATATCTTACCAATGGCTAATATGACATTTGATAATGCAACAGAAAATAGAGTGAAAGACATGATTTTAAAAAGGGAGTATCTATTTATGCTGACATTTATCATGCAGGGTAGTGACTATAGTTATATATTCCTGGAAAGATAAATGTAAAGGAACATTGCTGACGGTACTAAATGAGGCCAGTGTTAGGTGTCATGCTGCAGTCTACAGAAAACATTTGCTCTCCCGAGGCAAGTTTAAAAATAAAGACATTCTTTTAATAATCATTTTGTGAACCCAGGATCTCTAGTTGGATCTGTTGATTTCCTGTGTTTGAATGGATTCTGCATCTAACATCAGTTCTATATTAATAGTATAAACAAAGCATTGAACCGGGAAGAGTACATAGAGATATTCTCTTGGTTGCAAGTACGTCTTAACATGTTACATTTCATTACTTTTTGGCACTCATTTTATTGTTCAGTTAACCTCCATTAGTTGACACCATAAAAAAGTAAATTTTTCTGGGATGATAACACAACACAAAAATGGCAAAAAAGAGACACTTTTTGTTGTATGGAAACATTGAAGATATTTACATATCTTATCAACAGCTGTTTATATAAAAGTGTAAGTTATTTAAAACAAAATACATTTATTTTATTACACACATAATGGAGACACACATTATTAGGAACTTTATTGCTGTGGAGCTTTGTGATCCACTTCTATGGGCTAAACATTCTGAGCTCCTGGAAAAGAGGATAAGAAGTATTATGGTATGTGGTCTTGAAGTACTCCTGTATTCTGGGTAAAGGAGGAAGATTTTTTTTTTTAAAGCTGAAGAGTACTAAAGTGAAGAAAAGCCCCTATTGAAATGATTTTATTGTAAAAGCTATGCTAATCCTTCACTCCTATATTGTTTTCTTTTCATGTAACCGGTTCAGGAACTTGCTGACTTAGTAGTGAGTGTGGTTGCTGAGCAACTGGAATGGGCCACAGGCCGTGGATAAAATGGTGTGGAATCCATTTGGCAAATCGTGGTACTCTCTTTTTAACTCAACAGAAGTCACTTGCTTGGCAATCACTCGAAGTTTGACAGCTGCTTCACAGGGAGCAGACACACCCTTTAGAACAGTTTCAGGGAGTTTTCCTATTGGGGTTTGTCTTTTACTAAGTGAAACCAAAGAACACCTCCTGAAACAATTAAGTTAATTAACGTGTATGCAAAAAGGAAGTGAAAGTCTATTTTTACCAGACATCACTCACTTACTAATGTAAAGTGGAGAGAGAATATTAGACCTGTTTGTAACTTAAGATTTAATTGTAAACCCTTACCAGGCACAATATGGCCAAATTCACTCCACAGAATAGAGAATACATGGGAGAATTATACTGAGATAAAACTAGTAAAATGAATAATTATTTTATGAAAGGGACTTTGTTAACCTAACCTTTGCTTATAGTGTAAATGAAGAAAATAAAAAAAACAACAACTATGTATTGTGTTAGCAAAATTGCAAGCGAATGCATAAATTAAGAGAAATATGTTTTAAACATGTCTGTGGTGTCTCATCTCTATGACATCACATGGGGCTTGATTTGCAAATATGAAAATTACACATGTACATGGAAAAGAGGTCAGTAGACTTTTTAGTGAAGTGGGTTCTTCTGATTTAAAGGATCATGCAAGTCTGGGGAAAAAATGTACACATTGCATATTAATGGTGATACTTTAAAAATAAATCTGTGTTTATTTCTGTTTACCTCCCAACTTCCCCCTGGCCAGTTGAGACTCCAGAGGGTGGAGCTTGGGAGGTTGAGTGTCGGCACTACCGCTCATGTGCAGTAGCACTCTCACGTAAGATGTCAGCACACAGTAGGCATTCACCGGAGTATGCGATCAAGACCGCTGCTCTGGGGTCCTGAATTCCTCTTTCCTGCTGGGCACTACCTCTGTCCTGAAAAGCAGGACAGAGGTAGAGTTCACGGGACAGTGGGACAGACACCCCAAATCGTGACTGTCCTGTGCACAGCGGGACAATTGCATGGTATGCATACCAAACACATTTGGGAATTTAGCCTTTTTTAACTTGAAACCATGATTTTTCCTGTCCACCATGACACCAGTAGCTCAAGCTAAAGAGCACGTTCCATGCATCTCCTGGGAGTCAATCGGTGGTCTGCCATAGAGGTGCATTGCCATCTCACAACTGTTCTGCCCCTCCAATCACTGCCTGTTACAAAAACAAAAAACAAAATAGGCAGTTACTACCTTCTGAATAAAGTTGTTTCTGAACATGCTCCTCAACCAATAATCCAGTGCAGCCCCCTCTGACCTTGTTGCAAGTAAGCAAAAACAGAAAGAGGACTGAGCAGGAATCTTTGCCAGAGATTCCTAAGGCATGCCTGCATCCATTTCTGTAAAACCCAAGCCCTGGACAATGTACAGGATAAACAATAACAGATTAAGTTAATTTGCTGCCTGGAATCCCTTTTTAAGTCTAGGTACACCAAAATGCAATTTATATTCTGTAGCTGTCTGGATTGGTGTCTTTACCAAATATATAATAATTTTAGAGCAGTGATGACTGACATGCCATGACACTCCTGAGAAATGGTCCACAACCGCTTAAGTGCCAATTGTTATCACTGCTCTAAGGCATGGTTTTTATCCTGGATAGCCTGTAGTAACAGTGCTACAGACAAAGTGTAACACAAGTCAAACAGCAGTATCATTACTTAGAGAATCCATCTCTGGGAGGAGGTTATTTCCCATCTCAGTCCCAGCTGCTACTAAGTCTTAAATAGAAAGTTTCAAACTAGTTGGAACTTGTGAAGACATCCATAGTGTTTTTGTTGGATTTATTCATATTGCAACATCTTAACCCTTGCACTGCTATAATATTTTACAACCTGAAAAAAATACTTTGTAGGTGTACTTTTAATATTTGGGGTTTTAGTATCAGAGTGCATATTTGGATTTGAAAAAATACTTCGATCATTTTACTAAATATCTACTTCCCAGAAATGTTCGTCCTTTGCACTTACATTGCATTGATAGATGCAAAGTGGTTACAATCACAATTATTGGATGGGGGAGAGAACGGGGGATATTGTTAAGTACTGATGACAATTGACAGCATAGTCTGAGGTATATAAAATAAGATAAGGAGTATTTTAAATGACCAGATTTCATATAAACCCCCCGCACCTCTCAGGACTACAAATGGAAAGTAATTATGGGTTTTATTTCTCCTAATTTGGCCGCTGCAAGACGATTGTACAAAAGCAGTTAAACCAATGTAAGGAGTTTAGCTTTTCTGTGTACAACACAACCTTTTACTGGATTGCTTCTTTAAGTTCATTTAAAGTGATTGATTCCATTTTAACCAACACCTGAGATGAAAGTCAAGTTTATGTTGCTGAAAAAACCTTAAACGTGTATCTTTTGTCCCACTATTGAGCAAAATATAACCAAAACTTTATTGTTCATTATGTGTTTTAAGTTTTTTGGTGGCAACTAAATATTTTTATTAATACCTTATTTTCTGTCCACATCGCTTAAAATTGCTTCATATCAGTTTTTTAAGTTAACGTGTTTTAAATATAATTTCCTTACATGATCTATTAAAAACTGCTGACTCTTACACAAGAATTCCCCAGCATGGCATCTCCCTCAATGTCACCTGTTAGTGTCAGCTGTAGGTCTCCAAATCTGTCTTTACAGGTGTCTGACATTTGGCTTTTGTTTTTCTTTCAATCTGCTTCCTTAAGCCCTGGAGCAGCTGATCTTAACCAGTATAAAATAAATATTGACCATTTCTTGGCATGCCTCAGAATATTTAAAAATAGCAGGCCATGTGGCCTTTCTGACATTCTGAGCCAGTCACAACATATTCTACATGATGGATAAGGACTGATTCCAGTAGCCTGAAAGCAGTCTTCAAAGAAGTCTTTGCATATTTGGTCCTGCATATTAGCACTCACTGATTGGTTGGGATTGTAATGTAAAGCGTTGAAATGTGAATGAGACCACCGTAGATTATAATAGATGTGGAAATCAATACTTACCTTTTAAATTCTACCTGTTGGGAGTTTTCAATCCTCCCTCTTTAGTTTTTGTGAAAGGAGCATCCCCTGCACCTCATGGAAGCCAGTCAGAGTGCTTTCATAGAGAAACATGGGGATGCCCAATGAATATGCGCATGCACGCTCAGTGCTTCCCCATTTCCATGGATGTATAGTTATACTCACCATGAAATATATTCTATGACATTTGGGTCCTACTAGCTAGCCACCAGGCTGGAGGTCATGTGGTCCCAGTCTGTTCTGGAAAAATCGGGCAAGTTTGCATCAATAAAATTTTAAAAAATTATTTTCCTTACAGAGTTCTATAACTCATTCCAACTCATAAAGTTGCATGCAAGTTAAATGATGTACTATTTTTTTTTTGAGGTTTGTTTAAAAAAAAAAAAAATGTAAAAAAAATCTTATATATTGGAAGTAAGCATCATCCTAAATATACATACACCTTATGTCGTCTGCCCATGAAGAAAATTAATGTTACATTGTTAATCTGTTATTCGTTGTAAACTGGAATTAACTGGGCCCCTCTGTTGTAATAAGCATGACAATTCTTGTTACCATTTGATAGCCATAAAGCGCTTTGGGCGTTTTTTTTTAAAGTTACCATACCCCATGATGGAAAGGCAAGATACCCTGATATATGCCCCGCAGCTATCTTACTGTTTGCAGGAGACTGTTCTCAAAGCTCTCCATTGGAGCACCCATCCACACATTGTCATCAGCCAGTTAGGATTACCTGTAAGTAATAGTTCCTCTTTTGTGTTGCTGTCTGCACAGGACAACTAAGCAGTTTAATGACAGCTCATGGAGTGAAATTGCTCCAAGGGATATTTCTTAAAATAAATAAAAATAATAATTTTGATGGCAATTTGATAGTAATTTTCACCTTTAGCACTGCAAAATAAAAGACTAATTTTATATATTTCCTATTGTTATTTATTACTTTTGTTTATTTATATATAATATATATATATATATAACACATAGGTATATTTATTTTTATTTATTTATAAAGTGTTTTCAGCTATGTCCTGGGGCCCAACACAGTACATTACACATATTTAAAACAGTACATACATATATTTATACATAAAAAGGGAAAAGGGAAAAAAGGGAGCAAATGTATACATTAAAATAGAGTAAATTGTTCTGTGCTATTTATAATATCACCTTGTAGCTCAATCTGTAAATTAGTCTCCATTATAGTAGTTAGTTTACATATGTTGCCATGAGGTCATAATAAGAGCTAGGCCAGACAAATTTAAGGGACCTGTTTTTTTTCTTTTTGATCTCTCCATTTGTCTAGCACAGTATAGGAATCATTTTAATGCTATTATGTTTGTGTTGTGAAGGTTCTTCTATGTAATATTGCAAAATCTGGGAGCAGGAAAAACAAGAAAAGCAGTTACAGTAAATCTTCTATCTATGGTATATTTTTGCACCTAAAGCACTGGGTGGCACAAATACCTAATTAGCCCAGACTGTTCTAGTGCAACCAGTTACACGTGCAGGCAGGCTCTCGTGCATTGGTCCTTGGTTCCTCCCAACAAGTGATTCATGTTCCTTCCTTATTCTACAATGTGCAAGATGATAAACCTTGACTTGTTCTCACCCACCCAATGGCTCCAGGTCATTGGGAAAGCCTAATTATCAGATTTAGGTCCGGTGCTTTTTTATTACTATTTTATTGATTTCAATAGTGCTAATCACTTTTGCACCTTTCATGAGACCTTACTAAAGACAAAAGCATAACAATTGCTCGTTACTCCATTAAAGTACACGTACATGTCCCTCTTTGTGAAATGTTTTGGCCCACTATTACCATAGATGATATAGAAAACATGATCTTGTCAACCATGCTGGATTAATAGTAGTAGTCTGGAAAAATAGGGTTGTACATAAGGTAATTCCTTCATTTAGTGGGAAATAATCCATCAGAAATTAAAGGGCCAAGTGCACAGCTAGTAGCTTCAGTGTGGAAAAACACTAACTTATTTAGACACAACCCCTTTTTTCAGTGTGAAAATGCCCTTGGCTATGCAATTGGTCCTTTTTATTTTTATTATTGATGGATGAATAGCAGAACATAATTACTGATCCACATCAATTTCTATATGCCAAGAAAACGGATAATATCTTATTTGAACACCACACATAAAACAAAGACTATTCAGCAGTGCTGGGGTTTATGTCATCTGTGTTAGAGTGTGTTAGACTATGGCTTAGAGACTATAGGTAATAGACAGCTCTATATACCTTGCCAAAATGATAAGTCATCTGATCATGGTCAGAGGATGGATGAGGTGGATGGAGGGTCTACTCTTGCCAAAATACAAACTGAAATATGTTATTTAATTTTCTTTTAAATATGTGTATCACTGTGCCAAACACAGGGTTTGACAAATCCTGAGTTCCATGGTTGCTAAAAACCTTACTGAGGCTCCTCAGTTTTTGATGTTTTTGATGTTTTACAGTGTTTTACATAGAACTGTATAGGAGTTCCATCTCCCTGGCTCCTAAAAATAACCATGCTGGCTCCTGAAGGGGTCTGGCTGTCTGGCTTCTAAAGTCTACAGAAATTTGTCAAGCCAAGGCTTAAGAAACTCTTATTTTATTCCCTCTAAATGATTTTTCATCTTCTGTTTTATTGTAGGAAGCGGCATTGTGTCGACAACTTCCCATGGAGTCTGAAAGCATGGCTCCAGTCCAAAACACAGTGAGCCCACCTGCCATGCCCCAAGAAATACGATCCATAGCAAACAATGGATCTGACCCATTCCTCAACAGGTAAATGACTATTATGCATCTATTGGATTATTACAACCTGTTCCATTATTTGCTGCACCCAGAGAATTGGCTGGAATTTTAAATTAAGTGAGTCTGACACTCAAAAGTTGGCAAGGTTTTTTTTATCATTGTGAATCAGTTTATTGGACATGTCAAACCTCTAGCAAATGGACAGATCAAAAGGTATTTTATTTTTTTCAAGCAGAGCAAAGTAAAATGTCGGTGCGCTAAGCTAGTCACAGGCTCAAACAATATAAATGTAACAAATGAAGCTTACCAAACAGGTGTGAGCATGCTGCAAATACAGTGTGATTGGCTGTACATATATATAAAAAAAATACTGTCATCGCTTTTCACCCTAATGAAGTTGGCAACAAATATATAAACATAATACAAATGCAAATTTTTGGTTGTATGAATTGGCCAATTCATTGTTTTGTTTATATTATTTTCATTTTTTTGTTTATAATACTGTGCTACTGCTATGTATGTGGTATGCATGTGTGCTACAACTACAGTGCACATTCTCAGGTCCTAAAATGCACTGTGGATTAAAAACTGTTGTCAGAACAGGGAAATACTACTATTCACCAGTCATATAGATACATATATGTGTGTGTGTTCAAACTGTAGTGTTCAAGACATTTTATAAAGACTCTTTCTATAATATTTAGTTAGCAGAGACACATTTCTCAGCTCTTTAAAAAGAGCCCAATATCTCTCACTCTATATATTTTGGTTCAATCTTCATATTGCTTGTGAATGACATGTACATTTTCATTTCTTTGGGTACCTAATATATCTGACTAAGTTTTGGCTTTTCATCCATTCCTAGTGGACCATACCACTCCAGAGAACAGAGCACAGACAGTGGATTAGGCCTAGGATGTTACAGCATACCCACTACGCCTGAAGATTTTCTCAATAACATGGAAGAAATGGACACAGGTATTGACTTCACAGGGAATGTGAAAAAAAAACATTATTGATATTAATTAGTTAGTAAGAAGGCATTTATTTGTTCAATTTTGTATGTAGAAAGTTGTTAATTTGGCTCTGTTTGATATTTTTTTTCATGCCAGTCACTTGAGTGTAAATCTAACAATAACCTAGTTATGCTAAGAGACAGTCTTTTCTATATGTCAGCATGTTTGGTTTTTCCCACTTATAGCCATTGAGCTCATCTATATTTGGGGGGGGGGGGGGGGGGTATTAGTGTGGGGGAAGTGAGTGTGGAGCCAATTCACAATTGCACAACATTTTGAGTAGGGTCACCTTTTGACACTGCCATCAAGAAATACTGCTAGATTGTATAAAGAAAAATATAGGTTTTCCTGTGTATGTGATTTTACTAAAGCTAATCTTTTAAGTAGCCTCATTTCAGGTCTAACTTTTAGGTCTAAAATCAGTACTAAACAGGTCACTTCTACCTGATAACATCTGCCTTTTGAATTGGGCATCGATTGTGCACATTTATTCCCCTTTAGCCTTTGCAAAAGCAAAGTTGAGTGACTTGGCATCACTCTGTGGTTGGTGTGTGGGCACATTAATAGCACAGCACATGACAGAGTTCAACGTCTTTTTACAGCTCAAGCTCTGTCTGGAAGTGTCACTGAACCTCTCTAAGAACACCATTTCTGTCTGATTAAAAGATATATGTAGTTGTTTATTATCTCTTTAAAGATTTCTGCCCATGAGTACAGGCTTTTCTGTAAAAAAAAACAAAACACTTGACACATTGGGAGTCCTTATGTCCATGTTAGAACATTTGTGCAATATAAAATGCTGGAGCATAGTATTGACTTTAAAGCACTGGTTTGGATGCTGTAATATTCTGTCTTTTCTGTGCTGGTTTTAATTTTATTTTGTTTGTTTATTGTACAGGCGAGATTCTGGGCCAACCAGCTTTGAATATGAATCAACAAACACGTTATCCTGATTTTCTCGACGCATTGCCAGGGACAAATGTTGACCTGGGAACACTGGAGTCTGAAGATTTGATTCCTAGTCTCAATGACGTGGAGTGTGTGTTGAACAAAAATGAGAACTACCTCACCTGGCTGTAGTCTATGCTCAGACTGCTTTGTATTTTAAATAACCTAGCTTTATTTTCTTTTCATCTGGAAATGTATGATGGGCCTTCATCATCCACAAGCTGCCATTTTGACTTCTGATATTCTAATACTCTGTGTTTGTAAACCAGTATAGGTTTTTCTTCTTGGTTTCTGTGGTTACTATATCACCAACGCTAAAGTTGGCTTTGGCCTTCCCAGCTATTGGTGCAGAATTATTTCACATCTACATACAATGAGGCCTCCATGACTGGCTACATTTCTGTACTCAATTTTGCAAATGGCCTTGGTTTTTAAATGGAGCTTAGATGAGTTATAACCACAGGAATGAATACACCTGTGTAGCATATGTACACTATATTTATAACTATAGAAGCTAAAGCTTTTTAACCTTTTTAATACTGTCTTTACAAATCATTGTGATGTTAAAAAGATTGTGCTGGAAATATGCTGACAAGTAGTTTTTAAGCCAAGCTACCTAGGTTTTATTTAAGCTTTTTCTCTTTTTGCATAAGCACAACACTACATTTATAGTTTTTGTTCAGTATATTACTGTATTGATTTTTGATAAGAAATACTTCCAATTTGAAAGTAGCATTGTGTTGGATTATAGTTATACACTAAAATATTGACCAGATTGGTACCAACAACCATTTTTTTTATGAACAATGTAATTATACTTTTTTTTGTTACGCTTTTATTTTTTTTAAGCATGTTAGATGTTATTGTTTATTTTATTAAGAACTACATTTTTTGTAACTAATTTTAACTGACAACAAAGTTTTTGATACACAAAAGCAACTACATCTGTGACACTATCAAAGGGAGTATTTGAAAATCAATATTATCAAGGATAGGTTTACGCAAAGCATTACAACATGCTGTACATTACAAAAAAAAAGTGTTTCTAGAAATATAATCCACTTATATATAGTACACTTTATAGTTGCTTAAGTTTCTAGTAATGCTTTAAAGAACAAACTCTCCTTTTTAGCCTGATTTCCAACTGTGGGATATTAATCTTTTGCTACAGTTGGTATATGAAAAATAGATACTTATATCCTATAAATATATATATATATTTTTTTTTTTTACTATCAAAGAAATTTATGTCAGAGGTGTGGGACTGAGTAAGCATTAAAGGCACCAATGAAACAATCACAAATGCAAATGACGTCCCTAGATCCCTTAGTGTTTTGAATTCATACAATATTTATATCAAAAGACTAAGCTTTATTTTCACTTTCTTTATAAAATACATGTGTTGTGAAAGGCATTATTGAAATCTCTTGATGTAATCCTGTGTAATCCACAAGAGATATATTTGCACTTGATGTGGGTGTATTGAAACGACCATTGACGAACTATAGTTGACCCAACAGCTGTAGAAGTCCGAAGTTGGCTATCCTTGGTGTGTAGGCTTGGATTCCCCACTGGGATATCATAGCACACCTGTTTATTTGGTATTGCAGACCTCTGTCTGATGGTACTTTAGGCAGACGAAGAATGATGGAAATGATAGATATGCACAGAAAGAAAACTGGTTGTCCTCAGGGTGGGGCCTGTGATGTGGGTACTGAAAGATGATGACAAATATACACTTGAGAGGAACTATAGCTGCCCTCACCAAATGGCGATGAGACATTAGATCAAACAGCACCAATCTGTAGCCCACAGCTGTTTGTTAACTAGAACTCCTAGGTGGCTTTATCACCTGAGCATCATGCTAGGTCATGGCTAATGGCTTGAAAGCACCATAGAAGTTGCAGTTCAACAATGGCTTGAGAGCTGTATATTGTCTACTGCACTGGATGTCTGCAACATAATTTACACTACTTTCTGTGTCATTGCATCACATAATGACAGGTGATGTCAAGTAAGCAGTCAACATGCGTGAGTGGAAACTGTGAAGTCATCCAATATGATGGCCCTGGGTTGGAAATATAGTGCATTATGTTCACTCTGGAATGGGATCCTGAAACACCCCATGAGTTATAAGGTATTGAACAGTGTTTTAAACCATATAGAAATGCTTGGAAGGTACAGAGTTTAGTATAGTCACATATGCAAGATGACATATATGCAATATGTATTGATTATATAATGGGGTATTAAGCATGATTTAAAGATTTTGCCTGAGTTTTAACATTAAGAAAAAGCTCTTTGAGTCCCACTGGGAGAAAGGTGCTTATAAATACTTGTTATTATAAGTAGTTGAAAAAAAAACATTGTCTTGTAAAGTGGAATGCAGCCATAGATTAACAGAGACTGAGTATATGGATTGTTCACTCAATTCCTGGCATTTGACTTTGTAGTTTGATATGGAGCTACATGAAACTACATGTTCTATCTATCTAACGTTTTTATTTTATAAGAAAAATATTTTCTGTGTTCAATTTTCTAACTTTTAAAAATGGTGACTTTTACTATGTTTTGTTTGACTTTCATTAATGCCAAGAAGTAATATTTAAGCTGTTGCATGGGTTTTTTAACTGTGCCAAGTAGTGTGGCAATTGAAAAAAAAAAAGAAGTCAGGAATGGAAGTTACAGAGGGAAAATTTATAGTCCTGCAACATGAGCAGTGCTAAAATAGTTCTGAAAAAATTAACAGTATGTTTGGCGCAAGCTTAAATTCAGACACGCAGGGTTTTCTTTAACCAGCCTGTGTGAGAAGGGGGGACAGTTCAGCCTTGACAACCAACCAACAGAACTGCAAACATGTCAAACAGCAACCATAGAAGCCATATTGCATTTACGATGAGGACACTGTTGTCAACACACAGTCCACTTCCATCTATAATTAGGGTCTTACTCAAGGTTGACACAAATCAATTAAAAAAAAAAGTGATAAATATGTGAAGAGGCAGATGCTGAGGCTATTCAAATAGTGAAATATAACACCTTTTATCCTCCAGCAGCTTTAAGACACAATTCCGAAATATATATATATATATATATATATATATATATATATATATATATATATATATATATATAAAATTAGGCGCATATCTCGTTTTAAGGTAGAGTGCACTTTTTAAACTGCAGAATTCTGTGAACTAAAAGTTGACCTCTGGTGAACTGCAAAAATCAGACATCAGCTAAGTTGGTAAAATTCTTCTACTTGTCTGTTACCAACTTGGCTATTTGGGCCTGCTTTTTGTAGTTCACATGTCAGTTCACTTTTTTGTACCCAGTTTAGCATGTGCCAACCTTGTACTACACATGTAAATCCCAGTGTGGTTCCAGACCGTACATGTACTATGTACATATATACAAGGTAATCTTACTGTGTATGTGCGATAAAGTAGTAGAAACAGATTATAATAGTTTTTAAACTTATTGAAAGAATGAAAAGCTCTAACAATGTTTGGGTGATAAGAGTCCCTTTAATATACCTACAGCATAACTACAAGTCTCCTCTAACTGTACATTAAAATTAATACGGCCTCTAAATTCAGTGACATCAAAACATTTTTAAGACCTATAATCCATTTACATTCTGTATTTAAGACTTATAAGCCATTTAATTCTGCTTAAGGGGTTGTTGCCCCTAAAGCCCATTATCCGGCCCTGTGTCCTAGAAATATGAAAAATGGTTAACTAGTAAAAGATACACTATATGCATACACACTATTATTAATGACAGAATAAATTACCTTCAAACTCAGTATAGCAATGCCCTTGTAAACTGGATTTAAATGGTTAAGTAAGTGTTTGGGAGATATAGAGAACTGGCATCAGTCACAGCTTCGGTATGAGAGCTGTTAGTCAGTGACAGCAAGTTTATACATTATATTCATGTCAGTCTTTATTTCATATGCTGTATTTAGGGTAGAGCTACAACAGGCACATTAAATGCAATATAAAAATGTACATATTCTTCACTATGCAGAACAATATCATGGCCAATATGTGTAGCCAAGCCTCCAGAAAACCTGGATTATTTTCACTTCCATTATTATAAACTATTACAATTTAATGTGATGATTAAATTGTATAAGATATACCGGTATATTTTTTTATTCTGATTTGCAACACATTTTTATTACCCAATGATGATCATGTCTCAACTACTGGGAAAAGGTAGAGAAAATTGTATACTACTTTGTGAGCAATACATTCACATGGATTTTATTTTCAAATACCTAATTAAAGGTCTCAGATATGGAAAAGCATTTTTGTTACATTTGTCATATATACGGTATATATACATTTAAACACATGATTAAAGGCCTTGTGCATGGTAACAGAGCAATAGTTTTGGTTGCATTTTATAAAGACATGTGTTTGCAGTAGTATTGTGTCAGGGTTATCACATCACCCATGTAAAACAATATGAAAGAGCTGATGGAATGATAGAAATAAAGTTTGATGTGCAGGTGGATGGGTAGCACTTTCCCAAAAGAATAGGGTGGGTGACTGTTGGGGATTTGTGTGTTTGCCAGAAATGTTACCACAAAGTGTGGTATCAAGAAGAGAAAGTGTAAATAGCAATTGTTATGTTACCACTGTTTACAAGGACTACAACCAGACTACAGGAATTTAAATATTTTCAAAAATGAGAAGTGCTGTACCTTTTAAGTGGCCGAAAGCATCTTAATGGACACATTTAACACGGTCACTGCTCCAGGGTTGATAATGTATGATCTTGTGACTTCAATGTAGTATTAGGGCAACATGACTTTCAATAATTGTTATGCCAT
The DNA here is from genome assembly GCA_036172795.1 of Pelodytes ibericus. NCBI lineage: Eukaryota > Metazoa > Chordata > Amphibia > Anura > Pelodytidae > Pelodytes > Pelodytes ibericus. The sequence goes on along the minus strand of CM069861.1, from coordinate 167,097,559 downwards.
TATCTCTGCAGTAACTGAAACCTATATGAAGTGCTTCCTTAGGTGCCTCATCACTCTGTAATGACACTACTGTTTCTTTCCAAATATGTTTATCTATAATATAAATTTGGTAGCTGATGAACACTAAATAGGGCATATACCAACAAAAAGTTTGCTAAACCTTTACTCTACAGTGTGGCTGTTTGCTATGCAAAGCAACAGACGTGCAGCCATCTTTAATTCAGGTTTTCAAATGTATTTACCTGAAATTAAATTCTTTTCTTTAAAAGACAAATTTAAACACTAAATGGTGATCAGACATTTTGGTATATGCGCCATTCTGCTTTTTTAATATTTGAGATATGTGTTTTTATTTTGTAATGTTTTACATATGCCTAAAAATGAAGCTGAACAAATGTTTTTATTTAGAGGGAAGTGTGAAATGAAATAAAGATCAAATAATCATTGTATTTTTAATGTATCATCATATTGAACTCCGTAGCTAGCTCTGTTCTTTGGTTTGAGCAACTATGCAATAAAACTTCCAGAAAGTATTCATTCATTGCTTGTCGGTATTATTTTCTTTGTTTATCTAGCAACAACCACCAAAAAAATGTGTTTCTTTCTTTAAACATTAAACAGACAAATCAGTGTAACACTAACTTTTTATCTAGTAGAATTAAGTATTGCCTAAGAAATCACTTAAAGGGACTGTATCACCCAAACATTGTTTTTACTGTAATTGTAGAGCATACAAAAATGATAGAAAATAATCTATACATTTTATTGGCAAAACCGCAAAGCAAGTGCCTAAATTAAGAGAAAAATGTGTTTCAAATGGATCTGTGGAGTCTCCTGTTTATGACATCACCAGTGGCACGGTATGCAAATTTTACATGCCTCATTGAAAAACAATTAGTTTGCATACTGTGCCACGGGTGATGTCATAAACAGGAGACTCCACAGACACATTTAGAACGCATTTGTCTCCTAATTTAGGGATTTGCTTGCAGTTTTAGAAATACGATGTTTATATATTTGTTTATCCTCTACACGCACAGTAAACACAATGTTTGGGTGATAAGAGTCCCTTTAATTTACCTACAGCATAACTACAAGTCTCCTAAGTGTACATTAAAATTAATAGGGCCTCTAAATTCAGTGACATCAAATAGAGGAGGTACAGAGGAGGTAGGCTGTCACTACCTACATCAGTTTGCATACTCCTCTCTAAGAAAGTCATTAGCCTTTACCATAGAATCAGATTCACTTTGTAGAACTCAGCAGTTTCTAGTGTGCAACTCTGTTTTATTGTGACGTAACACAAAAAAGGAGGCTTGGGGAAATAGACAGGGCTACTTCTATGGAAACAGCAATAGTTCTGTTACACTACATATTCAATTTTTAGGAGATAAAAAGTGTTGAGGGGGGGGGGGGAGTTTATGCTTAAGGTAATCTCATAGGATAACTATAGATGAAAGTTTTAACATCTTGCCTGTGATGTAGATTAATTTAGAAATAAACAAAAATGTTTAAAAGTCTATCTGTTCCTGTCCAAATCTGAGATGAATAAATTGCGTATACGCAGAAGTAAGTTCACACTGACACATGCAGTTCAGGTTAAAATAACTTCGAGGAAATTTATTAGCATCTGGCAAAATTCAGGCTTACAAGCCCTTATAGAGGCAGAATGACATCATCATTGAATATCAGATAATAACAAATAAACATCATTAATTGGGTTAAATGTTAAGTGGCTGTGTCAATGTCCACCCATCAATATGATTAATTGGCCCAAAAACTAAGTGGTTAGCTAGGTGTCCTCCCACCGAGAGGTGGTATTGTTCTGGACACGGGTGTGGACGGATGGCTCAAGCACCATCTTTCCCAGCACGAGACTTACTCGGTGGAAGGGGGGGCTTGGGCATCATTTTGCGTAGTTAGTGATGTCAGTCTCGTGGTCGGGTGCAAGGTTCTTTTATGAATAGAACATTTCATTTGGCCGGTGTTCTCATGGCCTTCAGATTATACTATGTTGCAAAGTACAGGAGATTCAGTAATTCCGGGGCTAGTTATGTCCTTAGAGAGAAAATACAGTCTCTATTCATTATACTAAATACTGTCAGGAAATTCTGTCATGTAATGTGAACAAAATGGAGGGTCTGTCATAATGTGAGGTTAAAATGGAGTTAGTACAATAATTCAATACAGGTTTCAATAAAGATTTTTAATAATTCTACATCACCTGTGCTTTAGATAGCCTCATATAGCCACCATATGCTGTACGAGGCTGTATAGCTAAAAAGAGAACAACCAGGGGCATATCGCGTCCCTGAGTGACAGGCGTGCTGCCAGCCCCGAGCATGCCTGACACTCGGAGGCACAACGTCTCTCCTGTATTTCCAGGGGTTTGTGTGCTGAGTCACTCACTCTGTTGCCCATTCGGCAAGCACGAAAAGTATACGAAAATTCGTAACTCGCATCGGCTTTTGGGGGTTTGTGTGCTCTCTGCTCGGAGCACACAAACCCCAGAAATACACAGTGTGGCTGCTTGTCCTGTGCTAGGTGAGTGGCTCACACCTAGCACATATGGAGCATCCGCCACTGAGAACAACTATACCTTAATGACCTGGTGAGAAGTGCACCAAAATGGCTAACTAAATGGTGTCATTGAATGAAGTTCCAAAAACCCTTCAAAAGTCACACTCTCATTATATGCTTTAAAATGACTGCTACACTTACCCTTTGGATAAATTCAGCAGTTAGCAGCAACTTGGGATACATCATTTGTAGCTAATTTTCCAGCTGATTTTGAGTCTGTGTATTTTGTAACAGCAACAATGTGTATATTTAAACTGTTACTCAGTATAGCGGGAATTCCAGGAAACTGAGACGGCAATTTCAAACTTAAGACCAAAGTAGCTGAGCTGGAAAATTGTCAAAATCTTCTCTCTCTGACGGACACATTTTTATCTTGTGTCAGAGAGAGAGTGAGAAGAGAAATAAACGTCATACCATAAAAAAATGTAATACAAAAAAACACTTTTTTGCCAATATTTACACAAAGGGTTGAGTCTAAAAAAATGGGTTGCAAAAGAAAGAAAAAGGGGAGACTGAGGCGCATGTACCGGGAAGAGAGAAAAAAAATCTAATAGTGCAACACTGCGAAAAACACTTGAAAATATTGGAAAGGCTGGGGAATACACTCACAAATGAATTTGTCATTCAGGCTCATCAAGGTAGTAGAGAATTCAGTTTTAATCCGTACATCTAAAAAACATATTAAAAACCATAGCGCAGTAACCTTAACACATGTAAGGTGATTAAAAACAAATACACGTACAACAGAAAAGGCACAGTAAAGTGCAAACTTGCGTAAGAGTAAGTCTCTTTCCTGCTGCCACCAGGATGGAACACTTCGGTGCAGCCCTTAGATGACTTGAATCCGGTCTTTTCTCAGCTTTACTTTTGCACACTGTTGCACATACAACTTATCTCCTGAGGAAGCCGGCGATACAGCCGGCGAAACGCGTTGAGAAAAGACCGGATTCAAGTCATCTAAGAGCTGCACTGAAGTGTTCCATCCTGGTGGCAGCAGGAAAGAGACTTACTCTTACGCAAGTTTGCGCTTTACTGTGCCTTTTCTGTTGTACGTGTATTTGTTTTTAATCACCTTACATGTGTTAAGGTTACTGCGCTATGGTTTTTAATATGTTTTTTAGATGTACGGATTAAAACTGAATTTTCTACTTCCTTGATGAGCCTGAATGACAAATTCGTTTGTGAGTGTATTCCCCAGCCTTTCCAATATTTTCAAGTGTTTTTCGCAGTGTTGCACTATTAGATTTTTTTTCTCTCTTCCCGGTACATGCGCCTCAGTCTCCCCTTTTTCTACATGTATTAAGTGCTCGAGGATCACTTAAGTGGGTGCTGCAGTGCCAGAGGAGGAGTATTGTTTATTTATTTTTCACTGATTCACATTAGTGTTTGTGTTAGTGTCACTTTTTTCCTTCTTCTATTGCAAAAGAAAGCCCTGTCTGTCCTTAAAAAAAATATATAAAATGTGGGGTATACATTTAAAAAGAACACATAGCAAAAGTAGCAAAAAAGACATTGTCCAGAAAGGACATCAAAACAAACCAAACCATTGTCCTGAATGTATACATTCATTTCATTTGTGCCCTCCAGCACATATAGTTTGAGTGTCCCTAATAAAAGGGGCAATATAGTCACTATCTATATATCAAACACACACTAAAAAAGCCTCACACATCATTTTAATGCAGTTATTTTTGGCAGATGGTGCAGTATCTAAAGCCACAAATTATTTTGGGGCATTTCTGCCTTCCTGTCAGACCCAAATAAAATAGATAATTTAATAAGTTTAGAACTTTATCATTAGTGGGACCAGAAGAAGAAATGACAAGCCTGATGACGCTTATGGCCAATTTCCATAAACAAAGGATATACTGTAAAAGTTTGGAGTTATTGAAGATTATATATTAACCCCTTCTTGAGGCATGGTGCTTGCATCCCAGAAGACGCAAGCACCAAAATGCCATTTTTTGTTCGTCCCTCTCCCGATCACAAGGTGATTGGTAGCCAGGGACACAATTGCAGAGACCCGATCAGGGTCATTATAGACCCTGTGGGTCCCTGCCAACAAAATCGTAAGACTTCCCACCTTGTGACGTCACGGAGGTGTGCCTGAATCCGGAAGCTCGCTTTGAGCGTCAGTTAAATTTTTCATGTTCGTCTGAGGCCACTTTGAGGTGACATCCCACTGCAAGTCCTTGCAGCAGAATCTGAGCACAGCTCATCACAGGGAACCGCTGTTAATTGCAGTATGTTCTATACCATCCTAGTGTCTTGTGGGGGTTCCAGACCCCGTTTCCCACCAAGTCGGGTCTCTTACCTGCACCCACTCCCGTTGCTGCCTGACGGAGGGGAAGGCCATCGCGTGGTAGGCCGCATCCCCGGACTCTAGTAACTCACGTCAGTTGCTGGTGCTTCTATTATCCGGATGGCGGGGGGGGGGGGGGGGGGCCTAAAGCGCGATGGTGCCATTCCATTGGTGGAGTGTCATACTACTCTATGTGAGTCGGTGGACTTCCCTAATTGGAGGAGGCGGTAAGGTTCACCTGGCAGCCCTTAAATACCAAGCACTGACTTCAATCAGTGCTTTTGTATTGAGCTGCTAAGTGGTGTATACCCTTGGTTCCTTTTCAGAGTCCTTTCTCCCTGTGATTCCTCCTATACCTATTGATCTCCTGGATTTTTGACCTTGGCTTCCCTCCTGGACATTCTGATTTCTCCTGCCCATTGATCCTGGCCTGAACTGTTTATTCCCTGGTTATTCTACCTTGTATTTCTCTGACCGCTGCTCCCCTGTGGCCCTTCGCTACCTTCCTGCCTTAGGCTCCCAGACACAAACCTGACATGTCTTTTTGGACCCAAAAAATAAGATGGCATAGGACGTCTTTAAGATAATTTGCCATTAGGTTCTTCATTCCTTCAAAACCAGAGCAAATGTATTGTTCTATGGGTAATATGTAAGCGTTAACTCCCCATGTGTATTTTTAACATTAGAATTTTAGAGTTAATTACGTGCTATCATTTTAAGTAAGCACAGCATCATCTGGATGTCTCTTTTGACAGTTAGGTCATTGCACGATCCCATTCATGAAGTAAATGCTGCTAATAAATACTCCATTACTTGCACCAAATTCTAAATCCTGTGAGTGCTATACCATGTCTTGTAATCCAGTCTGCAACACTGCATGTCTGTTATTGGCAGGGATACGGCGATCTGCAGGTGGTTGTGAGACTTTTGGGGATGCAGATAATGTGTGTTTGACATAGTCAGTGCCAAAGAGCTCAGTAACACTACTTTGCTGTACTATTGGCTGGTAAAATCTCTCCTGAGACATTTGACGTGTTTATCCCCAGTATGTGGTTAATGCGGTCGTACCTTATAAGCTGATTCTAAATGAATTTTGTGTGCGTCTAGGATAAAAACCCATTTATAAGGTAGATCAGTCAGATTTCAGTAAATGGATGTCTGTGTAGAATTATCTTTAATTTGGATTATAGTACCCAGAAAGTGTGTATTTGGCAGTGGCAGAGGTTTGAGGCTTATAACATGATGGAAAGCATTGAAGTTTCCTTGATGTAAAAAGCTCCCCATTGGCAGCATTTACTCTATGAATGTCTGCCCGTGGTTTGTGATCTAGGAATATTTACAGTCAGCTATTTACAGTTGTTTCATTATCCTTAGTACAGATCCTTATAATGCCAAAAGTTTGAATCATTAACCCATTCTCAGACAAAATAAATTCTCAATAAAAGTTACATTCCGGCCTAGAAATGAAAGCAGGCAGTATGAGAACAGCCCTATCTGTACATAGAATTGAACTTAAATTGCCATTGTAGCCAAGGTCTACTGAAATTGCTATGCTAGAGTAACCTGGTCCACTCTGGCTCACTCATTAAACATGTAGTCAGCGGGTCCTTCATCCTCTTTTACTGCAGTATGCGTTGCTGTACCTAAGTGTAACAGCTATAAAGTGGTAGATGCGTTTTGGTTATATCGGCCATCATGGCCTGCTGAGGTTTGATAACTAGTCTCACAAATCAGGATTGGTCTGCAAGAAGTGCCCTTCTCCCCATTATTTCCAGTATATCATTGATAACAATATTGAATAGGGCTGAAAAGCAACAGGTGACTTGCGATAAATCTGCTTAAACATAAACCTCTAGCAGCCTAAATAGAAAAAGAGACATGCATTTACTAGGAACGCTAAGTTGAAGAATATGTACTCCTGAAGAAGCTTGGTGGGATCAAGAAAAAAAGGGTGAGACTGTTTTGACCCCTGCGTGATGCATGGTGTTTGCGTCCCAGGAGACGCAAGCAACAAAACGCCACTTTCTGTTCCTGACCACCGATCACAAGGTGATCAATAGCCAGAGACACAATGGCAATGACCCAGTTAGGGTCTTAATAGATCCTGTGGGTCCCTGCCAAAAAATGTAGGCGTCACGTCTCGGAGGCGTGCCCCACAACTTTGTAAAATGTAGCCGGTGCTCGCTTTGTGCATTGGCAAACATTTTCCCTCAGTTTGATGCCACTCAAAGTGGCCTCATCTGACAGGTAGGGCTGCCCTGAGCCCTGTAAAAGAGGCTGCAATGTCTTAGTGTCAGACCCGCTCACAGACTCGTGGTCTAACCCACCTCAAGACCTGCCACCGGATCCCCACTACTGGAGGTAGGAGGATCCTACATTAAATCCTCCAAAGGCCACTGTCTACCACTGACGGAATGCTCTAGCGACGCACATATATCCATCCTCCCTTGTGTCCGTGTCATAGTAGGTGTCCTCGTCTCTCCTTAGCGTTCCTATGGCAATGCAGCGCACAGCTCCGCCCATGTCCTGCATCCACATGCCCCTAACCAGCTTGTAGTTAATAGTGCTCCCAGTCACTTGGTATTTTACATAGAAACATAGAATGTGTCGGCAGATAAGAACCATTCGGTCCATCTAGTCTGCCCAATTTTTTTTTTTTTGAGTACTTTTATTAGTCCCCCGTTCCCGGTCTTATAGCTAGGATAGCCTTGTGTCTATCCCACGCATGCTTAAAATCCTTGACTGTGTTTACCTCTACCACTTCTGCTGGCAGGCTATTCCATACATCCACTACCCTCTCAGTAAAGTAATACTTCCTGATATTACTTTTAAATCGTTGCCCCTCTAATTTAAGACTATGTCCTCTAGTTGTTGTAGTTTTTCTTCTTTTAAATATACTCTCTTCCTTTACTGTGTTGATTCCCTTTATGTATTTAAATGTTTATATCATATCCCCCCTGTTACGTCTTTCCTCCAAGCTATACATGTTAAGATGCTTTAACCTTTCCTGGTAAGTTTTATCCTTCAACCCATGAACCAGTTTAGTAGCCCTTCTCTGAACTTTCTCCAAAGTATCAATATCCTTCTGGAGATACGGTCTCCAGTACTGCGTACAATACTCCAAGTGAGGTTGGTAGCATTTTGTCTGCTCCCTCTGGTTTTGACTCCTCGCTTGCCTATTTGATCTACTACTTTGAATCTCTGGCTATTGTTTTTGCATATTCTTGCTCCTGTTTTGACTACTCTCCTGACCCTGGCTTGTTTCTGGATTACTCTACCCTCTGGCACCCCAACTCCGGCTTTGTATATATTGACCTCCCCTGACTTCTGGCACCCCGAATCTGGCTTGGCTTTTTGGACTTCTCCTACTCTATATATATGTCACTCAGTGGCCCGAGGGGAGTGTGGACAGCACAGGGTATATTATTGGGCAGAATTGCACAATTGTCACCTCATGGGGCTCCTGTGTGTTGCATAATTAATGGCGGTCCCATGTGTGGCATAATTAAGGGGCTGTTTTGTGTAGCATAATTATGGGGCGCTTGTGTGTGGCAAAACTATGGGGTGCTTGTGTGTGACATAATTAAGGGGCGCCTTTGTGTGTGTGGCATAATTAATTGGGCTTCGAGGTGAGGCATAAATAATGGGGCTCCTGTATGTGGCATATTTAATGGGCCATCTGAATGGCATTACTAAGCAATCTGTTTGGCATGGTATTGGAGGAAATCCAGGGGGGTGACACCATGAGTTACTGCACCGGGTGACACCAACCCTAGTGATGCCTCTGATGTCACCCATGCTTGCAGATTAACCCAGTCCTGTATCTATTCACTGTTCTCTGTGTATGTACCTAGCACTGAGTTTGTATGCTGTTAAGATTTGGGTGGCGTCTTTGTCCTGGAGTACCAAGTAAGAACGTGTGCATTTACGAACCATTATTCACAGTTAAGAAATGTGTATGGACAGTGGTGTATCTTGATTTTGTGCTGCCCTAGGCAGACAAAATCTGGGCACCCCCCTACCCAAGCTGCACACCCACGTTACACACCTAACACATGCCCCATCATTCAGACTCACATCAAGCTCACACTCCCATCACACTCAGTCACACACTCCTACTCCCATCACACTCAGTCACACACTCCTACTCCCATCACACACACTCCAACTCCCATCACACTCAGTCACACACACTGTCTCCCATCACACACACTCTGACTCCCATCACACTCAGTCACACACACTGTCTCCCATCACACACACTCTGACTCCCATCACACTCAGCCACACACACTGTCTCCCATCACACACACTCTGACTCCCATCACACTCAGTCACACACACTGTCTCCCATCACACACACTCTGACTCCCATCACACTCAGTCACACACACTGTCTCCCATTACACACACTCTGACTCCCATCACACTCAGCCACACACACTGTCTCCCATCACACTCAGCCACACACACTGTATCCCATCACACACACTGACTCCCATCACACTCAGTCACACACACTGTCTCCCATCACACACACTCTGACTCCCATCACACTCAGTCACACACACTGTCTCCCATTACACACACTCTGACTCCCATCACACTCAGTCACACACACACACACACTGACTCCCATCACACACACTGTCTCCCATCACACACACTCTGACTCCCATCACACTCAGTCACACACACACACACACACACACAGTCTCCCATCAGCACTTACCTTTCCCTGGCAGGCAGGCAGCATGGTCCCTCCATGCTGCCTGTTCGGCTCCCCGGCGATTGTGCCGACAGGTCACGTGACCGGGCACGCGTATGACGTCAGCGCGCCCGTCACGTGACTGTCGGCACTTCCGTGTCAGCATACTGCACGGGGAGCCGAACAGGCAGCACGGAGGTTTCTCTGTGCTGCCTGTTCGGCTCCCCGTGCAGCCTGGCAGCAGAGCGTTGGTGAGGGGGGATCTTCCGATCCCTTCTCACCTCCGTCTCTGCCTGCAAGCGCGGTGGGGTTTTTTTTTTTTTTAAAGGGTCGCGTTTTTTTTTTTTTCACTTTTTTTTTTTTTTACATTTTTTTTTTTTCAGTGCTGGGGGGCGCTGCCGCCCCCCAAAATTTGCCGCCCTAGGCATCCGCCTAGGATGCCTCGCGGTAAATACAGCACTGTGTATGGACATTCATCAAATTCACCAAATGAGCAGAATGGTGCAAAAAGCTACACATTTCATTAACTGTAGAAGGGCATTGCACAATTCACAAAATGTACAAAAAGTTGTGCATTTCATGAATTATGTAATTACTCTGTGTGTAACATATATACATATATAGTGTATTCATTTCACGTCAGTAAAAGTGCAATACAACACATTTCCACCAGGTGGCTACTATAACCCTGACATAATGGTCATTTTCTATATTGTGTTTGGGTTGAATGTAACAGTAGCAGATTTACACTGGCTCTTATACCATTCCTTGGACCTCTGTAACTGAAATAGTATTTTCAGTTTTAAAAATGTACACAGTGAGGTCCATTCACTAAACCAGCTGGTAAACTGATAACCTGAAACCAAATATTGAGAGCTGAGATGGAAAGATGCCACAGATCACCCAGGTCCCAGTGATCCCAACATTAGATAAAACTGCAATGTACAAATGTTTTATATTTTATATAATTTCTTTTCTGCTTTGTGTCATTTACAGGATAAACAAAAAGACATGGTCAAAATATTTAGTAAATATGAGATGAAGGGCCAATACTTCATTTTAGCACAAAAAAATGTTTTTTTTACATATTTTTTAATTTTGGTATTTAGATCAAGCTATTTAGTTACTATTACCGCTAATGGTAATCATTTCATCCCTCTAGATGGATGAAACCTGCAACCTTGAAGACTGACAAACCTTTACCGTTTTACTGTGTATTAAGAGAATACAATTTGTCAGAAATATTCTATACATTGTATGTATGAAATTAAGATTATTATGGCATTACTTGTGGCTTGTTTGGAAATCAACTATTTTGCAATGGGAAATGTGTAATATCAAGCCACAAGGTGATAAACAGGATACACAGACATATTCAAAACACATTTCTCTCTTAGCAGAATTACAAACAAATGCATATATTAATACATATACATTGTATATTAATACAATATGTATAGATCATTTTTAATATTTGTTTATACTCTACGTTCCCAATATAAACAATGTTTAGGTTGACAGAGTCCCTTTCACTCCTTTGTGACTGTAGGGCATTCTATGCCCACCTAATTTACAGTGTGCAAACGACGGTTAGGATGGCAAAGAACAATGTTTACTTAACAGCTAATCACAGTCCCCCCGCAATGAGCTATGCTTCCAATTCCAATGCTAGGACCTGCAATGGGATCCCAACTACCACTTTAAGTGGCTTTAGTCAAACAGGGGGAAAAAAGCACCGCTGCTCAACGTGAACGTGACTACATTTTGGTAAAATGCTCTGTGATGAACTTCCATGTTCTGCGACTTCACGAGTGACATTGGGAGGTCTTGGAAGGGACCCAGAGGGTCTTTTAAGAACCTGATCAGGTCTCTGCCACTGCGTCCCTGGCTACCAGAACTGATCAGCGCCAGGAACAAAAAAACAACGTTTTGGTCTTTCTGTATTTTAGGACGAAAGTACCATACATCATGAAGAAGACAAACAACTCAACTTTCCACTGACTAATGACAAAGTTTCAGCCAAGTTGATCAGCCTATGATCAAGTGTTTTTGAAAGCACGAAACTCGTAAGGCGTCTCTTTTTTTCACTGTGTCCTGTCCAGTTTCTTTTTTGTACCTGCCTTTTTTACGATTTAATAAAATGGCTTAATTTTGGCATTCCCTGTCTACTGTGAGCTCCCTCCGCAAACTGTTTGTTGCTTCTAACTTTGATTAATGACAAAGTTTGCCCACATGACAAGTTATAAGAATTTGTATAATGACATTCACTAACAAAATGTAATGGCTAACTCTACTAAACCCTACTATAGTTGGTTTAAAAACTCGATGGGATCAATTGAAACTCTTAATTTCAGTGATTTCAGTGTTCATGCAATTAGAGCATTTGTTTGAGTTTCTCAGCTTGGCGAATCTCACAGGTAAATCATGGCTGATGTTGACTGAATCCTTTCTTCTCATTTCATTTTCTACATTAGTCAAAACCAATCAGCTCCAATGTACAAGGACTTAATGTGGTGTAACTATCATGGAGACCATTACTTTTCAATTTAAAATCTTGGAATAGTTAGTCTCAAAACTAACAGTAGAGGTCAGTAAAGGTCTGTGTTGTGTTCAGGCACATTTGCATAGAACATTCCGGTTATTTCCTAAAGAAAGTACACTAGCTTAACATACACATGTGTTGGCCATCGTTATGGGAAATAATACACAGGCCACATCACATATGTCATCATATTAACCCTTTAGACATTTTACAAGCAAATAATTTTTAATACGTATTACTACTGCTGTTATAATCTATATTTGCATTATCTATCATGTAGGTCTTTCTTTGTTTGCCTAGTGTTCCTTTGCACTACTTGTTCTATCTCTTTTGTAAAAATAACATTTCCACCTAAAAAGTCATAAATATAAAAACTGTTTACATAAGCCAAGTATATAAAAAGCTATACTGCCACAAACTAACAGTTTGCTTGGGCTGATTTGCCCTCTAGAGATTTAGATCCAACAGAAAAATATATTTGCTCTATGCTGATTTTAATATATATGTTGCTTGAAAATATCATCAGAATATAAAAATGGGATGTAAAAAGCATTTACTTCATTTTAATGATCAAGCCCCATGTGGATTACTGGATCAAAAAAGGTGACAGCCATTCATTAGTATAAAAAATCTATTAAAATTATTTATGCAATTACATTAACTCACCTGCACCAAGTGTTTGAAATCATTTTTGGAAATTGTACTAGGATTGTGAACTAATTAGATATTGTATTTCTGCATCTTAGCTGTGAAAATCAAGGTCTATAACATGAAATATGTTGGGTTGAATGCAAGTATATGTTAGAGGTGGTAGTTGCCAGTGGCTGATGGGAAGACCAGCATTCCCCTATTTGCCACCCATGAATCTATTCCCAATGCTACAATGAGCAAAATAATGTTGGCATATTAATGGCAAAAGAACACTGGCATATTAATGGCAAAATAATACTGGCATATTACATGGCAAAATAATACTGGCATATATTAAATGGCAACATAATACTGGCAAATAATAAATGGCAACATACTACTTGCATATGGTAAATTTCAAAATAATACTGGCATATTAAATGTCAAAATAAAACTGGCATGTTAAATGGAAAAATTATACTGGCAAATATTAAATGGCAACATAATACTGCCATAATAAATGGCAAAATAATACTGGCATATGTTAATGGCAAAATAATACTGGCATATATTAAATGGCAACATAATACTGGCATATAGTAACATAGTAACATAGTAACATAGTAATTTAGGCTGAAAAAAGACACAAGTCCATCAAGTTCAACCCTTCTACCTATCATTTCAGCGTTTTGATCCAAAAGAAGGCAAAAAAACCCCTAAGGAAGCTTTTTCGAATGTTGCCTCCTAGGGGGAAAAAAATTCCTTCTTGACTCCAAAAGGGCAATCAGATTTCTCCTTGGATCAAAAAGCTCTATTATTAATGCTCATTCTATTATTAATACCCCTGTATGTTCTGCTTTTCTAAAAAAACATCCAGACCATTTTTAAATGCATCTATTGTGGTTGATAGCACTACCTCTCTTGGCAGTGAGTTCCATAATTTTATTGTCCTTACCGTAAAGAACCCCTTCCTTTGCTGCCTATGAAATCTTTGCTCTTCCAGTCTCAGGGGGTGACCTCTTGTTCTTTGTACATTTCTATTAATGAACAGGTCCCTGGAGAGCTCCTTATATTGGCCCTGCACATATTTATATAATGTTATCATATCCCCTCTAAGACGCCTTTTTTCTAAAGTAAATAAATGCAATTTTTTAAGTCTCTTTTCATAACTAAGATCCTCCAATCCCGTTATTAATTTTGTAGCTCTCCTTTGCACTTTTTCTAGTTCCTTAATATCCTTTTTAAGGACTGGTGCCCAGAATTGTACTGCATATTCAAGGTGAGGTCTTACCATTGATTTGTAAAGAGGCAAGATGATGTCCTCCTCCCGTGAATCTATACCTCGTTTTATACATGCCAATATCTTATTGGCCCTTGCAGCTGCTGACTGGCATTGGGCACTGTTGCCAAGTTTGTTATCTACAATGATTCCTAAATCCTTTTCGTTAGTAGTTTTTCCCAGGGAAATACCATTTAACGTATATGTTGCTTTGTTATTATTTTTCCCATAATGCATAACTTTACATTTGTCTATATTGAACCTCATTTGCCACTTTCTTGCCCAGTTCCCCACTCTGTCCAAATCTTCCTGTAAAGAAAAAACATCAAGATTAGTCTTTATTACCTTACCTAATTTTGTGTCATCAGCAAACACTGAGACATGGCACTCAGCCCAACGTGGGAGATCATTAATAAACAGATTAAAAAGAAGAGGTCCCAAAACAGACCCCTGAGGTACTCCGCTCACTACCCTGGTCCAATTTGAAGCTTTACCATTTACAACAACCCTCTGTGTTCTATCATTTAGCCAATTTTCAATACAAATACATACATTTGCCCCCAATCCTATTTCTCTCAATTTGTAGAGTAACCTTTTGTGTGGAACTGTATCAAATGCTTTAGCAAAATCCAAATAGATCACATCAACTGCCACACCTAGATCTATATTTTTACTGACCTCTTCATAGAATGTTATTAAGTTTGTTTGACAAGACCTGTCTTTCACAAAACCATGTTGACTTTTACTAATTATATTCTGATTCAAGATGTATTCTTGAGTGTACACCTTTAGCAATCCTTCAAATAATTTCCCCACTACAGATGTCAAGCTCACTGGCCTATAATTACCAGGCAGAGATTTTGATCCCTTTTTAAATATTGGAATGACATCCGCCTTTCGCCAGTCTGTTGGCACTATACCTGAACTGAACGAATCCCTAAAGATCATAAATATTGGTCTGGCCAGAATTATGCTTAACTCTCTAAGGACCCTTGGGTGTATACCATCTGGCCCTGGGGCCTTGTCTATCTTAACAGAGTTTAATTGCATAAACACTTTTTCCTGTGTCAGCCAATCCCATGTTTGTGGTGACTGTTCCGTAACTTCCGGTAGCAGGGGCTCATCCATCTGTTCTTCCTTAGTATAAACCGAAGAAAAAAAAGTATTTAAAATGTCTGCTTTTTCTCTGTCCTCACTTACCAAATTTCCTATTTGGGATAACAAGGGCCCAACATTTTCCCTCTTTAGCTTTTTTCCATTTATATACTTATAAAAAAATTTGGGGTTAATTTTACTCTCCTTGGCAATCCTTTTCTCGTTTTCCAATTTAGCCATTTTAATTGCCTTTTTGCAGGCTTTGTTGGCATCTTTGTATTTTATAAATGATAATGTTGATCCCTTGCTTTTATAATGTTTGAATGCCATTTTCTGCCATTTTCTTGTTTTGCATTTCCTGTTTCACGGTACAGGTAAGCCACATTGGTTTTGATTTGTGTAAATGGCAAAATAATACTGGCATATTATTAGGCAAATTGGCTGTAACTTACTAATGGCAAAATAATACTGGCATATTATTAGGCAAATTGGCTGTGGCATATTAATGGCAAAATAATACTGGCATATATTAAATGGCAAAATAATATTGGCATATTATTGGGCAAATTGGCTGTGGCTTATTAATAGCAAAATAACTGGCATATTATTCGTCAAATTGGCTGTGGCATATTAATGGAAAAATAATACTGGCACATTATTGGGCAAATTGGCTGTGGCTTATTAATGGTAAAATAATACTGGCATATTATTAGGCAAATTGGCTGTGGCATATTAATGGCAAAATAATACTGGCATATATTAAATGGCAAAATAATATTGGCATATTATTGGGCAAATTGGCTGTGGCTTATTAATAGCAAAATAACTGGCATATTATTCGTCAAATTGGCTGTGGCATATTAATGGAAAAATAATACTGGCACATTATTGGGCAAATTGGCTGTGGCTTATTAATGGTAAAATAATACTGGCGTATTATTGGGCAAATTGTCTGTGGCTTATTAATGGCAATCTAATACTGGCATATTATTGGGCAAATTGGCTGTGGCATATTAATGGCAAAATAATTCTTGCATATTATTGGGCAAACTGGCTGTGGCACATTTATGGGCAAACAAACACTAGCATATAAATGGGAAAGCTGTGGCATATTTATGGGCAAACAATCACTAGCATATAAATATTTTAATTGGCACAGTGATACTGTGGCATGGTCTGTGGGGCAAAATAATATGTACTATGGGGAAAGTGACTCTGGCTTGTTCGGCAGGGGTAGTTCTGTGGGGCAAAGTGACACTGTGGTATGTTCTGTGGGGCATTCAGGTGCAATTTGGGTGCAGAGTAAGGGAATAAAAAAAAGGAATGCAATTCATATACATAGTTATTACATATGAAAATAGTTTAATATGATATTAAAAAAGTTCAAATAAGTATAAATGCAACGAGAGAGAGAGAGAGAGAGAGAGAGAGAGATATGTCTGTGTGTATTAAATTATGGAACTCACTGCCAAGAGAGGTAGTGCTATCAACCACAATAGATGCATTTAAAAATGGTCTGGATGTTTTTTTTAGAAAAGCAGAACATACAGGGGTATTAATAATAGAATGAGCATTAATAATAGAGCTTTTTGATCCAAGGAGAAATCTGATTGCCCTTTTGGAGTCAAGAAGGAATTTTTTTCCCCCTAGGAGGCAACATTCGAAAAAGCTTCCTTAGGGGTTTTTTTGCCTTCTTTTGGATCAAAACGCTGAAATGATAGGTAGAAGGGTTGAACTTGATGGACTTGTGTCTTTTTTCAACCTAAATTACTATGTTACTATGTTACTATGTATAGATAGATATTGTTTTAGAATTGTACAACTGTCAACTTGTGGGGCTCCCATGTGTGGCATAATTAATGGGGGTCACATGTGTGGCATAATTAAGGGGCTGTTTTGTGTGGCATAATTATGGGACACTTGTGTGTGGCATAATTATGGGACACTTGTGTGTGGCATAATTGTGGGGTTCCTGTGTGTGGTATAGTTAATGGGTTCCTGTATGTGGCATAATTTGTGGGGCTCCTGTATGTGGCATATTTGGTCCTGCCAGAGCACCAAGATTGCCCCCACAGATCTTGCCAGAGCACTTCTCCTATAGCACTGGTTATAAATATGCAGCCCAAGATTGCTTTTTCATAGCATCTGACTCCTGAACAAATAGCCTAATTGCAATTAAAAACACAATAACAGTATTATCTCATTAAGTAATATCCCCTTCATCTCGTAGTAAGTAAGTAGAAGTAACCGTTCTATTATTCACAAATAAGATAGTTTACACTTGTATTCTGACCTTTACTCTTTAAGTTTATCCCACTTTTTATTTATACCTGAAGGCTGTTAGTGAATCTGATCTGCACATCTGGATAGATTTATCAAACAACACAGAAACAATATAATTTAGCAGCTACAAACAGCCAAATTTTTTTAAGCTCTCCCTTTATTTATCTAAGTACTTACAATTAGCAAGCTGCTATTATATATAACTTTATAATAAAATATATTCCTTTTGTTTTACTTTATTTTACTCTCTCCTACAGTGGGTCCCTGCTATGTTTTAAATTATTCATTTGACCCCTCTCAGACTGAATCAAAAGTGATTAAACCAACTCTATATTGCTGTGGTTAACAACATCAATGACTGTATACTTTATATGTACACGATTGCCATATAATTAAACTTAATTCCTATAATGCACTAAAGATCAATCATTATATTATATCTTTTTCATATTATTAATATATATTGCAATTTGATTCATTGAGGCTTTTCATGTTTTTATTTTTTGTTTGGATTAAATAGTTTATATTGAACTTGGAAAAATTTGTTTTTTTTTTATCATGTTTTGTATCACATTTACTACTGCCATAGTTATTCTCATCATATGGTGAACATTACATTATGTTCTAAAAGAGTTGCTATGCTTTGCATCTTCATTTGGAAAAATAACTTTCTTGTGCTAGCCAATCATTTCTAAAATCTTGCCATGACTGGAACTCCCCTATGCTTTGGGGATTGTTTAAGTTTCCTCCTTTACATTTCCTTGTTCTTATGTTGTTTGTGGATGGAATGACATTATATTTACTCTATCCTCTGGAATTCTATAGACTTTGATTCTCCACCTGCATATCTGTATAATATATTGGGCTTTTTAGATGCTCTCAATACCTCTTCACGTTCTATTAAACATTTTTCCTTTTTTCTTCTCCTCTCCAAAGGACTTCTCATTGCATCTTTTACACTTACTTCTGAAGAAACACTATGTGGCAAAATGCATCAGGTTTACCCCACATTTGACACACAATAATCCTATACTTTTAAACCATTATGTGTTTCAACTACATTGTTATATTTAAAGTTTTGTTGTGACTGTGTTTTATATTTTTTTTTTATATTAAATTACTTTATACTTTTTTAGGATTCATTTAACGCTTTTCCATTTTCTAGCGCTCTTGACAGTTTTTTGTACTTTTACCATTTCTTTCTTTCTCTTTAGTGAGTGTGCAAGGAACATGCTTTCTCATGTATTGTTAGCAGTTTTTTTTAGTCTAATATTATTTTCTTTACCCTTTGGCTCTTTTTTCCTCACTGACGCAGACCCACACCAATGGTGAATTGGACATATATAGAAATCCACGCTGCAAACTAGAGCAAAACTAGAAAAGCATTTGCACTGATGCACAAATTGTCCTGGGTCCTCCAATCACACCATATAGCATCTATCTCTTAATGTCCACATTTTCCATTTCACAATGCCATATTGCTCCACATTACTTTCTACACTGCCATGACACCTTTCCTGAAGAACTTACTTACCTGTCTACTCTCTGAACATCCATAAATTGTATGCTGTGTGATGATAACATGGGGGACATGAGGTCATTCTCTGTTCACTATATCAGTCAGACTCTGTGTACAGTGAGGGACAGCTTGCAAGAGAGCCATAGCTATGAGACATAGTAAGAGGTTGGACAGGAGAGTACTTGCAAGAGTTGTCTATAGTCACGGCTCCTATCAGAGTAGTGACTCTGTCTTTCACTTGTCAAACGAACACAAATGGGACCCTTTCTTGGTCATTTGAAAGGCTTGTAGGTTTCAGCAGTGCAACTATCTGGGGGTGACAGGCGATACACCTCGAGGTCCTTAAATACAAAAAAGCTTGCTGGCAGAGGCGCTGACTGGGGAGATCAAAAGATTTTCCCTCACCAGCTTTTCTGTAGATGAGCAGGCAGTGAGAAATGGAGTGGGGAGGTGGTGACCCAGACATCTTGTTCTCTAAGGGACCCCACAATATCTGATGGCGGCCATGGGTTTCTGAACTAGCAAAGTTGATGTTTTAGTTAAATATTCAAGGTTATCTCCAATATTCTAACAAAAATGGAAAATGAAAATGTGAAAAACAATTCTTTTTTAACAACATGACAGTGTGTATAACAACATGACAGTGTGTATAACAACATGACAGTGTGTATAACAACATTTTACATCATTGGAATTTCTGCCTAATGTCATCTTTCATGAAAAGATACAAGTCTCTGTAGATTTAAACAAACCAAGTTTTCAGCAACCGATTTAAATTTTACTCGGCAAGCAAAATAATATGTGATGAAAATGCTAATTAATCACCAAGAAATGGCTCAGAATCAGGGTTAGGCACCAGCATTGTTCATGGTGGATTTACTGGACTTTGTGTTGTACATTGTAATATTCTATGGACCTTCTCAGACCCTGCATCAAACACTGGCAGCCTTGTAAGGACACTTTACCTCTCCCTGGCTGAGATGCAATGTGGTAAGTGGACAAAATAAAGTTATCACTGTCAATGAAAAATATATGCCCCTTAGTGTTATCTTAGCTTAGTGTCATCTATGGATATGTCATAATGCACTTTACAAACGGAAATAATTGTGAAAATAATCACCATTGTGAAAATGATAGCTGTAATGCCATTGAAGGACTAGTTTAATATTTGTGTGATGAATAGTGTTTGGGACATTTATACATCATGTATGTTTATTAAATACAACATTTGATTTCAATGAAACAGTCATAGTGATAAAAAGTGATAGTCATTTTATTCTAATGAACACAGACAGTGTAATCATTTTATACATTTTCCCCATTTTGTAACAAATTACTCTGGCATGTATTTGTTGCAGGGTATCAGGCATTGTCTAATTACTTACCATAAAAATAAATAGCATTTTCAAGACATGTAAGGATGTGCTGTGTACAGCTTTATGGGTGATAGCAAATGCCAAGTTCCAGGTCTTTACTCCGTATTGCAATTGTAATATCAAATATTTCTATATAAATAACCTAATGTTAAATGGTAGGATTTTGTAACTCACTAAGCTATGTTGGCATGTGCAGTATGGGCAATCATACTTCCATATATCTTGGACTTCATGGTGCGAACAGCTGCTGGTTGCAAGATCATAGATGACCAGCCGGCTCAGATGAGGTAGATCTGCTTACAACTTGCCTTGCATGATGGGACAGTCCCGCCTTAGAGGCTCTGTCCCACCCAGCTCTACCTCTGTCCTACCTCTGTTGTCAGGACAGATGTTGGACGGGATTCATGTTCTGACACTGTGCTTGTGAGCATTGTCTGCATGCACGGTAGCAATGTCAGTTTGAGTGACTGCACTTTCGCACATGCACAGTAGCGCTGACACCCGACCTCCCAAAGTCTGCGCAGGTTCCCAGGGGGCAAAAGTTGTGAGGTATGTAAGATGCCTGAACAAGATACTTTAACACGGTTTCATATAACATGAGGATGTGATCTCTCAGTAGTCACTGGATTATATTCACTAAAAAGTGAACTATGGTCAACAGTCAAGTGAACTGTAAACTCAAGCATTAATAGCATCATTTGGAATCATAGGGAAGCTGGAGTAGTTTTCCAACTGAGCAATTAATGCCTGATTTTTTTCAGTCCACTTGTCTAAGTGCCACAGTTCACTGAACAACCCACTGTTTTACCGAGTTATCATTCCCTACAGTAAACACAGGGCACCATCATAAATGGCCCACATCTGTCACTAAGCCATGCATTATTCAAGAGGGAGTAAGAAACCCTTGAGCCACTTCACCATTTGGAAACTTTCTATACTTTTATTACATCTGTCAATAAACATACTTTTCTATGCTCTACAAAATGCAATATTTTAAGAAGTGTAAATAAAGAAAATGTTAAGTGGACTAATTATATGTTGTGTCTCTGTAGGGTCTACTCAATAAGAAGAGAATTACAGGGATTTGCAGAATATTGATGGGAATTTAGAAAATGGGAATTTCAAACTTAAGGCCAAGGTAGCTGAGTTGGAAAAATTCTCCCATTCAGCTCGGCTACTTTGGCCTAATGTTTGAAATTTCTGTCTCCATCACTTGCAGTTCTCTCTTTTTTAAGCAGACCATTAAATGTTAGCTGTGAAAATGAACATATATAACATGAAATATTATATTTAAATATTAAGCTTTGCTATACTAATCCATATTAGAGGTCATAGAATTTCTTACTATACACTGTACTATATTGAATATTTGAGTGCAAAGTGTAGAAAAACAATGCTGCTTTATTTCTTTACAGTGAGTTGAAGATTTAGTCAGAGTTTGTTAACACACACTCTTCATCCTCAGTCTTCTCTGTCTAGTTTAGTGGATCCTCATACAGAAATCGAGACAAGGCTTATACAGGCCCATCACCCTGTGTATAGAAAAAGAATAATTATCAATTTGTTATATATTAAGGTGATAACATATTCTTATATACAGACATTAACAATTCTTCGGCATTCCCATTTTTTTGTTTTAGTACCAGGTGTATCATGCATTGGTGTGCATTAAAAAGAATACAAATGTAATATGAACTATAGTAAAAAGTCAAAATTAAAAATATTGCTAAAATTAAAATGTTAAAAAAGTTATCATTTTTAAAGCCAATCTTGTTACATAACAGGTCTCCATCACCACAGTATTGTTTAAACTATGAATGTATAGAATGAAAAAAATATATATACATAGCTTCAGGTGCCAAGGTGAGGCTATCTTTTAAATATATTTAAATATATGGGTCAAATTAAAAGAAACTCCTGCTGCTTATTGGAGATACTCCAGCCTTGAAAAATGGGATTATGAGTTTGGTACCAACTGTTATGCACATTATATTTTCAAATTGAATCTTCACATTTCCCCATAAACACACTCTGGGCTCTGTTCAATGACTTTAATTATCCTTTATCAGTAAATGTTATGCCAAAATATTCTATTGCAGATTATTCCCAGAGATCAATTAACGCAGGTCATTTAATAGAACCCCTTGACACATAACACTGAACTGGTTTCCTGTAAGGTTCCAAAATAATCTGTTGGATTACTGAGTGGTGATTATGAATATGAGTACTAAAATGTACCAGTTGTCAACTTACCCCACAGCACCCAGAGCACTTGCAGCCCACACAAAGCATTCCAACAAGCCCATTAATGGCTTGAATAGCACAAAGAACAGCCTGAACACAACTCATGATCAGCAGCAAGGAGAACAGGGTTAGATTCCATGGGACAATTTCAGCTGGTGCCTCGCATCTGTCCCAAATGCCTGGATTCCCAAGGTAGTCTCTTAAAATAAAAACAACATCAGTATAAATAAAAACCTTTAATTATTTACATTGTTCAATAGCATCTTACAGTGATATCATAAAGTGAATCATTTTTATATTTTATTCAATGATATAATAATAATATCATTGCAGAACAATGGGGGTTATTACATGTCTTAGTCTGGAGCACACTGTTATTACCTGCTTGGTGTATTTAATAAAGAGCGAGATACATGGTACATTCACACATAGATAATCTGATAGATTACTGGTCTAGATTCAATGCAGGCCGTAAAGTTAAATACATACAATACATTAACAGTCATTTGTGATCCAATGTCCACCACGAACGTAGTTAATGGGATGTGGTAAAAATAATACCACATCTGTTAAAAATGATATATCAACACTCTCCTGAGTGGTAATCAGGGCTGGTCCAAGAACTAAACGTTGTATCCCTCCCCACTGCAACCACACCTAACAAAGCCATGGCCACCAAAACATGTCTACACCCATTATGTTATATCATGATAATTAAAACGAAAATCAAACATATCAGGAACAGCACCTAGTCTGTGTGGAAAATTATATGCAATACCATGAAAATGCCAATGAGCAGTAAATGCATGAACTTTGTATGCAATGCTAATGAGCTTTAAATGCATACACTTTGTATAAAATGCCACTGAGCAGTAAATAAATAAAAGTATTTATATAAACTTTGTATGTGATACCAATGAGCAGGAAATGTACAAGAAATATTCTGTACTTCCAGTCGGACATCATTGAAGGCACCTGCTTCTGAACCTGCAGATACCATCCTGAAAAAAATGTCATATTTGGGACATGTGGGGAGAAAAACAGGACATTAGATAATGGCAGCTTCATGTGTAACCCCCGCTGCAGTCCATATGCCCCTAGTGATGCCACTAGTGATGTGGGAACGCACATTAGAGAAATAAAAATATGGATATTACAGTGGCAAGGGCAGCAATTTGAAGCCCCTCTTTTAGTGCTGCCTGGGTCAAAGGACCATACAAAAATGGGAATGGGGAGCACAATCCACCCGGATCTGGTGGTAATTACTGCACAGAACAGTGATTCAATGAGAAGTGGTAATCATTAACTTAACGCATCAAAACACATACATTTTTTAGTGCTGTATGGAACACAAACAGTGCTCCCTACAGCATGGAAAGGTTAACCCTATGGTTAAAAGTGCTGGGGGAGCGACAGGTACTCCCCCTCCTTCAAATTGCTGGGCCCGGGGCTGCCGAAATGGGACCAGGGTGGCTACTGATTGGCTAACAGAAATGTCTCCTTAGACATTTGAGATCCCAGGCTTACTGGGCTGTGATTTCACGCTGAGTGTTTCAACTGAGGACAGACTATTGTTAATTATTACATTCTTCAGCACTTAGTCCCCATCCCACCTTAGGTAGTCTAACATTTTGCATCTGAGCTTTAGTGGCTCCTAGACAGGTTTGATCCTGTGACAATGTCACACTGAGCTTTTCAGTACTACTATTTATTTGTCTATGGAGATTACGTGACTGTGTTCATGATTTCATATACCTGTCAACAACGGGTGGGGCTAAAATAACCACATCTACTAATTAGAATCTACTTATTACAATCTTTCCTATGTAGTGTATATATTTAATTGATATTTTTTCCTCAAAAAACAGGATGTGGAAAACTGGTAAATAAAACCTTAACACAGACAGCGCCCTAATCATGTGATAGAGATCCTTGTTTAGAATGACTGATTTTATAACCATCGCGTAATGTTTGCACTAGATAGGGGAATGCAATCATGCCATTAAAGCTACTAATTAATTTCTGGAAAAGCAGAAGGGTATACAAAAAAAAAAGATTGTGAGATAATAAACAAAAGAACATGTAATGCAGGGGAGTCTAATCAAGGTCTAGCAGTAACACTATTACATATAAAACAATATACTGTAAACAATTTAATAATTATTTGATGAAGAACAAACTATTGAAGTAATGGTGGGGGAAAAAAACCCTCATCTGTGTGGGTAGCAGAGGCATTATCAAACACAAATCTATACACACTAAACAAGCCAGAATGGTCAGTGGAGACAGAGAGAAAGATGCTAAAAAAAAATAAATAAAAGTAAAAACAATTAAATGGTGTTATGGTAGACAAAGCCCCGAGGCATGGTGCCCACAGGCTGGCATACAGCCGATGTAGTGCCCATATTTAAAAAAGGTTTGAAATCCGAGCCAAGCAATTATAGTTCTGTAAGCTTGACTTCTGTAGTGGTGAAATTGTTTGAAGGGTTGCTAAGGAAATATATTCAAGATTTCTTCTTGAACAGGAACTTCATTAGAACTCAACCTAACTTAATTGCATTATTTGAAGAAGTGAGTAAAACCATACATATAGGTGCTGCGGTGGATATGATATATTAACGCTATGCTAAGTCATTTGATACAGTTCTACACAAAAAGTAACTGTACAAATTGGCTGAAATAGGCTTAGGGCCAAGTGGTAAAACCCCACCTTCAATATTCGGTTCAATTCTGGGCACCTTTTTAAGTGAAGACATTATGGAACTAGAGAAAGTGCAGAAGAGGGCTACAAATCTAATGAGGGGAATGTAGAATTTTAGTCATGAAGAAAGGCTAGAAAAGTTAAATTTGTACACGTAGGTGAAAATTAGTCTTAGGATATGATAATGTTATATAAGGATCTACAGGACCCATATAAAGGGCTCGCTAAAGACTTGTTCATTAACAGAACAGTAGAAAAGACAAGAGGTGACTTGCTAAGAAAGTGGAAGGGATTTTTTACAGTAAGAACAATAAAGGTATGGAATTCATTGCCTGAAGAGATGGTGCTAGCAAATACATCAGATGCCTTTGAATGGGTCCTGGATACTATGTTAATGCACCAGAACATAGAGGGCTATGCATGTTAGTATAGGCATTACTTTTTATTTAGTGCACGTTGAACCAAGGAGAAATCATATTGCCATTTGGAGTCAAGAAGGAATTTTTTCCCCCCTGAAATCAGAATTCGAAATAGTTGGAATACGTTTTTTTTGCCATATTATCAACAGTTGTAAACAAGGATTAGGAAAAAGGTTTAACTTGATGGATGTAAGTCTTTTTTTTTTCCAACCTAATCTACTTTGTAAGTATGTAATTATGTAACTATGTGACTGGTTGGTTTGTCAAGATTTGATTCATTAAAATGGTTTATATGAAATCATGGAGATTTGCAGATTTTTATCCAACCCCATATTAATGTATCTTTTTCCCTATTGCATACTCTTCTACTAAACCTAATTGATTATTTCAACCTTCTCTCGATGCACATGTTTGCAGTCCTTCAAACAAGAACTCACCACGCTTATGATAAAGAAGTCCTGTCTTAGTAGAGCTTCCCCCCCCTCCTAGTATCTCATATATTTAGTGTACCTAGTTATTGGGTTGCTTAAAGATTCATTTTAAATGTTTTGGTGTTCACATCCTCCACTGCCATCTTGAAGATTAGTTTAAGCTTAAGTACCACATTAATGTAGCCCCCAGACAAGGTCGGGGAGGGGCAATCATGACAGGGTGCTGAAGGGATATGTGCAGCCTACAGTGGGAATTAGTGGGAGGAGTTGGCAGTGTATAAAAGATAGGAACAGGAAGTTTGGGGGCCATTTTAGGAAAAGTTTTTCCCCATACCTGTTGTGTGTCTTTAACTGTCTCCCTTCTTCTTTTGCAGGATCATGGAGGCTGAAAGTGACAGGATCTTGTTGGAGATGAGGGCTGCAGCGCTGCACAGAGGACCAGGATGGCTGCAGGGACGTTTTGATGGATCCAGGCCTTAATCGGGGGGGACAGCCCCCGCAGCTGGAAGGCCTTGCCGGACCGTGAGGCCTCCTCATCGCCTGAGCCCCGGGATGTCGTCGCACCGAGGCCCAACGGATGTTCCACCGCAAGGAATCGTTCCCCCCCTCCCCCCGGGACCGATGAAGCGGCATCGCGATCTGGATTGCGCTCCGTTGAGCGCGAAAAGAACATTGCATGAGGTGGAGGCCGAAACCGGAAGGCCGCGGCGGAAGTGAGGGCCGGACCGGAAGTGAGGTGCATTATGGATGCGGTCGCGCATCCGGAAGAGGCATCGGATGGCGGCCGGTGAAAGGGGAGCCAAGGGGTGAGGAGAGCAGGCTCCAGCACCACTCCGCAGCAGCGTGGAGCGGGAGGAAGAAGGAGATCCAGCAGGCAGACAGGAGGAACGGCTGTGAAAGGAGCCAACCGGGTGAGCGGGTCTGGTGTGGGGGGGGGGGGGGAATAGTGGCTTGGGGTCTCTGTCTGGCCCCATGGTGGCCCCCACTGCCCCACTCATAGCTCAGAGGGCCCCCCCCCCCTCACTTTCAGGCTGGGCCACAAAGGGCCTCATCTAGGAATCCTAGCCCTGCTTCTTCAGTATCCCGCATTGCCCAAAGGGGCAGTATGTCCACGTACTCACCTCAAAAAAAAAAAAACAGCTACAGGCAGGGTCAGGAAAAAGCCCCTGCTAGACGTCATCAGTTTGTGGCGGACTCTGGGGTCAAGGGGTCTGCATCTTCTAGTAGCCGTCCCCCCCCCCCCCCCATGCAAGGAAGGGAGGTCTCGCCGGAATTGTTTCCCCCGCCACACTCCCCCGCACTGTCCAGTAATTCGGGTGGGTCACCCATTGGGTAAATGGGGGGGTATGATTCTGGGCTAAGCGATGCTGTCGCCGGAGGTGGGGAAGGGGTTGCCCCAGATCTCCTGGAATAGGTAGGAGCATAAGGGGACGGCTTAGGCAACAAGGGGTGCGCAGTCGCAGTAGGTCACGGCGTAGGGTTCGGTCCCCAGTTAATAGGGCTTCCTCCCCCATGGGGTAAGGCCAACAGAGTGGCAAAGGGCAGGCTCGCAGGTCCAGGCGGACTGCACGGTGGAGGGGGGTCCCCTCCATCCTCGGGGGAGAGTGAAGGATCTATGGTGCTTTCACCCTGTTCTCCTTCTTTCAGGCATCAACGCGGAGCGGACCGATCGGGCATCAAGAGGTCCTCCGAAGAAAGAAGTCAATA
Source organism: Pelodytes ibericus (assembly GCA_036172795.1). NCBI lineage: Eukaryota > Metazoa > Chordata > Amphibia > Anura > Pelodytidae > Pelodytes > Pelodytes ibericus. The sequence goes on along the minus strand of CM069861.1, from coordinate 167,069,743 downwards.
CGGCCGGGACAAGTCGGCTGAGAAAAGGAAGCCAGCTTCTGAAGGGGTGCCCCAGGCGGGGGGGTAGGACAATGCACAGATCAGCAGAGCAGCTTGGCCGCAGGGCCGACCGGTGAGTTGCTTGTCACCCCTTCTCCTGGTAATAGGGGGGAGGCCGAGTTGCTTAGGGGCCTGCGCGCTTTATTAGACTCCTGGGCAATTAGGCCTAATGCTTGGGTCCCGCCGGTGTCTCCTCACACAACGAGCGGCCAGTCTAATGGCTCGACAGGGTTAAGGGCAGATCCGGCGGTTATTCCTTAGCAACCCCTGGCTGTGGGTTCGTCAAGTGCGACAATAGCGGGGGGCGCTTCAGGTACCGATATAGGGATGGTAGGCACAGGTTTGGTTAGTGTAGCGGAAGTGGCACGATATTCTTCTTATGTGCCTCTTTTCGGGCCCGTGATGGGTGCATTTGAAGGCAGAGGTTCGGGAAAAGATCTGGAGGGGGGGGAGTAAGTGGAGCTTCTTTCTCTACTTCCTTTGGAAGAACCCATTGACCTTAAGGAAGGTGAGAAAAAAGAGGATAGGAGGAAGAAAGAGGAGGAGGAAAGAAAAAGCAGTATACGAAGCTTCCAAAAAAAAAAAAAAATAATAATAATAAAATAATAAAATAAACATTCGGGAACTGGTTGCGGTCATTTTACATACTGGCCAGTGTTATAGGCGAAAAAAGCGCCCTGAGCAGTGCTCTTCCTTATTCTGTTAGGTGGACGGGATTTGGGAGGCGTTCCGCCGTATGGTGGGTTGGCCTGGTGGAGGTACGACGAACAATTTCGTCAGCGCCTCGCGGCCCACCAGGGCATGAGCTTTGACCAGGTAGATATCACTCTTTGGGTAAAGATCATGATGACGCAGAAGGCATCGCCCTTTCCGGGGGGCTGGTGGAGTAGCCCAAGGCTCCACGCCGGCCACCGGAAAACATGGCACGTGCTGGCTGTTCAACGACAGCCAGGACAAGTGGGGCGCATCGTGCAAGTTCGGGCACGAGTGCTCGGTCGGCGGAGGGTCCCATAGTGGATCCAGATGCTTCAAGCGGAACAAGTCAGGCAGTACGGCCGGTCAGTCATGGACTAAAGGGGAAAACACCGGTGAGCAGCGACACGAGGCGGCCGTGGCTAAGGCGCTACGGTAGACGCGCAGATGCAAGTTTTCTGGAGGATGGGTTTCGGCCGGAACTTGAAGACGGTGCTTCAATTTCCGGAGATAGTGAGGGACAAGTTTAGGAAGGAGCTGGAGACAGGTAGGATGGCCGGCCCGTTTCCAGAACCTCCGATGGAGAATTTACGGGTTTCTCCTTTGGGAGTGGTTCCCATGAAGGAGCCCGGGAAATTCCGGCCAATGCACCATTTGTCCTATCCTAAGGGTGGGTCGGTAAATGATGACATCGATAGGGAGCTTTGCTCCGTATCGTACACATCATTTGACAAAGCGGTTGATTTAGTCCGCGAAGCGGGTTCTGGGGCGCTGCTGGCAGAAGCTGACATCGAGTCGGCTTTTCGCCTCCTTCCCATCCACCCAGATGGTCATCACCTCCTGGGCTGCTGGTTTGAACAGGGGTTTCACGTGGATCTTTGTTTGCCTATGGGGTGTGCGGTTTCTTGCGCCTATTTCGAGAAATTTGCACAATTCTTGAATGGGTGGTTAAGAAAGTGGCAAATAATTGTTCAACAGTACACTACTTGGACGATTCTTTGTAGGCCCCGAGGGCGCCCGATCGTGCATGGTTCTGCTGCGCTCGCTGGGACAGGTTGCACATAGCTTTAGGGGTTTCCTTGGCGGCAGATAAGACAGAGGGTCCTACTACTTGTTTAATCTTTCAGGGGTCAGTGATTGACTCAGTGGCAGGGGTCTGTTGGCTTCCCGGGGGACAAGCTAGTGGTACTACGGGCGGCTATTCGGATGGTCGGTAGGGCTATAAAAAAAAAAAAAAAGTCACCTTACGGCGACTGCAGTCACTGATAGGGTGCCTGAACTTTGCATGTCGGATAATTCCGGTGGGTCGGGTGTTCATTCGGTCGCTGTCACGGGCTACGGCGGGTATGGCAGCGGGACACCATTTTATCCAGGTTATACTGGGAAGATGCGAGCAGACCTGGCAGTGTGGCTGGTCTTCCTGGAGCGCTTTAATGGTTAATTGGTATTTCAGGGTGCAGTGGCGAAGGCGGATGAGCTGGAGCTTTATACCGACGCGTCGGGTAGTGTGGGTTTCGGCGCATACTTTGCGGGTAGGTGGTGCGCTGAACGATGGCCGGAGGCAATGGCGGACAGCAACTTTAAAAAAAAAAAAAAAAACGGGCATTTCTGGAATTGTTTCCCTTGCTGGTGGCCCTAACGCTATGGGGGGGGGGGGGGGGGATGTATGCAGGACATTCGGGTAGTCTTGTCTCTGACAACCTGGCGGTCGTGCACTCGGTAAGCGACTTATCAGCAGCCTCGGCCCCAGTGGGACGGTTTTCATGGAGCCAAATAGGAGCGGGGGTAGGCACTGCTCTGAGGCGGCACAGCTGGACACTTTGCTATGGTTTTTTGGTGCAGCTTTCGGCTGAGGGAGCGTCCTCTTCCAAAGTGGATAAAGCGGTGGCAGCTTTGTCCTTTTGTTTAAATTGCGAGGGGAGGTGGACGCTTGCAAGAATTTTGGTCAGGCATGCGCCAAAAGGTTTTCTGGGAGGGCAAGCGGCAAGCTGACGCTCGGCGCCCGGTGGCTGTGGCATTGCTGCGTAAAATGGTGGAGGTATTGCAAGTTATTTGCATATCGGAATACGAGGGTCGGCTGTTCACTGCAGTTTTTCCTTGCACTCCGGAGGGGAACTCCTTATATTGGAGCTGGTTGGTCCTTCCCGGGCCCGGTTGGACGGCATCTGGACGATGGACTTGGGGTGTGAGCCATCGAAGCCGCTGGTTGACTCAGGTCATCTTAAAGGGATACGGCTAAGAGGGGCCGTATGGTGGAATGGTTTAAGGTACCAGGTGAACGGGTGTGCCCGGTACCTTGCATCAGGGAGTTTTTGGTGGTACGGGCGCAGGGGGTTTCAGTCCCTCCTGGTCCATGCAGACTCTTCTGGTTTGGCAGGGTTCCAAGTCCTCAGGGTGATGAGGATGGCTTTGGAACGCCTGGGTGTGCATGCACACGAATTCGGCACCCATTCCTTACGGATTGGGGCTGCCACGGATGAGTCACAGCTAGGCCTGGGGGAGGCCATAGTTAAGAAGATTGGACGATGGGAGTCGGGACGTTTCAAATCATATGTGCATCCTCATAGGTTGCTGTTACTAAAAAAAAAAAAAAAAAAAAATTTAAATTTAAAAAAAAAAAAAAAAAATTAGAAAAATAAAAAAAAAAAATATTAAAAAAAAAAAAAAAAAAAAATGGAAAGAATTTTGGGTTTTCATGGTAAAAAAAAAAAAAAAAAAGAGGAGTGGTGGTTTGATGGATCTTGTTTCCAGGTGAGCTGAATGTATTTGTTCTGTTTAAGTTTGTTTTCTGTTCCAGGTTCCAGTTTGGAGGTGTGGATTGTCTGCCATTCATTCGAGTACTGGGCCGAGAGGAGAGCTGCAGTTCGCAGGAATGGAATCCAGCTGGGCTTTCCTCCGGATCGGGTTCGTCTGAAGTGGTGTGGAGTGTAGGGGATGCTATGGCAAGCAGTTTTGTCCAAGGTTGAACAGAGAGTGTGTCGGGGCTGCCGCTCCGACACACTCTTTGTTCGTGCCAGGGGAATAATTTGGGGGTAGTGCCGTAGAGAGACCTGTGAAGATTATGCAACGGGGTGTTTCCCGCTTGCATACTCTTCTGCAAGGTATCAGGATCATTTAAGCTGAAATGGTTCCCCGGTCGGTTTGGAGGCACGCCAGGGATTCGGCGGCCATGAACCGTTGCCGGGGGGAAAAGTAAACAAGTTGATGGCTAGTTTTACGAGAAAAATTGGTGGAGTAGTAGTACGGCATTCTAACTTGGAAGGGAAAATTGGGGTTTATTCAGGTTTGGTGGGGTACATCCGAATGAGCTGGGGTTGGATTTCTTCAACCTGGCTCTGCAGGAAGGAATGGAGAAGGCCACAGTTTTGTTTGGGGGGGTTTTCCATCCAGAGTGATGGGCTTGTGGCGGAAGCTTGCAGGGTATCCAGGAGGGTTAATGGAAGAATGGATTGGGGAGAGTCAATCGGGACTCTGGTGGGAGGTTCGAGGGGAAAGTGGTACCTCGAACCTCAGGTATTGGGGGCATTGGTATATGCCCAGAACATGGACTTATTCGGCAGCCACCTGGATACTCTTGCAAGCTTGGTTGGTTTTCTGTTTATGGATTGTTTATGTTTATGTTTAGTCATTGTATAATTATGGATATATATGTGGAATGTATATATGATTGGAATGCAATGACTATTTAAATAAAGTGCTGTGGCCTTTGTTTTACCCCACATTTTGGTTTAAGTTTAGTTATTTCTAGGCAAATACATATCCCCAATATAGAAGCTACCATGTCAAGCAGCCCCCAGACAAGGTCGGGGAGGGGCAATCATGACAGGGTGCTGAAGGGATATGTGCAGCCTATAGTGGGAATTAGTGGGAGGAGTTGGCAGTGTATAAAAGATAGGAACAGGAAGTTTGGGGGCCATTTTAGGAAAAGTTTTTCCCCATACCTGTTGTCCCACCCACCCTCCCTAATTTTATGGTTAATGAGCATTTATTTAATTATTATTTATTTATTTCCATGTCACAGCGTTGGCGGAAGCTTGCAGGGTATCCAGGAGGGTTAATGGAAGAATGGATTGGGGAGAGTCAATCGGGACTCTGGTGGGAGGTTCGAGGGGAAAGTGGTACCTCGAACCTCAGGTATTGGGGGCATTGGTATATGCCCAGAACATGGACTTATTCGGCAGCCACCTGGATACTCTTGCAAGCTTGGTTGGTTTTCTGTTTATGGATTGTTTATGTTTATGTTTAGTCATTGTATAATTATGGATATATATGTGGAATGTATATATGATTGGAATGCAATGACTATTTAAATAAAGTGCTGTGGCCTTTGTTTTACCCCACATTTTGGTTTAAGTTTAGTTATTTCTAGGCAAATACATATCCCCAATATAGAAGCTACCATGTCATGATGATGATACTCAAGTCTGTCTCTCCCTTACCGTTTACTCTTGTTAATAAGCCATTTCATGAGGTACCAATCTTGAAATCTCTTCATGTAAAACTTTGTGCTCACTGCAGCGAACCATTAAAAAGACTTTTATAATAGAAAAACCTTTTTATAATGATGTATTGTACGTCAATGAGGCTTGACTTCCTTACAAATAGTATCTTCCAGATATCGTTACTTCCTTTATATGATAAATTGTAACTTCCTCTATTTGTACATTGATGGCTTTTTATGAAAATACTTTTTTCCGTTTATGCACCAACTGAATGTTTCTATTACCTGAAAATGATTACACTATTTGGTTCACTACAAATGATACCTTTTACCTGGTTGACAAATAAACACTGGTAAACCTGCCATTGTAATAGATTGGCAAATTTGAAGCTCCTAGAAAATAGGCACACCTGAAATCAATTGTGATCAATCTCCATGTGCTTATGATGCTGTAGGCATGGTATTTGTGTTATTCTTTGGCTACTGCTCATCACATGATTATGTTTTATGATTTGTGTATATTTACTGATATCTGTCCTATATGTATCTATTTATTTTGTGTGCTTTGTTTTTCTGTTGTATTCAAATAAAACATATTAAAACATGTATACTGAAAAAAAGAAGCAACATTTTTCAACACAACACCCCTTCATTAATTATATCATGTTTTTACTTTAACACACTTATCCAGCATTATATAATTCCTATGAAGAATTTGTTTTACAGGAAGAATTGGAAAAAAGGTAGCTTTGTTTGTCTTTCGCTAAGTCAGTTGTCAAGGGTCAAAAGTGATGGACTTTCATCTCTTTCAGTCCTACCATCTATGCAAATATTGAGAATGTTTGTATGTTATCAGTATCGCTGATGCTGGCCACATTATGTCAATGTCATGGGTTTGCAAAGGAGTAAACGCGGAACCTGTCCCTTTGTTCTATTTTTTAACCCCTTGGCGACACAGGACGGACTAGGTCCGTCCTGTGTGCCGAGGCGTTAGTGACACAGGACGGACCTAGTCCGTCCTGTGTCAAAACGAGCACTGAAAGCGGAGTTTTTCCGCTTTCAGTGCTCAAGCCGCATTGTAACGATGCTTCCGTGTGGAAGCATCGTACAATGCTAAAAAAAATGCCCGTCGGCATTTCGATCGCTCCGGAGAGCGATCGAAATGCCGGTTTTAAAGGCACAGTGCCTTTAAAACGCGGGCATTTAAAAAATGAGCATAGGAAGCGAATCTTTCGCTTCCTATGCTCAGAAAGTGTTTCTGATTGCCTCGCAAGTCGAGGCAATCAGGAACACAAAAAAAAATGCACGATCTTGGTCACTGAGTGACCAAGATGGCGCTGCCCTTCTAAGGGCAAGAGCACAGGAGGCAGGAAGTACCTCCTTCCTGTGCTCTCTGGCTGTCACACGATTGCCTCTTCACAGAGGCAATCAGTGACTGCCAGGCACACTGACAGGCAGTGGGGATGCTCTCCTGAACATCCCCACTGACTGGTCAGATCAATATTAACTCTATATTGATCTGACCAGTTATGATCTGCCTCCCTCTCCTCACATTTTTTTTAGTGAGGGAGAGAGACAGATCAAAGTTACAAAAGTAATTAAAAGTTAAAAAAAACAATAAATACACAACACACAAATAATAAAACAATAAAAAAAAATTTATTAAAGCAATTCCCTGTGTTTAACCCCTTCCCTGCCACTGATCTTGCATAAGCAGTGATCGTGCACATCAGCGCATTTATTTTTGCTGTTTGTGCATTTTTTAGGGGTTAATTTTTTTTGTACTGTAATTTATTACAGTACTAAAAAGGCTCTTCTAAGAGTTATTAACCCCTTATTTGCCGTCGATCACTGCTTACGCAATGATATTGACGCCAAAGCAATTTTTATCTGTCTGCATATTTTTTTTTTATTTTTTTTTTACACATACCCGCTAGGGGATTACATGTAAAGTAAAAATATTTGAGGTTTTTTTTTTTAAGCTGCCTGAGCGCATAGCGATCAGTAACAGCGAATTAGTGGCAAAGGCGGTTTGGTGATTTCTCAATTAAGCTCACCATTCGCCCTGGTCAGATCAAAATGAATCGGATCAATATTCACAAATATTGATCTGCCTCCCTCTCCTCACTTACATTTTTGTGACGGAAAGAGACAGATCAGTATTAGTGATATAAAATAAAATTTTATAAAATTGGCAGGTTTTATGAAAGTCTTTCACTGTGTATTAACCCCTTCCCTGCCATTCATCACTGTGTAAGCAGTAATCTTGCACAGCAACAGTATGTTTTGCTGTCTGCACTGTTTTATGGATTAATTTCTTTGTACTGTAATGTATTACAGTACTAGATAGGCTCTTCTAAGAGCTATTAACCCCTTCTTTGCTCGAGATCACTGCTTACGCACTGATTCTGAGGCCGCGGACTCAGGGTTCGATTTTGACCCTATTCAGCTTTCTGATACATCATCTAGCGATGTATCGGTGGCTGCTGAGCCCTTGCCACAAGTAGTGATGGGGGTCTACAGATAAAAAAATATATGGTTTGGTGGGGGTAAATTTCATTGGCTGGCTTCAAAGATATATCCCATAAAGGACACGGACGCAGGTTGACTACATGTCAAAATTCCAAGTTGGAATTTTGAGATGCGCATCTCACAAATGTTGCCTTCTAGCCAAAAACAAACCAACAAACCTATGCATGGGTGCTATCCCTGTACTCGGGAGATGTTGCTGAAAACATATTGGGTTGTTGTTTGGCAGTGACATATACCAGAATCTGTGAATTCATGCCTGAAGTACAATGCATGTGGAAAAAAAACTCCCAAAAAAGTACTACCACAAACTTTTACAAAGGCTGGTGGTAGAATTAGTACCTATACAGTATTAAAATACCACCATTTGAAATACCTTAGGATGTCTATTTTCCAAAAATATATGGTTTGATGGGGTAAAATTCATTGGACGGCTTCAAAAATGTTCCAAATGGAACATGGGCGCAGGCTGACTACATGTCAAAATTCCAGGTTGGAATTGCGCACCCCCTAAATGTGGAATTTTAGACCCAATACAAACCAACAAACCTATGCATGGGGGGTATCCCTGTACTCAGGAGATGTTGCTGAACACATATTGAGGTGTTGGTTGGCAGTGGCAAATACCAGAATCTGAAAATTCCTGCCTGAACTACAATGTGTGTGGGGAAAAAATGACATCCCATCCCTTTGACATAGGTTGGTGGTAGAATTAGCACTTGGAAAGTGTTAAAATACCACAATTTTAAATACCCTAGGATGTCTAGTTTTCCAAAATATATGGTTTTATGGGGTAAAATACTTTGACAGGCTTCAAAAGTGTCCCAAATGGAACATGGGCGCAGGCTGACTACATGTCAAAATTCCAAGTTGGAAATGCACCCCCCCCTAAACGTGGCCTTTTAGCCCCCAAATAATCTAACTAACCTACACATGGGTGGTATCCCTGTACTCAGGAGATGTTTCTGAACACATATTAAGGTGTTGTTTGGCACTGACACATAATAGGATCTGTGAATTCATGCCCGATGTACAATGAATGTGAAAAACAAATTACTATCCATAACATTGACATAGGCTGGTGGTAGAATTAGTGCATGAAAAGTGTTAAAATACTACCATTTGAAATACCCTAGGGTGTCTAGTTTTCAAAAATATATGGTTTTGTGGGGTAGAATACACTTTTTGGCTTCAAAAATGTCCCAAATGGGACATGGGCGCAGGTTTTCTGCACGTCAGAATTCCAAGTTGGAAAACCAAAAAGCGCACCTCTCAAATGTGGCCTTTTAACCCCCAAATAACCTAACCAACCTATACATGGGTGGTATCCCTGTACTCAGGAGATGTTGCTGAACACATATTGAGGTGTTGTTTGGCACTGACATATAACAGGATCTGTGAATTCATGCCCAAAGTACTATGTATGTGAAAAAAAATTACTATCCATAACATTGACATAGGCTGGTAGTATAATTAGTGCATGGAAAGTGTTAAAATACTACCATTTGAAATACCCTAGGGTGTCTAGTTTTCAAAAATATATGGTTTTGTGGGATAGAATACACTTTTTGGCTTCAAAAATGTCCCAAATGGGACATGGGCGCAGGTTTTCTGCACGTCAGAATTCCAAGTTGGAAAACCAAAAAGAGCACCTCTCAAATGTGGCCTTTTAACCCCCAAATAACCTAACCAACCTATACATGGGTGGTATCCCTGTACTCAGGAGATGTTGCTGAACACATATTGAGGTGTTGTTTGGCACTGACATATAACAGGATCTGTGAATTCATGCCCAAAGTACAATGTATGTGAAAAAAAATTACAACCCAAAACATTGACATAGGCTGGTAGTATAATTAGTGCATGGAAAGTGTTAAAATACTACCATTTGAAATACCCTAGGATGTCTAGTTTAAAAAAATATATGGTTTTGTGGGGTAGAATACACTTTCTGGCTTCAAAAATGTCCCAAATGGGACATGGGCACAAGTTTTCTGCATGTCAGAATTCCAAGTTGGAAAACCAAAATGCGCACCCCCTAAATGTGGCCTTTTAGCCCCAAAACAAACCAACAAACCTATGCATGGGTGGTATCCCTGTACTCAGGAGATGTTGCTGAACACATATTGAGGTGTTATTTGGAAATACCCCTTCACATTTTAAGGTAATGTTTACCTAAATTGCAATATATGTGAAAAATTAAAAAAAAAGATTTTTTGCTGCAAACTTTGGCATAGATTGGTGGTAAAATGGCTACATGAAATGTGTCAAAATACCCCAAGTTAAATGCCCTGAGTTGTCTAGTTTTCAAAAATATGTACATGTTGGGGGTCATTCATGGATTTAGTACAGAAATCAGTGTTACAATGTCACTATCGCTAATTTTGAAAGAAGGGATTTTAAAATAGCTTTGCACCACTTATAGTTCTGGCCCTGTAACATGAATAAAAAAGCACAAAAACATAAAAACATGGGCTATTTCTGAACTCAGGACATATATTAGAAACTTTTTAGCAGTGTTTTTTTGTTGTCTCTTGTACATGAGTATACGATTTTTCAAATAAAAGTCATAAAAAAATAATTTTTTAAATTTTTTTGCCATATTTTATTATTTTTTTTACATCAAATTATATGCTATTATCAAAATAATGGTATCAAAAGAAAGCCCTTCTTATGACGATAAAAACGATATATAGTTTGTGCGGGTACACTAAATGAGACAGAAATAAATTACAGCAAAACACAAACTGCTCAGAAATGTTAAAACAGCCCATGTCACCAAGCGTCGGACAAGCCAAAAAAGTCATGTCACTAAGGGGTTAATGTGAGGAAGATAATAAATGTGCCATACACACATTTACATCGACACACACTATGTATCATCCATACCCACCTACATTCTAGATCACGGGCGTCCAACTTGCGGCCTGCGGGCCAAATGTAGCCAGCTGGCCAGAGAGGTGCGGCCCACTTGAGACTGGCAGCAGTAGCCGCACCTCTGAGCCTCTGCAACAAAGTGTGCACCGGGATGTCACTGACAACCGGTGCTCCAACAGGGTCAGAGCACGAGGAGAGAAAGCTCCGCCCCCTAGCACTCTGACCGTGTTGGAGCACTTGATGTCAGATGGAACAATCCCCCTCCCTGCAGCCAAAAAAGGTAACTGAGCAGTGAGGGGGAACAAACAAAATGTGTGTGTTTGGGGGGGGAGGGGGGGGGGGTTCTTTGTTCTTTAAAAAAAGTTGAAGCAAAGTCTATGTTTGTGTAAGTGTGAATCATTGTGTGTGTAAATGTGACTCAGTGTGTGTGTGTGTGTGTGTGTGTGTGTGTGTGTGTGTGTGTATAACAAAAATGTGTGTGTGGGGAAGAGTAACTCAGTTTGTGTGGAAGTGTGACTTTGTGTGTGTGGAATGTTCTGTGTCAGTCAACAAACAAGCATTTAAACTGTTACACAGGACATATCTAGTACCAACATTGTGAACAACAAATATAAGAAAAGTCTGAAAATATGGACACAGTGGCTTTCTAGCCTCATGGTAGATCTGTTAATACTAATATATGTGTGAATGTGTGTTGAAATGGGACACAGTGTGTGGAAGTGTGACTTTGTGTGTGCATGTGTTTGTGTGTGTGTGTAATTGTGTGTATTTGAGTGTGTATGTGTATGTAGTGTAACTTTGTGTGGAAGTGTGACTGTGTGTAAGAGTGACTGTATTTGTGTATGTGTGTCTGTGTATGCACGTGTGAAAGTGTGTGTATTTATTGTGAGTATTTTTTTATTGCTGCTGTTTTATTGCTGGGGAATCTGTGATACACTCACACTCTGCACATTACTGTGAGATATATATACATATATACATACATAAATACATTTTCTTTCAATGAAACAGTGGCCCACTGAAGAACACACTTGGAAACCTCTGATCTAGATGAATGTGATTCAACTAAAAATACATGGCAGAAAGCCTCACATAGTTTGAACCCTTGTGGAGCTCTTAGTCACCAGCACATATTTTTTGAAACTCAGCCTTGCAGTGTCTAATCAGTCTTGAGGTTTTGCATGACTTGGTATTTTTTACTACATGGCCACTGTATCACATCCTGTTAATGTTACTAGATATGACAAGCATCATGCATAAACCACATAGACCACTCATGTGGTAAAACTCAGAATCTCTAACTAGAGTCAGACAGGTCTCAGCTATTGTCAATTCTTCAGAAGCTGACTGCTTGGTTAGAAAAACATTATTTAAAACTGTTTTAACATTGCACTCTACTCTATAAGTTATCACTTATCACTCTTTTTTGACAGAAAAATGTGTACTGCAATCTATGGTATTCAGTAACAGGTGATTAAATAGATTAATTTTTAATGACAGAGCCACTTTAAGTGCATAGCAGAGAACCTACTTGTTATATGGATAAACCCGGCCCAGGCACAGGTGAAAGAATGCAACTGAGAAACCTTTATAGCATTAATTCACATGTAGGGCTCATTCTATAGATTTTTTTTATTTGAGCCTGTGACTAGCTTAGCGCACCAACATTTTTCTTTTCCCTGCTTGCACATAGTTGAGGTTGTTGGATCTCCCTTGTCTAGTTGCAGATTGCTATCCAGGGGTTAATTGGGAGGAGGTTTGCACCTTCTCCAACACATTAAACAGGTTTTGGTAGCAGTATAAACTGCTTTGTGTGCCCACTAGATAGGAGGTGAGAGTAGATTCTCATCCTATTGAGAGTGTGCCTTGATATGGAGGGTGAGCTTAATTATGCTTTGGCCAATTCAAATGACCAAAACCCCTTTTTTTTTATATTATATTTATATATTTGTTGCCAACTTTATTAGGGTGAGAAGTGCAGACAGTTTTTGTTTTTTTTGTATACATTGTACAGCCAACCACACTGTATTTACAGCATGCTCACACCTGTTTGGTGAGCATCATTGTATACATTTATATTAACTGAGCCTGTGACTAGTTTAGCGCACCAACATTTTTATTTTCCTGATAGCATTAAATCACATACCCATCATTGAATGCGTATGTCCAATTTCCATTTCCCACATCACACTTGGGTCCATTATGGATGCCAACTATGGAAATAATAAAGCTGTAGCCTGCTCCCACAAACCCAACGGCAGCAAATAATATAGATGAAAACATCTAAAAGGAATAAAAGAGAATTGTTACATAGTTAAAATGCTTAGATTGATTACATCCTTTGAACTCAAAATATTAGTGGCCAGGGATGAACAATAAACAGACATCCATGTATTAGACATCATATACCATGGTACACAATCGACCTGCCTCAGCCAGTTGGATTGCTATAAAATTCCTGGAGTACAACATTTTGCCAAGTCCAACATTAGAAAATATGACACCAGACAGTTGAAATGATTCTATATCCATGATTATCTCCTCTTAAAGAGATACCTTTTTTTTTTTTTAAATGGTTTTAAAACTTACTTTATGCACATGAATGACACTTACTGTTTGGCATTTCTAAGACAAGTATAGATAGTGCCTAGCACCTCTACATTTTATGAGGGAAAGCAGCCCATCCTGACTGAGAGGCTTGCAGGAACAGTTGTAACCAAGGGTTAGGTAGAGATGGTAATATATATGCAACATGGAATTGAGTGATGGAATCAGCACTCCTCCAAGTATATGTTCAAAATAAAGCTGCATAAGACTCACTTGTGCTTGCAGTTAATTTATTCACCATCCAGTGCAACCAGGAGCAGAGCCAGTGCAGATTGGCAGGATAGCCTTATGTGGAGCGTGAAACACGTAAGGCTATCCCGGTCTTCTAATTGTGCAACTCCTCAGACAGAGCACCCTTTAGGAAATCTAGTACACCAAATGCGACCTTGGTATTTTAATGGTGGTGCAATACTTTACTATCCAAAATAACTTTGCTACAGAGACTATTTCCATGGTGTACTAGCAGGATCGAGTACCAGATAGACTTTCCTTTTTTTCATTTGGAAACACTCAACATAAATAATTTGTTAGGAATGTTTCAGACATAGCGGGGGCTGCTGATATCTAAAAAGCCTTGTGTCATTTTCAGCTTCCTCTGGATAGGCTGGGGTGGTCAGCATTATCTAAAGAAAATGTTGCTACACATATATAGTAATAAGTTAACTGTAAAAATTCAGGGCAGGCTTAACCTATGCCATTAAGGGCAAGATAGTTAGGTAAGGCAATGGTAAATAGCAAAAAAGAAGCGAGTGAGCCGTTGGTTGCTATGCTACCATGAAGAACTAGGTTGTTTTTATGTTGTTTTGGTTTGTAAACTATGGGAAAGTAAACAATGGTAAACATTTGCATTCTCATGGTAAATGCTTTTATAGGGTCTCTTTAAGTTGATGAGGAAGTAGTGTAGAAAATGAATCTTCAGATTTGACAGGAAGAGGTGATACAGTCATAAATAAGGAAAATAAGCCTCGTTATTCACTATGACGACTTTGGAACATATTTTACTTACCGCAAATCGTTTGCCACAGTTTTCATTTCCACAACATCCACAGCAATCATTGTTCTTCAGTCCAAGAAACACAAGAGCTGGGAAAATCATCTACAAAATAGACAAGAAATAAAAGGGTGATGTATCTCAGTTAAAACTGAAAATATACATGCCGGACAGCAGTGAGAAATAAACCATCTGAACAATTTGGGGAACTAAAAAGTGTTGTGGTTCTACAAGCCTTTGATCAAAGTATAAGTTTTGAAGACACCAAATATATGTAACTACTGGTGTATTTTATAATGCGTTCATGTATATTTATTATGTTATTATGTTAGTTACTCTACATACCCCCCCCCCCCTTTTTTTTTTTTTTTACAAAAAACTGCAAGTATAACTGTGCATTCTAGTGCTCAGCATTCTATTCCAGAATTTATGGACCGATTGGGGAAAGATGGGTGAGTTTTTATACTAACCTACTACAAGTAATACATCACAGCAAACATGTACATTAAACCAGAAAGAGTCTTGTAATCCTCACTGTTATGGGAACTTGTCATTGGGAATACTGGATAGAGGTTCTGAGTGGTCATGTGCATCACTGACTTTTTTAACAGAAATCTACAGAAATCTGGCCAACAGAAATCATGCCGGTCTGGGTTCAGAATAACTGGGTTTAGAACAGCTGGGTTCAGAACTTAAATTATCACATTCATACTGAATGCTGTAGAACAGTTCCCATTGTAATGAACTGTATGGAATGTAGAGGGTTACATTTTAAAGGATCGCGCTGACTTGAAAATGACCAACCTTTTTATATATGTACATTTGCATATTCAACTTTCAGAATTAAATTAAAATGTATGTGTTTATTAAAACTATGAATATCTGTATTCTAAATATGTTTAATTTAGTCACAAATCCCACATTTGCTACCTTTACTGCGCCACCCACTAAACTCTGCAGCATTTGGGAGCAAAATAAGCGTTTAAAGTGTTTTAAGAAAGCAGAATGCAAAGTATCTCGAATTATAGCTATACTGTAATGGTGCACAGACATATAGAGAACACATCTGCATGATTAAACTGTGTACAGTTAGGGAACTCAGATCTGAAAGTGTTTTTGCTATACACAATATAACTTTTATACGCTCCCTTGCAGAATGTAAAATACATCTGGGTCCCTCGAGCAAAATGGCCAGACATACAGTGATATACACAGATTAAGATGTATGTGGAATTATGGTAAGATCTGTACAAGTTAAGAACAAGAAAAACAGTAACAATTCATAAAGTGTGATTGAGAAGAAGTACTTATGGTAGCCGTAAAGTGTGATTGAGAAGAAGTACTTATGGTAGCCGTAAAGTGTGATTGAGAAGAAGTACTTATGGTAGCCGTAACAAAACAGTAATACATGTTTTGCTTAGAGTGAGCCTTTAAGTAGCACTTAAAGGCAGTGGTGTATCTTGGATTTGTGCTGGGCAGACAAAATTTGGGCACCCCCCCCACCCACGTTGCACAACTAGGACATGCGCTATCACCCACGTTGCACACCCACGACATGCCCATCACATGCCCCATCACTCACATTGCATACACACTAAATGCCCCATCACCCTCATTACATACCCCCCGATGTCCATTACATGCCCCCGTCACCCCAATTAATTGGAAGGAGCTAAAGCTTGCTGAATGGTGGGGGAGGGAGTGAAAATATTTGAAGCACCAGAAGTGTTCTTTAACACCCTCTGGCAAAGTGCCGCCCTAGGCGAGTGCCTAGTTTGCCTTGTGGAAGATACACTACTGCTTAAAGGTCCGTAACAAATTGGAATTTAACTGAAAACCAGCAATGGAGAAATTATAGAAATTAGTGTAAAAATCAGAAAAGCATTCAGTCCAGTAACATAACTATTATGCACAATATTGTTATGACTGTAATATCATCACAGAATCTGAGTTAAGTAAAGTCTTAAGTGCAAGAAAAAAAATGCATAGCAAACAACATCATAGGCATAAGGAGATGACTATTTAAAACAAAATGTGTCTTTTACTACACCTCAACTTCAAAAATGAAGTTAACATTTCATAGAGTCTACATAATCTACATAAATAGTTTGAAATCTTAAACCGTGTTTGGTCTTGTGTAGCATAGCTTTATACCTATGCCACGTACCCTTACATTTCTTCACTGTACTAGCATACAGGCTATAGTTCCAACTCTTTCTATGGAACAGATCGATTTTAAACAAATACATTTGTAATGACTGAAATGTAATAATGTGTTGTTCCTATAATGAACAACATGAGAAAAATAGTTAGACAAAAAGGAAATGAGCGAGCCATTTGGATGATACGCTTCCATGAAGAACTAGGTCTTTCTGTAAATTTTTGGTGTGTAAACTAATGAAAAGAAAAATATGGCATGATAATAAATTATAAACATTTATATTGCCACTGTAAATCATTTCTCAGTGTCTCTTCATGCTTGTGAGTAAGGGGCGTAGAATATCAATCTCAAATTTTTATAGGGAGAGATAAGGCATATCTGCAGAAGTTATATACAACACTGAAAATTATATTGGTGATTTATAAAGAATAAAGGAGAATAAAAAATGAAAAAAGCAATGGCAAAAAATACTGTAAGTATTTTTTAATTATATTTTACTTAGATTTTTAATATCATCTGTCTATATTACACCAACACATTCTACAATGCTAGATACATAATGTTAATCATATATTTTTATATAATTAAATTAACACCATTTTTTCCAGATTTTTTTTTTAGTAAAATTAATATAATTTAATTCAAAGTGTTCAAATAGCATCATTTAAATGAAATATGATAAAGCTATCCAGTATGATTTCACAAACCATCATAGTATTCATCATACACTTACCAAAACCCCAGAACCAAGAATTCCTCCAAAGTACCAGACTTCATCTGAAATGTGTCCATTTTGTGAAGCAACCTTTCCACCAGGGAAAAACAGCAAGATATTGGCCAGTACACACAGGACAGCTAGCGGGATTAGGGCAATGCCCAGACATTTCGCACAACCCCCAGAACACATAATTCACGATGAACAAAAATGTTTTCCAAAAATAAGTTATCAGTGTTAATTAATAAGAAGTGTCCTTGGAGACGCAATCCAATATGATATTATCCGCTGCAGATGTACTGGGAAGGCAGTGATGGTTTCCTCTGTGTGGTTAGACAGTGACCTGCCAATTTATATGTCCAGGGTAAGCAGATCACCGTTCTATCTGATTACATATACCGCAATATTTTGTCATGGAAACTAATAACCCCTGTTAATATTCTACTTTAACAGAAAGGACAGTCTCATTGATTTCTCTTTCTCTCTCCCAGAAGCAGATATGACAAAACGTCCACAGTCTCAGCCCTAAATTTCATCAGTTTCAACTTTTCCATTTACTTTACAAATAATTAACAGTTTAATGGAAAAATAAACGAATGACAGTTTGAAAGAGACCATTTTGGTGTTTGATGTTCTGCCTGTGATCTTTAAGGCATGTGCAAGTTGTAAAAATGTATCTGTGTGTATTCCCTTTTTTTTTTTTTTAGATACTCTTGATTTAACTTTTAAAGCCAGTACATTATTATTATTATTTTTTAATATTCAGGGTTTGTTGAAAAAATAACACAGACAGATATACACATTCAGACAGCACCTGCAATCATCTTACTGAAAAAAAAAAACATATTGAGAATTGTCATTACAAATATAATGCATGTTCTGTGTACAGTAAAAACTAATTATATGTAGAAATCAGGCATATACAGTAGGTTAACAATAAAAATACTATTAGCTCAGTATAACCTGGAGATAGAAGGGGAGCAGGGGAGAGGCATGGGAACAATGGTGGCCAGGGGGGCTAGCATGGTAATCCTGGTTTGATAACCACCAATCACTTGACTCCACAGGTTCTGCACTCATGAAATAAAAAAATAAAAAAAACAGGTTTTCAAATAATGTTTCTCAGTTGATATCCATGTGTTAAATAAGGGGTCAAGTTTAAGTTTACCAATCTAGATATATGAGCCAAAAAATGCACACCTACATATTTCAATGAGTCAGAGTTACATCTGAAAGGGAATAGATTTTTTAGGCCAGCAGCTATATTAGATGTGATATTTAAACCTAATATTTCAGAAATCAAGAAATTAATTTGTAGATTGCAAAATGAGCCAAAGTATTTTAACTATTGAACTATGCTAGGCAAAGATCGAGTTAGGTTAACGACCTTGAAGAGCATGTTATCTGCGTAAATTGCCTGTAGGAAAAGATACTTGGATTTTGATGGAACAAAGTGGTATAAGTTTAGTAGAGAATTTGTTTTGGGGAAATAAGAACTCAAAAAAGGAAAACAATCCTAGAGTTGAAGATTTAACTTATATGTGAAAAAGGAGAAGAAAAACATATATCCCATTATGCATGATATATAGACGATTGCTGCTGGAAATAATCGAGAGATGCATTCAGGATATGAACTTAAAATCCTGGAAGGAAGCTGTTATTGTTTCAATTTATTATAGTCTTATAAATAATAAGGCGCTTCCTTTTTTTAGAGATGATGAATAAGTACGGCTTGCAACCGAGAGAATTTTGCGTGTCGCCATAAACAAAATAGGGAAATGGATGATTTCTTTAAGGCTTTATGGAAAAAAAGTAGGCAAAAGATCCTTTAACACTATAGATTGTGTGGCAAAATGTAATAACCTATCAGTACTAAAAAAAATGGAACTTAATTTAAAGTTATAAGAATAACAAAAACAGATTCACAATCCTTGAATTTAATGGAATGATATTATAAGGTTATATTTAGATGGCATCTAAAAAGATGTAACCGATTTTAACAAACATTGTTGGAGGTGTTTGAATAGCAAGTAGACAACTGTGCCAACAGTGGTGGGAATGCCACCTAGTATCAGATTTTTGGAAACAGATGACATCTTTTTTATCAGGTTTGTTACGAGAGGAAATAGTATGTGACCTCGGGTTAACATATTGGATTCAATATACGCCCGGGTGCCACTCAGTGGGGGTGCCACTGGCTGGGGTTCCCAGGTCTAAAACAGTTTATTAGACCCTGTGCACCCCAGTCAATGGCATCCCTCTAATGCAGCCCGCTGGACATGGAGGTGCGGTTCGTCTGCAGCGGTAATTGCACCCCCCCCGCACCTGAAACTAAGGATACTGACGCTGCTTAATCCCTACCTCCTCGACCCTGTGCGTGACATCATGTGGGAGACTCACACTTCACACAGAGTCACATTTGCATGCACATACTCACACTTACACACAGATTCACACAGTCTCTGTGTATGTATGACTCTGTGCATGTCTCTGTGTGGGTATGTGTGTAAGTTTACAAATGTGTGCAAAAAATATTCTTGAAAAGGGTACGTGTTTTTTTTTACATTTCAGACTTTGTGTGCAGGGAAGTCTGAGACAGCACTGGAAGAGACCGCACTGGTATTACAGCTCTTGTATGTAGTACAGGGGAAAGTGCTCCTTACATGCATAATACAAACACCACCCCTCCTCAAATCCCAAATAAAGACGCCAGACTTATGTGGAGTTAAAATTAGGCCACAGCTTTATTATACATAACAAATAACTGTATGAGCCTCCAACTATCCTCCATTTATTATTTCACTTTATAACTTCTGAAATATAAATAGATAACAAATATAAAATTAAATATTCAAGCCAACAACATACAGTTACAACTAGTCCTTGCCAAATAATCCTAAACATAACAATCCTGACCTTTTAAAACTAAGGTCCCTAACAAAAAGTTAAAACTCCCCCCTCGTCCACATTAGCTCATTTCTTCTTAGCCAACCTAATGCTAACCACCAGCCGACTATTAGCACGACCGTTAGTATTACCTACATATTGATCAGAGGTTAGGGGAGGGGACACCTTAACCATCCTTAAGACTTCATCCCTTCCGTCCTTAATTAGTGAACTTGGCAAGGACACCCCGCCTGCTGCGACACAGGAGAAAAACGTTAAAATACATACGTAAAAACAATTTAAACACCAAATAAAAGGGAGGGTGGGCGGGAAAAAAATCCTGCTGTGTCCGTTAAACTAAGATGGCTGACACTGAAGGGGAGGGCTGCCTATATACCCTAGCCTCAGCCCCTCCCCCCCCTACCATGTCAGTCATACCAGTCACTCCCCTCCCTCATACAGGGCCCCCTCCCACCTAGCTCTGCTTGTTTCCCGGGGAACTTATCTCGCTTGTTAGGAAGATGCTTCAAAGGAATAACAGACAGACAAATAGTCAAAGCTACAGAATGTAAATGTACAGAAAAAAGAATAGAAATATACAGGTACAAAATGCCCCAAAGACCCCTGGACCCTATAAAAAATAAATTAAATTAAAATGAATGCCTATCTAGTTCCCTAAATCTACTTGGACTGGGGGGACGACGACATGCAATTCATTTAAAACTCACCTGAAAAAAACCTTTGAGTGCAATGGGATGCCCACCCCCATTGAACACAAATGGTGCCCTGTGAAATAGAAATGTACTTATATTATTTATTAAATAATATCCAGCGATGACCTGCAATGCCCTGAATCCTCATCTTTGAAACAGGGAAAGAGACAATCCCCCCAAAATAATAATAATAATGCACATAGTTCTTTATAAATCTATTATATAAAAAAAATCTTGTTGACAAAAAAAAATTAAATAAAAAAATGAATGTCTTCTCAGTGGAGGATGGATGCAGAGAGAAATCCCTGCTCTCTGGGATGTGTAAAATAGGCATCCAATTGGCTGACTCTGTCAAAATCAGAGATATCCCCGTCCCACCACTACTGTTGGCTGGTTTTACAAATCAGCCAATCACATGCCTCATTTTCACATTTGAAATCCCCATCCCTAACCTCAGCAGAGGATGGGTGCATAAAATATATTTTTGACACGTTTTATTTAACCCCTTAGTGACATGACTTTTTTGGCTTGTCCGACGCTTGGTGACATGGGCTGTTTTAACATTTCTGAGGTGTTTGTGTTTTTCTATAATCTATTTCTGTCTCATTTAGTGTACCCGCACAAACTATATATCGTTTTTATCGTTATAAGAAGGGCTTTCTTTTGATACCATTATTTTGATAATAGCATATCATTTGATGTAAAAAAAAAAAAAAAATATGGCAAAAAAATGAATTTTTTTTTTTTTATGACTTTTATTTGAAAAATCGTATACTCATATACAAGAGACAACAAAAAAACACTGCTAAATAGTTTCTAATATATGTCCTGAGTTCAGAAATAGCCCATGTTTTATGTTTTTGTGCTTTTTTATTCATGTTACAGGGCCAGAACTATAAATAGTGCAAAGCTATTTTAAAATCCTTTTTTTCAAAATTAGCGATAGTGACATTGTAACACTGATTTCTGTACTAAATCCATGAATGACCCCCAACATGTATAAATTTTTGAAAACTAGACCACTCAGGGCATTTAACTTGGGGTATTTTTACACATTTCATGTAGCCATTTTACCACCATTATTTGCCAAAGTTTTCAGCCAAAAAATCTTTTTTTTAAATTTTTCACATAGATTGCAATTTAGGTAAACATTACCTTAAAATGTGAAGGGGTATTTCCAAATAACACCTCAATATGTGTTCAGCAACATCTCCTGAGTACAGGCATACCGCCCATGCATAGGTTTGTTGGTTTGTTTTGGGGCTAAAAGGCCACATTTAGGGTGTGCGCATTTTGGTTTTCCAACTTGGAATTCTGATGTGCAGAAAACTTGCGCCCATGTCCCATTTGGAACATTTTTGAAGCCAGAAAGTGTATTCTACCCCACAAAGCCATATATTTTTTAAAACTAGACACGCTAGGGTATTTCAAATGGTAGTATTTTAACACTTTCCATGCACTAATTATACTACCAGCCTATGTCAATGTTTTGGGTAGTCATTTTGTTTCACATACATTGTGCTTCGGGCATGAATTCACAGATCCTGTTATAGGTCAGTGCCAAACAACACCTCAATATGTGTTCAGCAACATCTCCTGAGTACAGGCATACCACCCATGTATAGGTTGGTTAGGTTATTTGGGGGTTAAAAGGCCACATTTGAGAGGTGCGCTTTTTGGTTTTCCAACTTGGAATTCTGATGTGCAGAAAACCTGCGCCCATGTCCCATTTGGGACATTTGTGAAGCCAGAATGTGTATTTTACCCCACAAAACCATACATTTTAGCAAACTAGACACCCTAGGGTATTTCAAATGATAGTATTTTAACACTTTCCATGCACTAATTCTATTACCAGCCTTTGTCAAATTTTAGGTTAGTAATTTCTTAATGTTTTGTTTCCACATACATTGTACTTCGAGCAGGAATTCACAGATCCTGGTATGTGTCAGTGCAAAACAACACCCCAATATGTGTTCAGCAACATCTCTTGAGTACAGGGATACCACCCATGCATAGGTTTGTTGGGTTGTTTGGGGGCTAAAATGCCACATTTAGGGGGGGGGGGTGCATTTCCAACTTGGAATTTTGACATGTAGTCAGCCTGCGCCCATGTTCCATTTGGGACACTTTTGAAGCCTATCAAAGTATTTTACCCCATAAAACCATATATTTTGGAAAACTAGACATCCTAGGGTATTTAAAACTGTGGTATTTTAACACTTTCCAAGTGCTAATTCTACCACCAACCTATGTCAAAGGGTTGGGATGTCATTTTTTCCCCACACACATTGTAGTTCAGGCAGGAATGTTTAGATTCTGGTATTTGCCACTGCCAACCAACACCTCAATATGTGTTCAGCAACATCTCCTGAGTACAGGGATACCCCCCATGCATAGGTTTGTTGGTTTGTTTTGGGGCTAAAAGGCCACATTTAGGGGGTGCGCAATTCCAACCTGGAATTTTGACATGTAGTCAGCCATTTGGAACATTTTTGAAGCTGTCCAATGAATTGTACCCCATCATAACATATATTTTTGGAAAATAGACATCCTAAGCTATTTAAAATGGTGGTATTTTAATACTGTATATGTACTAATTCTACCACCAGCCTTTGTAAAAGTTTGTGGTAGTTCTTTTTTGGGAGTTTTTTTTCCACATGCATTGTACTTCAGGCATGAATTCACAGATTCTGGTATATGTCACTGACAAACAACAACCCAATATGTGTTCAGCAACATCTCCCGAGTACAGGGATAGCTCCCATGCATAGGCTTGTTGGTTTGGAATTTTGACATGTAGTCAACCTGCGTCCGTGTCCTATATGGGATATATCTTTGAAGCCAGCCAATGTAATTTACTCCCACCAAACCATATAATTTTTAACGGTAGACACCCATCACTCCTTGTGGCAAGGGCTCAGCAGCCACCGATACATCACTAGATGATGTATCAGAAAGCTGACCAGGGTCAAAATCGAACCCTGAGTCCGCGGCCTCAGAATCAGTGCGTAAGCAGTGATCTTGAGCAAAGAAGGGGTTAATAGCTCTTAGAAGAGCCTATCTAGTAATGTAATACATTACAGTACAAAGTAATTAATCCATAAAACAGTGCAGACAGCAGCAAAACATACTGTTGCTGTGCAAGATTACTGCTTATACAGTGATGAATGGCAGGGAAGGGGTTAATACACAGTGAAAGACTTTCATAAAACCTGCCAATTTTATAAAATGTTATTTTATATCACTAATACTGATCTGTCTCTTTCCGTCACAAAAATGTAAGTGAGGAGAGGGAGGCAGATCAATATTTGTGAATATTGATCCGACCAATTTTGATCTGACCAGGGCGAATGGTGAACTTAATTTAGAAATCACCAAACCGCCTTTGCCACTAATTCGCTGTTACTGATCGCTATGCGCTCAGACAGCTTAAAAAAAAAATCTCAAATACTTTTACTTTACATGTAATCCGCTAGCGGGTAAGTGTAAAAAAAATAAATAAAATAAAAATATGCAGACAGATAAAAATTGCTTTGGCGTCAATATCATTGCGTAAGCAGTGATCGACAGCAAAGAAGGGGTTAATAACTCTTAGAAGAGCCTTTGTAGTACTATAATAAATCACAGTACAAAAAAAATTAACCCCTAAAAAATGCACAAACAGCAAAAATAAATGCGCTGATGTGCATGATCGCTGCTTACGCAAGATCAGTGGCAGGGAAGGGGTTAAACGCAGGGAATTGCTTTAATAATTTATTTTTTATTGTTTTATTATTTGTGTGTTGTGTGTTTATTGTTTTTTTTTACTTTTACTTACTTTGATCTGTCTCTCTCCCTCACTAAAAAAAATGTGAGGAGAGGGAGACAGATCATAACCGGTCAGATCAATATAGGGTTAATATTGATCTGACCAGTCAGTGGGGATGTTCAGCAGAACATCCCCACTGCCTGTCAGTGTGCCTGTCAGTCACTGATTGCCTCTGTAAAGAGGCAATCGTGTGACAGCCAGAGAGCACAGGAAGCAGGTACTTCCTGCCTCCTGTGCTCTTGCCCTTAGAAGGGCAGCGCCATCTTGGTCACTTAGTGACCAAGATCGTGCATTTTTTTTTTGTGTTCCTGATTGCCTCGACTTGCGAGGCAATCAGAAACACTTGCTGAGCATAGGAAGCGAAAAATTCGCTTCCTATGCTCGTTTTTTTAATGCTCTGTGTCTTTAAAACCGGCATTTCTTTTAGTATTGTACGATGCTTCCATACGGAAGCATCGTTACAATACCGCTTCAGCACTGAAAGCGGAAAAACTCCGCTTTCAGTGCTCGTTTTGACACAGGACGGACTAGGTCCGTCCTGTGTCACTAACGCCTCGGCACACAGGACGGACGTAGTCCGTCCTGTGTCGCCAAGGGGTTAAAAAATAATTTTTGGTCTGCAGGATTTACATTTGGCAAAATGGTTAGTGGATACCAATTTTCAAGCTTTAAATAAGGCATTCAAGGGAGGTGAGCATCTCTTCCCAGGTTGGAGTTTAGCTGTTGTTTTTGGTTGCCCACACTCTTCCAGTACTGACCTTTTACCTGATAATTCTGAGTATTGCAAAAAATAAAATAAAAAATGATCAATCATCATGGTGTTTTTGGAGACCTGGCAGCCAGCAAGTCTTGGAATTGGTTTGTATAATTTAAGGCAAATATATATATATATATATTTGCCTTAAATTATACAAACCAATTCCATATATATGGCACTGTATATTCTTACAGTGATAATGTTCAATTCCCATAAGATTTTTGAGAACATGCAGCAACTAAACAAAAAGGACACTCCCTCCCTTATTGCTGTATTCCATCATGAGCATAGATGCCAAATGTCCTGGATATTCTGCGGCAGTTCAATTTATTTGTGGTACTGTCCCGTCAATTTCATTTTCACGTCTGTCCCTTTTTGCCAGTTGCCTGTGTACAGTGTACATGTACCAGGTAGGCTGGCAAGCACACAGAATATTATGTGATGTGACATTGCAACACGTGACCCTGCACCTTTATTGCTCCATCCCTCATTTCCCAGAACCTGCTTTTGAAACGTTGAGGTCAAAACAGGGCCCAAAATATTGTGCTGGCTGGGGTAAAAAACGAAATGCTGCCTCTCCCCCACCCCCACCCCATAAAAAAAGCCCAGAGTCATGATAATTCAATCTAAAATGAAACTTGTCAGGAAGTGATAATTTAATGCAAGAGCACCTTTCTATATAAAAAGTATACAAGTATACTGTATTGGGCCGAGTATTGGCTGGCCATGATTAAAATGTGTACCCTAAATGTTTGAGCATTTAAACTTAATGTACAATATTTGAACAAGTCATGTTATAGTCCAGTGGTCACATATCAGGCAGCTGCCCCAGTCTGCCCCATTAAAGGGACGGCACTGGCTCAAAAGGGCATTAAAGTTACTTTCTAATGTATAACATGACAGTCCTAATAAATATACTCCTAAAGCCATCTATACATTTGATAGCATTTCTAGTAGCAAATGAATTATTGTCAGGATACCAGCCTCCCTCATCCTTCCTCCAGGGGACACTCACGCAGTCCCCCATTACCCCCGCATCCCGCCGGTCTAGAGCTCCATCGCGTAGTAGGCCGCTTCCCCGACCTCGAGTAATGCGGGTGCCGCGTTCAGCACGTTGCACATGGTGGGGGACATGTCCTGACGTCTGATGCTGTTCCAATATTGGAGGATGCGGGGGGACAGAGGTGGAAACCTCTCTGCAAGGTCCCACTGAATCCTGTGAAAGTGGGAGTAAACCTCTGGAGCTGAGGGGAGCTCTTTGGTAATAGCAAACCATGTAAAAACCCCTCACACTGTTCAATCCTTGCTTGATTTTTGAGCTGCTAAGCTTGGTGTTCCCTGCTTAGGTCCTTAGTTCCCGTGTTGCTGTCTATCCTATGATTGATTTCCTGATATTGACCCCCGGCTTGTTTTTAGACTTTCCTATCTCTCCAACCCTGACCCAGCTTGCCTGACCATTCTTACTTTGAGTTACCTACCTGGACACTTTGTCTGTCTATTGGACTTTCCTTACTCAGGGGCCCTGGCACTCACCCTGCTCTACGCTCCAGAGTCCTGCAGGCCCGACAGTTATATTATTATATGTTTAGAGCAAAAGGTGAGGAAGAACCTTATTTAACAAGCCTAGCATCCTACATAGTGAGCTGATTATGTGGGTCATTTGTTGTTACATGTATATTTTCAAAGATCGTACCTCCCTTCCATGTACAATTGTTTGGGCAAAATTTGGTCGGAACCCATCTGTTTCATTGTAAAATAAGCTATTAATACTGGTAGCTGAGACTGACAGATGAGACAGGACTGGAAGCCCTCTGAGCAGGGTGCTGGACTGGAAGCTGATACGTGACTGAGACAGGACTGGTAGCTGAGACTGGGCTGGCCGCTACTGCAACAGGATAGGAAACAGAACAGTGCTTTTCACCTTGATGGTATTATACCCTATGGTTGACTGACACCACACACTGAAGCCTACAGGCTAAAATACAAAAATAGAATAGACAGCAGGCCGGGACATATACGCGGATCAGGATGAGGTACAACAGAGGAATATCATTAGACAAAATCACAAGGCAGGCAACAATCAGCAACAGGGATTCAGTAAAAAGATCAGGAAAAAAGAAAAGGCACAGAGGCTGTAACCAAGAAAAGTCACCGTTAGCAATTAGCTGCAGGTATAAATAGGGTTGGGCTCCAGGTTAACAAGGCAGCTGACACAAAAGGGAGATAATGGAAACACTAGAATGGCGGCCACTAAATTACAGATCCAGATCAACTAAAGGGCATCTGAAACATGATATCTCAATGACAAACCAAAGCAGTAAATGAACTTATTTTAGCTAGTAAATTAGTAAACGTCTGTCACTGATCTGACACTTTTTAAACCCTGAATGTGTGCTCCCCGTCTTACCCTACCATTCATTCTTAAATGTTAAAGGTGTACAAGGGTTGGTTGTGTCTATTGACATAGTGACTAAAAACTCACATGGGAGGGATTGTTTGAGACATTGCAATTCTCAGTCATTGACTAATGCCTCATACGCAGCAGCTTCACAGGAAGTAAGGAGTGCACTTTTTAAAAATAGTAGTGTACTATCTCACTTATAGACATTTTGTAACTTATTAAAATGTAAAAAGTATTTTCAATTACAATTCTGTATATGCTCATGTCCAAATACTATGGTTAACTTGTCCCAAAACAAATAAATGTATTAAAGATTAGTATTGCAGAGTACTGACATGGAGACAGCATGGTTGAAACTTAGAGTATTTTTGACTAGCCTCCGGGTAAAAAAGTGACTGGATAGCAACCTTAGTCATATATGAGTGATGACACATTAATATACAATCTATCAACAGAACCAACTATTTTGATTTATGCGGAAACCCTATTTATTGTCACTTGTCAGCAGTACTTACATTTTACTACACAAAAAGCCCCTGTGGAGGATCAGCAGTGCTATGAAACCAAGTGGTGTTACAACAAACTCAATTTAATCCCAAACCTCTCGTAAATGGAGGGCAGTAAGTGAATGCCTAAGCTTTAAAGACTTCACTACCAACACATAGCCAAAAGGATTGTCTGCTATTTAAACAAGGAAGGTCTGTTAACCAGAAGATATTTCTCTTTAAAAACTGTGGGGCCTTTTTCTTTTAGGGATTTTAGACTGATGGAGTTTTTCATAGTTCATGTGAAAAAGAGTGTTGTACAAATAAACAATAAACAAATTACATTTTGAAAAATATCTGTATAAACAAATCTTCTTCTCTAATATTGCTTCAAATCCACCATGTAAAGAAACAAAGAATATATATTATTATGCTGTACTTTTTTATATATATTTTATTTGTTCCATACACCCCACAAAAGGTGCAATTACATTTATCCAAGCCAAAAAAGTACCCAGCTGAAGTAATGTTAGCTTGCTTCCTAAAGATACAGCAGGTACTCTCTTTTCAATAAGAAATCTCAATCTCTGAACATAAAATCTCTCATATATTTACCTCTGAGGATATATTGAGTGGCAAAACAAATCCAGTTTTGGTTATGTGTATGCAGAAGGGATGCTTATGCACATGATTTTCTCATGAGAGGTGATTTTGTTTTAATGAATGATGGATGGATCCTGAAATATTATACAATGACTTTATAACAAATTATGGTTCTTATCTAAATAGGTAGACAGTGCAAATTTGCCATACTTAAATATAGCTATATAAAACAGAAGTACCCAACTCTATCATTATATCTTTCTTCCCTGTGTATTTGGGTTTATCACCTATGATAACAGGTGGGCTGATGAAGTTGTACTATGGGCCACTAAATAATTTTTTCCCAACAAAAAAGGGGGTGGTTGCACCAAAACCTGAGAATAAACAGCACTATAATAGTCGGTCCTGTAGGATAATACCTACTCGGGAGGGCAACTCAGTTTTTTGCCTGCTTACACCATTGCAGAGGAACCACTCCATTAGCATATCAGAGAAATCCCACCCATAAGGGCAGTCTAGAGCCAAAATGCATGGCTAGTACCCTCTGAATGAGGAACACAGCAAATCACACACGTATGTTTCGGCCTACAATGGCCTCGTCAGTGTGGTATGGCTGATGATCCTCTAGGTGCAAGCAGGCCAGGGACCCACGGCCGTGGGCATACCCTGTTACTTAAGCCTCCCTTAATTATCAAAAAAAGCACGAGATTGCATGTGTTTATTAGATATACCGTATTTGCTCGATTATAAGACAAGGTTTTTTTCAGAAAAAAAAATTCTGAAAAATACCCCCGTCTTATAATCGAGGTCGTCTTATAATCTGACCTAAAATCGAGGTCAGATTATAAGACATGGATCCAGGTCCCCAGCAGAGCAGCAGGGACCTGGATCCCCCTCTCTAACAGCGGATCCTTCCGGCTTCGTCATAAAAGTCCCGGCGGTCATGCCGGGCTCATCGCGCAGACATCCCCTGCTGCCTCCACTAGGCACCAGGGAGAATCGGGCAGCTGGGGGATGTCTGCACGATACGTGCAGACATCCTCCATGCTGCCCGACACCGGCTGTCCGTCATAATAGACTGAAGTATTGGGCAGCCCCCACTAGCCACCAGGGAGAAACAAGGTGAGAGGGAGGGGGAAGGAAGAGATGGAGACAGGGGGGAGGGAGAGAAATGTTTGGAGGCCGGGGGGGGGAGAAATATTTGTAGGCGGGGGGGGGGGGGAGAGATGTTTGTAGGCGGGGGGGGGTGTGGGAGAAATGTTTAGAGGGAGAGGGGGAGATAGAAAAAAGTTTGGGGGAGAGAGAGTAAAGGTTGGGGGGAGGGGGAGAGAGACAGCACTTGGGGGAAGGGGGGAGAGAGAGAGAGATACAAAGCTGGGGGGAGGGAGGGGGAGAGAGAAACAGCTTTTGGAGGGGGAGAGAGAGACAACGTTTAGGGGGAGAGAGCCTGCATTGGAAATAAAAACAAGACATGGTTTTTTTTATATCATCATTTTTATTAAATATTAAAAAGCAATTTACATGTGAATATATCCAAGTTAAAACTTTTTTTTTCCTTTACGGTAGTCTTATATTCAGGCGTTTAGTTTTTTCCCTGAAGGAATATTAAAAGTTTGGGGGGGTCGTCTTATAATCAGGGTCGTCTTATATTCGAGCAAATACGGTATCAGTTGAAATTTGTTTCAACTCATTGTTACAGGCGAAAACTAAAGTGAATTATTTACCTCCCCATAATATATTAAGAACATAGTTGTTTTTACTGTACTGTGTATCTATAAAGACACCATGTATCAGACTTGGCTGATGATTTTTGTCCATTTATTGGCTTGTCTGTAGAATAATTATAAATGTCTGTGAATAACTCTGAATTTGTGTTGAACGTGGTAGACTTCCACGTAAAGAATAAGCCTAATATGTTACTTCTATGCCTTGTCCCAGCTGTAGCATAAATATCAGTTCACTGGTCTCAACCACACAGGGCCAAACAAATGTTTCACAAAGAAGGAGAGACTTCAGAAGCTGGACTGAAATTTTTACCAAACACCCTGACACTACCCTGGTAGCTACTGTATCTGTTTGCTAAGTACATTCACCTATACCCTGTGTGATGATAATTTTGTAAATAACTGTAATCCTGGGGATGCTAAAATGAGCTATGTTACTTGGAATCCAACTAACTACATAGATCCATGAAGAGTCTATGAGGATAGCCTTTAAGTCTGTAGGACAGCATTAGTGAAATTATATAATAACATCTACTATCCCCTCAAAAAATGTACATGAAGAATTAGGGTACTCATTAGACCAAATTGAAATGCATTCCAAAATAAGATGACTTCACACCAAAGTAGGTCTATATATTGGCTCTCACGATACATATATAAGCTATTTTATTTAATGGTACTTATTTCACCTACCGCTGAAGCATGACAGTCTCACGTTGACTGAACTTGCAATCCTATGGATTGAACAGATTAGCACACTAAGCTATCTCACCAGATTTTGTAGATTGTGTGCTATGACATATAGAAAGATGTTATAGCGGTGTTAAATTATATATGTTAAAATATTTACATGTAGACATATATGTATGTACATATAGTTACATGGCTATTCCCTAAATTGTATTGGGGTTGTTAAATAATATACACTTGTATTGTGTATTATATGTAATATACGTACACAACCATTCAAAAGTATAGGGTAACTTAGAAATGTCCTTGTTTTCCATGATATCATCAAGTGAGTTACAACATAAATTGGAAATATAGTCATGATGTTGTCAAGGTTAGAAATAATGAGTGAGACTCTAAAAAATGCTGGTTTAATTGAATCTTTAACTAGCACAACAGTTTTCAGCTGTATACTATATATGGTATATACACTACTGTTCCAAAGTTTGGATTTTGAAAGAAAAGCACATTTTGGCCATTAAAATAACATAAAATGGATCAGAAATATAGTGTAGGTATTGTCAATTTATAAATGACTATGACAGCTGGAAACATCTGCTTTTTGATGATATAGTATACAGCTGAAATCTGTTCTGCTGATCAAAGACCAATAAAACGGTCTTCTTTGGAATCTAAATCATTATTTCTAACCTTGTCAATGTCTTGACTGTATTTCCTATTTATTTTGCAACTCTTTTGATGTATGTTTTCATGGAATGTAAGGAAATGTCTCAATTACCACAAATTTATTAACAGTGGTGTACATTGAAATCTTTGTATTGTTGTATTTATATGTTATTAGCAATTTATATATTTATATTTATTTACATATATTAATAATATGTATTTATTTGTATTTTAATTATTATTAGGATTTAATTGTATATATCATATTATGTTAGATTTTTTTTTATTACATAATATATATTATATCAATATTTTATTATTTTTTATAATTTTTATTTGATTGTAATTGTTTTTTAAATATTTATTTATTTTAATTCAGTTTATTTGTTAGTTTTTTTCACTTTGGTGGCATTTTGGGGGAATACAGCAGGATTTCGTCTATTTTTACAGTGTCCAAAATCGTCCCATTGACTTTTGACCACCAAAATTTTGGCAAATTCCACTGCCAATAAGTTCACCAACATTAGTGGTTCTTAGACCAATCTAAACACAAACCAATCTTTAAACACAAGCCGGTAATCCATAAATACTGGACTGTTAGAGGGGGGCATCAGACCTGGTCTGACTGACCAACACGCTCCAAATCAGCCCAAAATTTGGTGAAACTTGAATAAACCCAATAGAATTAAATATGAACATAATAATGAATCAATATCAATCACATGTAACTAAAAAAGTCAGAAACAACACATTTTCTGATAGGAGAAGCTATAGATAACACATCAAGTTTAGTGCGAGTCAGTAAAGACTTTGATGCAATGTTCATTTAGCACTCTCTGAAATTACACACAATATCGATAGATACAGACAAGTATACATTTCCATTACATTCATTTTTATTTACAGCAATGCTCTAAGTGAAGCATTTCTTGTACCATAACACCCTTTTAGAGAAGTTGAAATATAGATCAATAAGTTTTGAGACCTATTTTTTTGACTTTTATTTATTAACAGCATCTTCCTTATTAAACAGCAGACTCAGGTTGCCATACGTTTATTCACATTTGTGCAAATTCTGGTCAGTGACCTTGACATAGATTGTAGCTGTATTTTTATTGGCTCAGAACACTAAAAAGTCAACTGGAACATGCCAGTTGTTTGTTTTTTTCCTTTTCTCCACAATCTCCCACAATCACTTCATGCTTTCTCTAAACTGCAGGACCATTTAAAGCAATAACAGAAATAATTACTGTAAAGATAATGTTTTAATTCAATGCCTTGAAAAAACCTATAGTTTTAGAGAAGACAGGAAGTAAGTTGATAGTGAAGTGGTAAAACCAATTCTTCATTTTTTCCCTTCATTGGTACATTACATGTCAAGCAGAGATGCCTGCCTCCTGCAAAGAGACAGTTTCCATAGAAGAAGAAAATTTCGAATCAGATTGGTTGATGTCAGCCTGGGACTAAACTGGTCCTTCACCCTGTGTGTTCAAAAGGACAGTAATCATATAAGATAATCTTTGAAATGTATATAATATAGTTTGAAATGAAATGAGTAAACCCATCAGTTTATCCTAACCGTTAACAAACAACTTCCTGGTAAAATAATCAGGATTACGCACAATAATATGTAACTCATTAATTTTGCCTACTGTCTATCCCTTTAATACTTTGGTCATTTGTATCTAAGGTACCTTGCAATATCATTAAGATTATATTTCTTCAAGTCTAAGGCTATTCACTAAAAGGTGAGTTGCAGGTGAGATGAACATTTTATCTATGCATTCTGCAGGGACAAACCTGTGAGTTTCCCCCACTAAGCAAAACTCACCTGGTTTGTCCCTACACAATGTATAGCTTCAGTTAGGTATAAACATTTAAGTTATACATTTGGTGGTAACAACAGCAGAAACGGTGACATTAAATGATGTACCTAACTGTAGTTTGCTTCCTCGTTCGCTAATATGCTCACCTAAATGTCCAACAAGTCTTCTGAAAGGAGGTGCGTAACCCCCACATTCAAATGTTGATGTGGACAGCTCACAAAGTCCAGTGTGTGGGCAGCATACTATGGAGTGAGGGACGGTGAGGTTAACATTTAAGGATGGACAGATGCACGTTTCTCTATTACGGCAAACATTTTTTAAATTGTTCCTCTATGATATTGAGGAAAAACCTAAAAAATAAATCTAATATTAATAATAAAAGTTTGTGTTTACTAGCAATTTGGTTAGCACAATATATAAAATGTTACAAGGATAAATAAGGACTTTTTGCACATGTGCTTTATGTGTTTGTATATATAAGTGGCTCAGTCTCTTAGTTGTCATTCCACCTCGACTAAGTCCCATCAAGGCAAAATACCTAACAGGGGACTATTGAGATGGTTTTCCCCTCTACAAATTTTCTAACCTTACCATATATAACATTGATGTAAAGTATTTTTGTACATAATACAATTGCTTATATCTATATACCACTGATGTCTGTTCTGATGTTTCGAGGTCTGGTGGTGTTATACTCATATGCTTAATGCTGCAAAGAAAACAGTGTATCAAACAGCACTCAAAAGTGTGGGATGCTTATTATCATGTAGGATCTTTTTCAAACCATAATGTGTAATTAACAAAACGTGATTAATTAGTGTCAAATTTAGGAAATCAGTGAGGCGGGGTTGCCCCAAAAAATCTGTTTGAAAATTTTAAGTGACACATCTTAATTATGATTAAAAACATCACCATATGTGACATAGAATAATGTCTACATAAAACAGTGTAACACGTGTCAACCTAGTGAAACAAAAATATTTGAATGCAATAGTTTCACAAACTAAACACAATAAAGTATCTTAGCCAACTAACTCACTTGTATAATGTAAATCTGAACCAATATGTTCTAACATAAAGAGATTTAGCCTATGATATTCACATAGCACCTGCGGGAAAAGTGAGTGCTGAAAGACCATTTTTTTGGCATACTCATATGTTGAAATTCCCTGGAAAATCTGAGTTTGTATTTTTTTAGGCTAAAAACAATTATTGAAACTTGTGAGTGCAATATTTTATACTTGATCTCATCCTAGGAAGAGGATTACTACACTACAATTTGACTGTTTTTTTCTGTTTATTTTTTACATGTTTTTCACATTAACCTGGAGTGTTTAAACAAGACGGAACATTGCTATTCCTGTTATTTATCAGGTTATCTGTATTTATATTTGGGTACACTTACATAGTTAAGCACACTTTTGTGTCTTTTTAAAAAAAATACTTTTATATTGCCCATAAAATGATACCATTTTTCAAAATGTTAAAAGATTTGATTATATGGTATAAATCTATGGTATAAATAGGCATATAATAATAATGTGACATAGGAAGGCAAAATGTAAATGAAACCATTAAAAATAAAGTATACATACTCAACAATGGTGATTTTGCCAAAGATACTTTTACTATACTGACTTTGTTAGAATAGTTCAATATACAAACCAGTAAACCTGATACTAATCAGTGTTTATCAGTATTATGCTGTAAAGTGTACATTATTAATATTAAGAAATATCCAGGGAAGATTGCACACAAGGGATAATCAAGAGAGAAAGGAAAAAGAAAGGAAAGGAGGAAGGAAAGAAAAAAGAAATAAAGAGATACTGAGTGAACCCAATTACTATAAGGGGCCAGTCTGCAATATGTTAATCTGTTTGTTATAAAGCTGCAATAGAAGTTAACGTCAGATATTTATGCTATATATATATATATATATATATATATATATATATATATATATATATATATGTAAGTTATGTATATGTTATAGCATATTTACCGTTATATAATATTTTATCTACTTTCAAATAAAAAAATGGATGAAAACAGCTACTGGTTGCTAATGGTTGTGTTTCACTAACATGTGCAGTTATTTATTGTTAAGCCCCCTTTTACCTTTGCTTACCCCACAACATCCGCAGCACTTGCAGTCTCCGCAAATTGTCCCAATGAGGCCATTGATGGCTTGAACTGCACAGAGAACCGCCTGGACTCCACTCATGATCAAGAGCAAGGAGAACAAGGTCAGGTTCCATTGCACAATGTGAGCAGGCTGTTTACACCTTTTCCACAGACCGGAATCCCACAGGTGATCTCTGTACAAAAATAGTAAATAGAGTATACGTAAATGTCATGGGCAGTATGTTATCATGACATGAGACTCCTCATAACATGGCAATTATCTAGTAGCTGTCAGAAGCTTATGAATTAAGACTAATACATATAGCTAATGAAGGCAATTAAAAAATCTACATTTTATCTTGTCTGGTTTTTCTAATTGGCTGTGATGAAAAGACAAAAAATAAGTACGTTTGCGCGATTTTTTTGTATCGCAGCCCTCCACTTGCTGGTGAGGTACAAATACCATAATCCTCCTAAAACATTACAATTGGATAATAAAACATGAAGCTCTAGCAAAACAGTGGAAAAAGACAAATCAAAATGTCGCTGACAGTTGGAAAATTTAATATTATTGCTTAATATATTTACATAAATTAATGTTTCTTCCAGGTAACCTTATCCATTGTTAAAAATAAAAGTATACCTACCCATTTTCAAAGGGATAATCCCAGCCATCGATTGTTAAGCACTTTGGCCCTCTACTTATGGCTACTACTGAAATGATAAAGCAGTATCCAGCTCCTACAAATCCGATAGCAGCAAATAATATAGAAGAGAACATCTGGAAAACAATATTAAACAAAAATAGGAGAGCTGATGCAGTAGACATAATGCTGTAATTGTGAAATATACAAAAACGTGTTGCAAAATAAAGTGAAATACTTATCTCACACACTGGTGGACAATATTTAACCGGCTTGTCAGTGCATACATAAAATGAAAAAACAACAACAAATACAATGTGTGACACTGTAACAGTCTGCAATGGTGATATATGCCCTCAAAGGAGATTCACTCACATTTACTAGAGCCCTTATACTGTCTCTAGTGTAGGGGCATAGTGGGAATACAATTCCCAATATCCTCAGATGGTGTAATACACTCTCCTCAGATGGTAATGTGTGATGTTAAAAAACATAGTTATCAATAATGCCATAATCACTATTTAAACACAAAATTTCTTTGAAGGATACAGTCAATATGCCAAAAGGACCAACAAACATCACATTATTTGTCCTTGGCAATAGAAAATGTAAAAAGAAAATTTTAAAAAATGACCTCAAATAGAAGAAGAATGTTGCTTATTTTAAATGGATTGCATGAACTGTTCTTGAAGTTGAAAACTGTTTTGTTTTTTTTTTGGCTATTTTGTTATCAGTTCACCAGATCCTCTGTTTATGTCAATTTACCCATTGAAAACGTGTTATAGATATGTATTCGCAGTGCCAAAGAATGACATTTTAGTTACTCACTGCAAATCTCTTTCCGCAGCTCTCATTGGCACAGCATCCACAGCAGTCATTATTCTTCAGACCAAGGAATATAAGCGCAGGAAAGATCATCTATAAAACACCCATTGTAAATAGAAAATTCTGAAAAAGGTTTCTTGATAACTCCAACTACAACAACTAAAAACTTTCATGGAAATATATTAACATGGATATTTGTTTCTTGCATATGTATTTTCGTTGCTTGGTGTCCTGTATGCAATAAACTTGCAGCCATACATGATCTATTAATCTCCCATCCCTTTAACCCCATTGCTCTAACAGAAAACTGCCTCTCCCCACCTTGAAAAAGCCTCACAGACCAGGCGAAACGCTTTGTGTGACAGGAGGAGATCTATCTGGATTGTTGGGACATTTTTCCATTTGACTGTTATTACCTGCATTTTCCTATTGTAAGATTTTCTCCTTGTACTCTCTTATATTGTTGGAAGTCTCCTAGATATGCTGGTGAATCGCTGACCCTACGTGGGGCTCCTGTGGTGCATTTTACATTGAGCAGAATTCTGCTCAGGGAGATGTGAGTTTTCTACTTTATTCACCTGAATACACTTAATTGTTTAAAAATACTACACTATATATTATTATTTGTTTTATTTGTTCTTATGTTTCCCTTCTTAATAACACGGAGAAAATTGCCCCAGATTTAATGGTAACTTTTGTATTGAGTGTTTGGTTATAGCGCACAATTTCACATTTTGGTTTGTTTGCTCTCCCCACCTGTCACTGACACTCCTGCAGATCTCTCTTTTCATGACCTTCAGCCGCAACCCTAAGTCCCAGGGACAAATAGGGTGGCAGTATTGGCATCATCCCCTTCCCTCTCATTCTCCTCATTTTAAATCCATACTGTTTGCCTCTTCTCCACGCTATGCCTCTGTGTTGCAGTAGTTGCCCCATAACCATGACCAACCTCATGTTTTTATTACCCCTTTTCTACATGTCTCACATATGTTTTCTCCCTCTGACATACCCTGTCATGTCCAAGATAGACACCAGTAGACAGATATATTGACAGATAAGGGATAAGGATTGATAGGCAATTGTATGGAAAGGTAGAAAATTACAATGTTCTGGTGCATTTGGAAGTGGTAACTTGTACAGCCCCACCCTCCCACTTCTCACTACTTCACGAGAAAATATTCTCTCCCCCTTTTGATCCATCTCATGTCTGCCAGTACCATCTATACGGAGATGATACCCATCTACCCTTCCTACCCATATGTATTGTACACTGGGGACTGCCTATCAGCCATCTGTTCCTGGATGTCTGATAGCTATTTAAAACTTAATCTCTTTTTATCTATGTCCGTCCAATGAAACATTGTTTTTTTCAGAATTGGATAACATGTCCATGCATCCAGTCTCCAGGTCATTGCAATGTAGGACTGAGAGGACTGGGAGGGAGAAATACAGGAAGCACAGATTAAAACATGTTTGGAAATGTGTTATGTTTGTGGTAAGACATAGCTCTTTCCATACGTGCAAAGAGTCCTTGATTTTCCATAATATCCACATTTTTGGGAGTTAGTTTTGTGTGTTTTGTTTATGGTTGAAGAACTGTACACAAGCAGCTTCATAAACAAAATGTTTAAGCTGTATATACCCTTAATATATAAATACATTTAAACACACACTGCAGGATCGCATAATTGTGGGGTCTATCAGTGACCTTGTACCATGTTAACCATGCTTTTACTCTGTAAGAGCCAGCACACTGTAGGCAAGTATGCCTCTCATTAGCTGTACTCTGCTGCTGTTTAGCGCAATCAAGTACATATATGGAATCCCTAAGCAGAATTAAAGTGGACCATATAGGTACTTGCTTTTTCACTCAAGAATTAGTTCTGTTCGCAATAGCAGAACCGGCCATACAGGTCAGGATGGGGCTATTTTATTTTCAATGCCAGTAAGGGGTGAAATCTGTGCATTACCACAGACTTGCCACTCCTCCCCCTCGCGCTTAGTGATCTTTGGAGCTCATATTATATCTTGGCGCTCAAACAGATGATGTGTCATTACAGGGTTTACAGATTCACAGCCACACCCCCACATGTCTGAGCATCTGGGTGCTGGGGCTGAGCCCGGAGTGCAAATTTGGGTACTGGGCCTGAGTCCTTTGTGCATATCTGAGTGTTGGGTAAGTCATGTGAGTGCAGTCTGGGTGCTGGGGTAAGTCCTGAGTGCAATGTGGGTGCAGAGAAAATAAATAAAACAAGGAATGCGTTTTTGTGACTAGCAAGGAGAGAGAGGGATGGGTGAGCTCATTGAAAACAATATATACTGTACTACTTCCATTCTGTCCTTCCCTGCTTATAAGCAATAAATATAATAAATAAGTGTAAGTAATAAGGACCCATGTATAATGTAGCATATTTATAGGGTTCTAAGACAGGGTAATAATGAATAGGACTATAAAGGAATATTGATACTGGGGTTATTAAATGGCTACAAAAAAATTATATATATATATATATATATATATATATATATATATATATATATAATATCATAGAAACAAAGGTAATTATATTCATGTTATTTTAATGAAATGCAGAACTTACCAGAAGCCCTGAACCCATGATTCCTCCAAAGTACCAGACTTCATCTGAAATGTGCCCATTTTCTTTCGCAACCTTTCCTCCAGGGAAAAACAGCAAGATATTGGCCAGTACACACAGGACAGCTAGCGGGATTAGGGCAATGCCCAGACATTTCGCACAACCCCCAGAACACATTAAGAGGAAGAATATGCAGCCCAAATGGAAAAAATGTTATTAGGCTTCAATAACTCGACTGCTTGGTAATACAATCCAATGTTAAATAATCCTTTGCAGGAAGAGGATAACTTGACAGCAATGATGGTCATCTGGCTGTAGTTAAACTGTGACTTTGCAATTTATATTCAGTGCTATGGGAACCCCCATTATCAGATCAGTTAGAGCACAGTATTTTGTCATGACAACTAATAACCCTTATTAAACAGGCTGGGTGCTTTTATTGGTTTTCTCAGGCTTGTTAGTTGCAGATGTGAAAATGCCACCCCAACATGAAATTTATATGTTTACAGCAGTCTCATAGTGTGCCAAAGACTTTATTAATTATTAACTTTGTAAGAAAACAATGCCACTTATCTGTTCTATAATCATTTAGCCATGTTAGTAAAAGATTCTAGATTTCATAAATATTTAGAACTCTATAAGGATGCCAGCCAAAGCCCCCTCTAACACTCATCTCTTTTAAATAATCGGAAATTAGTAGCTGGAAAGAAATGAAAGTTTAATATTTTTTCAAACTTGACTACTAACACCTGATTTTTTTAGTTTACTTGCATTTTTCATTTACATAGAATGTGTCGGCAGATAAGAACCATTCGGTACATCTAGTCTGCCCAATTTTATTTTTTTGAGTACTTTTATTAGTCCCCCGTTCCCGGTCTTATAGCTAGGATAGTCTTGTGTCTATCCCACGCATGCTTAAAATCCTTGACTGTGTTTACCTCTACCACTTCTGCTGGCAGGCTATTCCATACATCCACTACCCTCTCAGTAAAGTAATACTTCCTGATATTACTTTTAAATCGTTGCCCCTCTAATTTAAGACTATGTCCTCTAGTTGTGGTAGTTTTTCTTCTTTTAAATATACTCTCTTCCTTTACTGTGTTGATTCCCTTTATGTATTTAAATGTTTCTATCATATCCCCCCTGTTACGTCTTTCCTCCAAGCTATACATGTTAAGATGCTTTAACCTTTCCTGGTAAGTTTTATCCTTCAACCCATGAACCAGTTTAGTAGCCCTTCTCTGAACTTTCTCCAAAGTATCAATATCCTTCTGGAGATACGGTCTCCAGTACTGCGCACAATACTCCAAGTGAGGTCTCACCAGTGCTCTGTACAATGGCATGAGCACTTCCCTCTTCCTACTGCTAATACCTCTCCCTATGCAACCAAGCATTCTGCTAGCATTTCCTGCTGCTCTATTGCATTGCC
Organism: Pelodytes ibericus; assembly: GCA_036172795.1. NCBI lineage: Eukaryota > Metazoa > Chordata > Amphibia > Anura > Pelodytidae > Pelodytes > Pelodytes ibericus. The sequence goes on along the minus strand of CM069861.1, from coordinate 167,028,509 downwards.
TACCTACCTTCAAGTCCTCTGAAATTATTACTCCTAAATCCCTTTCCTCAGATGTTGAGGTTAGGACTGGACCAGATAGTCTGTATTCTGCTTTGGGGTTTTTACGCCCAAGGTGCATAATCTTGCACTTGTCCACATTAAATGCCAGTTGCCACTGCTCTGACCATTTTTCTAGTTTAGCTAAATCATTTGCCATTTGGCTTATCCCTCCATGGATATCAACCCTGCTGCAAATCTTTGTATCATCAGCAAAAAGACATACTTTGCCAACAAGACCTTCTGCAATATCGCTAATAAAAATATTAAAGAGAATGGGTCCAAGAACAGATCCCTGAGGTACCCCACTAGTAACAAGACCTTGCATCGAATATACCCCATTGACTACAACCCTCTGTTGCCTGTCACTCAGCCATTGTCTAATCCATTCAACAATATTGAAATCCAAACTCAAAGATTTCAGTTTATTGATAAGCCTTCTATGTGCGACAGTGTCAAAAGCCTTACTGAAATCTAGGTAAACAATGTCTACTGCACCACCCTGATCTATTATTTTAGTTACCCAATCAAAAAAATCAATAAGATTAGTTTGGCATGATCTCCCTGAAGTAAACCCATGCTGTCTCTGATCTTGAAATCCAAGCGACTTTAGATGTTCAACAATCCTATTCTTTAACAAGGTTTCCATTATTTTCCCCACTACTGAAGTAAGACTTACTGGTCTATAGTTTCCCGCCTCCTCCTTACTACCTTTCTTGTGAATGGGCACAACATTAGCTAATTTCCAATCTTCTGGAACTACTCCCGTTAACAATGATTGGTTAAATAAATCTGTTAACGGTTTTGCTAGTACACCACTAAGTTCTTTTAATAACTTTGGATGTATCCCATCAGGTCCCATCGACTTATTTGTCTTTACTTTAGACAGCTGAAGTAAAACCTCTTCCTCTGCAAACTTACATGCAACAAAAGACTCATTAGTCTTTTTCCCTAAATGAGGTCCCTTACCCTCATTTTCATTTGTAAAAACTGAACAAAAATATTCATTAAGGCAGTCTGCTAAGCCTTTATCCTCTTCTACATAGCATCCTTCTTTTGTTTTTAATCTAACTAATCCTTGTTTTACTTTCCTTTTCTCATTTATGTATCTAAAAAATGTTTTATCCCCCCTTTTCACTGACTGGGCTATAGTCTCTTCTGTGTGTGCTTTGGAAGCTCTTATAGCTTGCTTTGCCTCTTTCTGCCTACTCTTATAGATCTTTCTATCTTCCTCACTCTGAGTATTTTTATAATTACTAAATGCTAGCTTTTTATTTTTTACTATTTTAACCACCTCTGCAGAGTACCACAGTGGTTTCTTCAATTTTTTGCTCTTACTGACAAGCCTTATGCAATTTTCTGTTGCCTTCAGTAGTGCAACTTTTAGATAATCCCATTTCTCCTGGACTCCATTTAAATTGCTCCAGTCTGATAATGACTCCTTCACATCTAATCTAATTTTAGAAAAGTCTGTTTTTCTAAAATCTAAAACTTTTGTTTTTGTGTGGTGTGACTGCGTCACTGTTCTTATATTAAACCACACTGTCTGGTGATCACTAGATCCTAAACTTTCACCTACAGTAATATCTGATAACAAATCTCCATTTGTGAACACTAAGTCTAGTATGGCCTGCTTTCGAGTTGGCTCCTCCACTACTTGTTTTAGAGATAATCCCAGTAGGGAGTTTAGGATATGCGTACTCCTGGCGCAAGTAGCTATTTTGTATTTCCAGTTCACATCAGGAAGATTAAAGTCACCCATGATGATCACTTCTCCCTTCATTGTCATTTTAGCTATTTCCTCAACTAGTAGATTATCTAACTCCTCTATTTGTCCAGGGGGCCTATAAATCACACCTACCCGAGTTACCATATGATTACCAAATTCTAATGTAACCCAAACTGACTCTATGTTCGCCTCACTAACTTGTATTACGTTACATTTTAAGCTATCCCTCACATACAGGGCCACCCTCCCCCTTTTTTACCTTCTCTGTCTTTTCTATATAAAGAGTACCCTGGTATTGAAATGTCCCAGTCATGTTTTTCATTATACCATGTCTCAGTAACAGCCACTAAATCTACATTCTCAGTTGCCAATATTGTCACAAGTTCATGGATCTTATTCCCTAAACTGCGAGCATTTGTAGACATGACCCTAAGCTTATCATTTTTCAGCACACTGACTACAGGTAACTTCTGTACCTTTTTTTGGGGGGCAATTGGATTGATGTTTTATCGCCATTTTGCCCCCCTCTTTTAGTTTAAAAACCTCCTAGCAAAACCTCTGAACTGCTCACTGAGAACATTCGTTCCCTTTTGAGAAAGATGCAAACCATCTTTTTTGTACAGTTCCTTTCTATCCCATAGTGAACTTCCATGAGAAACAAAGCCAAATCCTTGCTCCCGACACCATTCTCCAAGCCACAAGTTGAAGTCCCTAATACGCATCCGTCTATCATTCTGTATGTTATGCACAGGCATAACTTCAGAAAAGGACAGTGTGGACACAACCTGCCGTATCTCATTGGCAAGAACACGAAAAGCTTCCTTCACCTCTGAAACCTCATTGCAAGCCAAATCATTTGTCCCTAGATGAACCCGTACATCCAATTCTCCTTCCTGATTTGCTTGCTTAACAATATTAGAAATACGCCTCCTGTCTCTGCGAGCAGTAGCTCCAGGAAGACATCTCACTAAGCCAATACTGTCCAACTCCGCACCTCTTATGATAGAATCGCCCAACAACAACTGCTTTCTATCAGGCCTCACCTTCTCCTTGCACACCTTAGCCACATAGGAGAGTGGTTCCTCAAACTCTGCGTCTGAGCCTGCCTCCACAACACCACTGCACTCTGCAAGTGCTGAAAATGAATTCTGGACAGCCACAGACTGCGGGACATGCCTTTTATCCACAACTCTAAGCCTACCAGATCCAACAGTAATCCACCTGTCATTCCTAGGAAGCCCCTGCGGCAATGGCCTCTGTGGCAGTGACTTCGCAACAGTCTCAGCCCGAGTTTGTTTTACAGATAAATTACAAATCTCGGACTTTAAAAATGCAATCTCCTGCTGCAATCTTGAGAACTGTCTACAGATTAGACAGCCTCCAAACCTCCAAAAAATGGAATGTGAAACAAATGCAGAACAATTATCACAGTAAACCAAATCTGCCATTTTAAGAATTTAAATCAAAAAGATCTTTTAGTTTTGCTCACCTCTTGTATACCTCAGAATACCTCCAGAGTATCTCCAGAATATCTCTTAAATATACTCTTTGAAAAGCAGCTCTTAGAAGAGCAGCCAAGCTATTAAATTGCATTGGAATTAGATATTTAGGTTCAATAAAACAGTAGCAGTCAAAGGTGATTGGACAAAGATAAAAGAGGAACTTGGCTTACATTGTAAATTGTACTATAGAGTAATTATATGGACAGGCAGCATAAAGATAATCACATCTCCCAAGTGTCCCTATTTAAAGGGGGACAGTGCCTATTTTTGCTCTAAATCCCTCTGTCTGTCGTTCCTCCTCCGGAGTTCCTATTTTGTAGGAGTTCAGAATTTTAGATTTGTGTAAGTACATTAAAACTCATTAAATAGTTTTAAAGGACAATATTTTTTATTTTAAAGCTAAATTTTGTCCCGAAATGACTTTGGTGTATTTTGGCCTTGTTTCGGTTTCAAAAGCTTATTTGCATGTTTTTGGCTGTGATGGCCGAATTACGAGGCTATTCAGGGTCATTTTGGGCCATCTTGTGTAGCTTGAAATGTAGCTTCCCTTACATTCCCGCAAATCTTTACCAATACAAGTTATTTTATATATAAATGTTTTTGTAAATACAATGCATTATTAATATTCTAAATGTCTTACTGAATTTCATAAATGTATCATAAATGGTCATAAAGTCACCTAAAATGCCCTGTCCATAGTCACACCCTAAAAACCAAAGTGTCCCTCTCTGGTAATTTGACATGTTAGGAGGTATGTAATCGTTAGAGCTCAAAGCTTTGCTCCATGCTCCAGGCTTAAACTTTTCATGCTGGAGATATTTAATAACTATTCTTTTTTTGTTTGCATGCTTTAGAATTGTATTAGTGGATTTGATAGTGGATCTTTGTTATATTGAGAATTTTCTATTCTGCAGTTTCCTGGGCACAAGTTAATACTTTCCATTGACCATTTTGCATATGTTGCAGGTACCAATCAACCACAGAGGCTAATAACTGCCATGGCAGACTGGGCATCAACAAAAGTGGTTTCTGTCTGATTAAAAGATATCACTGAGCAAAAAAAATTGTTTTATTTAACTAAAGGATTTCATCTAGTGTAGGCATTTCAAATAGAAATGCTTTAATGAAATATTACAAATGAAGTACCTTATTTAAATGGGGGTGGCCATGTGGTTTAGAGTCTTGGGTTAGATGAGGGAAGAGCTGACCTCCTGATGGAGTAAAATAGATCAAAGAGGAATCAATAAGGTACTTTTTTTGTGTCCTTTCATTAAAGCATTAAGTACAACTCTCACCACTTCATTTGATCACCATATATCCTTGTTCAAACGGAGAGCACTATTTTTTGTCCTTTTTTCTATTTTTCATGAATATTCACTGAGATCTTCAATCAAGTATTTATTTGAAATCTTCATTATAAGTATATTTTTTTCACATTTTACATCCACCCTTATATATATTTTTTCTCAATCACTTTTTAAAAAAAGATAACACATTTTTATTTACTGTCACTTTATTCTATTTTATTTGCGCTCCTTATCTTTCTTTGGTTAAGCAATGAATTGTTTTCCTTACTTTATTTATGGATTGGAGCCAGTCACTTTCTTCAATATTGATATTCAGATCCCTATTACAGGCTATAATTGCGGGAATATTTGTACCTAAATCCGTGAGTTCCTTATATTGCCTGATTTTAAATCTTCCCTTATTCTCGAATATCAAGCACTGTGCCTTTCTCCCTTGTTCATCTTTTCCCTTTATTAAGTGTGTTGCTAAGTATGCTTTAACTCTTATTTAGTTAAATAATTCTCTACCCTGCAATCCGTATTCTTCTTGGAGCTCTGTGAAATGTTTGATTTGATTTCCATTTATCAAATCTGCCAATTTATTTATGCCTCCCTTTTGCCAATTCTTGAGATCTAAGTTTTCTAGTTCCATAGGGATTAATTTTATATTGTTGCTGTCTTTATGTTTTTCATGGAGTCCTAGTTTTTTGTTTGTTTTATACCAAAATTCCATCAGATGTGCAAGAACTAGACAGCCATTATCTCTAAAATTATGTGTTTAATCTTCTCCCTTTTTGTTTTTTCTTTTTTCTTTTTCTTCCTTATGCTTTCTTTTCCCACTTATTTTCTCATTTGCTCATTGTTAACTATGTTCTTATAGATAATTTTATTATGTTTAGTATTATTCATGCTTTATTACCATATACAAATATTGTTTTCACGAATGCATATCACAATATTATTAATTTTTGTAATATTCAATTCCTTTCTTTTCCCTTTTCACTCTTTTTTTGAAGTTTAAATTTTTTTTTATATATATATATATATATTGTTTTATTCTGTTTTTCTTATTATACAAAAAAAACTCATACAAAAGACAACATAAACATATGGTATACCGCAAATTACAATGCCGTTGTTTTCATGAACAGACAAATATGTAAAAAATATTATGCATATAATATCTTTGGAGTTCTATAAATTCGTCTCTATTGTTGGTCAAGTGCAGCAAGGTACTTATGGCCCAGTGATTAGATAATGGTAAAATATAATATTCAGGTCAACACAGTGTAGATTAGATGATGTTAATAGCAAAGAAAAAAGAATAAAAATGGTAACAATAGTAGATATATATATGACTTCTTAATATAAAGTGACCAAATTGGTCGCTGTATTATCCCCGGCTTACAGTGAGTAATATAATTGGCATTAGGAATTAATTGAATAAGAGCCTATACAGTTTCCTTTTCTTCTCTATTGGTCATCTAGGTCATATTGGGCTCAACTGGCTATCTTCACATTATAGAGACAAGATTATGTTGTATTGTATATATTCCAAAAGTTGAAAAGTCATTGTGTTATCAATATTGGCAAATACAGTCTATCAGAATTTACATACATCCTCATTCACAAACTAACACCTAGGTGTGCAGGGTGTGTGTGTGTGTGTGTGGGGGGGGGCTTAAGGGCCAACTAGATTAGTTCGGCCCCTAGGGAGAGGACGGGGAAAACCCTCATGGTCTCCACCCATGTCCGGGATGCGCAACTCCCATTTTGTTTGTAATAATTAGGATACTGTACTGAGTGAAATGACAGGGTTCCAGATTTTAAAATAAGAGGGAAGAGACATATTCTCCAGATAGAAAAACTTTTCCATATTGCATTGATACTGGATTTGGGATCGGATCTCTGACTCAGAGGGAATCTCAGTTTTCCTCCAGTATCGTGAGATACACATCTTGGTTGCCATCAGGACGTGTACTACTTATTTTCTCATTTGCTCATTGTTAACTATGTTCTTATAGATAATTTTATTATGTTTATTATTATTCATGCTTTATTACCATATACATATATTTTTTTCACGAATGCATATCACAATATTATTAATATTTGTAATATTCAATTCCTTTATTTTACCTTTTCACTCTTTTTTTGAAGTTTAAATTTACCTTCACATACATATCCAGACATGCCTTTGTTTGACCTTTTCATTGATTGGTTCAGATTTGTTTAATTACCATGTTGGTTAACTGTTTCACTGTACTTATTATTAAGCGTCCATAGACTCGAAAAGCGTCAAGTGTTTGTTGTTTTTTCTGTTGCACAGTTGCTCACCATTAACCCCTTCATGACGTTAGGACGTGCTATGCCTTGAAGACGTTAGGACGGCATAGCACGTCCTGCAGTAAAATGAATAGTGCACACATGTGCACTATTCAAAACCGGCTTTTCCGCAACCGGACACTGCCTGGCCACTTAGGCAGTGTCCCAGCCGTGAATCGCCGTCTTCACAGCCATGTGATCGCGGTGATTCGCCAAATCCCGCGATCACATGGCTCCTTGTAGTATATGCCCCGTATTGGCATCTAAAATGAACAGCGTGCTTTCTGCATGCTGTTCAAGCAGTTTGAAGATAATCGGAGACTACTGCCAGTCTTCGATTATCTTCAAGCTGCTTGAACAGCGTGCAGAAAGCACGCTGTTCATTTTAGCAGCCAATACGGGGCGTATACTGAAAGGAGCCATTTGATCGCGGGATTTGGCAAATCACCGCAATCACATGGCTGTGAAGACGGCGATTCACGGCTGGGAGACTGCCTAAGTTGTAAGGCAGCCTCCCAGCAGTGTATTTCTGTCTTCCTCGCCATGTGATCACGGTGATTCGCCAAATCCCGCGATCACATGGCTCCATTCAGTATACGCCCCGTATTGGCTGCTAAAATGAACAGCGTGCTTTCTGCATGCTGTTCAAGCAGCTTGAAGGTAATGGGAGACTCTCTAACAACTTAGGCAGTCTCCCAGCAGTCCATCCTCGCCATGTGATCGGGGTGATTCGCCAAATCCCGCGATCACATGGCCATCATAAATCTCCGCCCCCTGAAGGCTGCTGGAGACTGCCTAACAACATAGACAGTCTCCCAGCAGCAAATCAGGATATTCCTGGCCATGTGATCACAGTGATTGGCGAATCACCGCAATCAAAGTGATCACATGGCTGTCAATGTTTAGAAACATTGACACTGTATCCCTCTCATCCCCTGTACCTCACACACTGATCGTGAGGTACAGAGAGTGACAGATCAGAGATACAGAGTGTTCCAGAGTGCTATTGAGAGGTTCTAGATACATTTAATAAAAATGAACCCCTTATTTCCCTGTCTATTCACAGTACATAACTGTCTGATCATCCCAGTGGTGATCATTTACCCCCAATTATTTTTTTTTTTAATAATTACTTTTTATATATTATAAAGTTTTTTTGTTTTTAAAAATACATACAATCTTAACTATTTTTGACTGTTACTGTATACTTTTATTTTTTTATTTTTTATTTATTTACTGTATACTATACAAAGTATATCACCGTGATCAGTCTGATCACTTCGGTGATCTTTTTTTCTTTTTTTTTTTTCTCACTTTTTTTAGATTCCTGTCTCGTAGGACACAGCTGTGATCAGTTTGATTTCCAGTGTAGTGATAAGTTTTTCCTCAAGTCATTTTTTTTTGTTAATTACTTTTGGGAAGTTTGAAAAGTTTTTATTAATACAAAAAAATTAATTGTAACCCTTTCTGCCACTTGCTGATCACAGTTCATTGCTGCGGCCAGTCTACGCAGTACACTGTGTGTTTTTTCTATTCTTTTGGGTGGTGTGAATTTTTTGCAGGTACTTTTTTAACCACTTAAAAAAAATGTCCCAAATGTACTCTGCTGAGGAGGCTTATGCCATTCTGGCGTCAGACTCAGATTGTGAGACCCTAACTGCGTCAGATGTAGAGCCCATGTCTGACACCTCCAGTGACATGGCTGAAATTCCACAGCCCCCTCAAATAAGAAATACTAATCCTGTGCCTTTTTGCAACAGTTATCCATGGGCACCTCCAAATTCAGTGGCTCCAGAAATTCCCCCATTCACAGCCTCCGCTGGCATTACCTGCAATGATGATGATTTTGAGCCATATCAATATTTTTCTCTTTTAGTAGAAGACAGCTTGTTTGAGGACATAGTCACACAGACAAATTTGTACGCCACGCAGTATTTCCCAGCTTACCCCAACTCCGTTTATATAAGACGCAATCTCTGGCAACCCACTAACCTTTTGGAAATAAAACAATTCTTTGCTTTGGTCTTTGCAATGGGAATAATAAAAAAACCCACAATTCGGTCCTACTGGGCTAAGCACCCAATTCTGACTACCCCACTATTTCCAGCAATCATGTCCAGACCGAAATTTGAACTCCTCTTGCGTTTTCTACATTTTACCGATAATACCATGTGTCCCCCTGATCAACAATATGACAGGCTGTATAAGCTAAGACCTTTGCTGACATATCTGTCCAAAAAATTCTCAGATCTTTATGTCCCAGAAAAAAATATATGTATCGATGAGTCGTTACTGAAATTCAAGGGGGACTGTTTTTCAAGCAGTACATTCAAACTAACCGCTCACGCTATGGAATAAAATTCTACAAGCTGTGTGAGAGCGGCTCAGGGTATACGTTTCAGAATCTATGAAGGGAAGGACTCAAAAGTAGATCCTCCAGGGAGTCCATTGGTATTAGTGGAAAAATAGTGTGGGACCTTCTCCTCCCTTTACTAAATAAAGGTTATCATTTGTACGTTGACAACTATTATACGAGCATAGAACTTTTTGAAAATTTGTACTACTTTGAGACCGTTGCATGTGGAACCATTAGAAAATATCGGAAGGATTTTCCCAAGCAGATTGCGCAGCCAAAACTTAGACTTGGCACAACCAAGGCTTTACGTCACAAGGAGTTTCTTGTTGTCCGATATGTGGACAAAAAAGACGTATTTTGTTAACGACAATACACGATGAAAGCACAGTGTCAGTGCGTGTGAGAGGGACAAGTGAGCACGCTAGAAAACCACGCTGCTTAGTGCAATATAATAGGCACATGGGGGGAGTGGACTTAGCGGACAAATGCCTTGTTCCATACCTTGTACATAGAAAGACCGATACATGGTACAAAAAGGTAGCCATATACCTTTTACAAATGGCAATGTACAATGCCTATGTGTTGTACACAAAAAGCCACAAAGAGAAAAAATATACTTATCTGGAGTTCCAGATAGAAATAATTTCAAAATTTGGTTTTCAGCAGTCTGTAATGCCAGAAACCTTACAATCTGAAAATGTCATGAGACTCACTCAGAGGCATTTCCCTTGCACGATCCCCCCTACTGCCTGCAAAAATGCACCACAGAAACGTTGCCGTGTGTGCACGAAAAAGGGAATAAGAAAAGATTCAAGCTACCACTGCCCATCTTGCCCTTCACTGCCAGGCCTTTGTATAAACTGCTTCGGTGACTACCACAGTCTAATGAGATATTGGTAAATAACATTGCTGTGTGCCACAAACTGCCCCAGTTGTTTAAAAATTCAAATCACCTTGACAGTTAGTTATAACATCTAAAAAGTTTTAAATAGTTTAAAGTTTTTCATTTAGTTTGCTTACTTTTCAAAAATATATACTATTATGCAGAAATTTTGGAATGGAGCTCTGCAATAGTACCCCAAGTGTGACATGGTCCTGCCAAATCAATCTGTGAAAATACCAAGTTTCGAAGCCGCAATATGCAGGTTATGATTCTTGCCCTCTAACTTTCAAAAAGCATGGGGCACCAATGAATGTGGGGTATTTCTGTAATCAGGAGAAGTTGGTGAACATGTTTTAGTGTTTTTTTCTGTAGCTGCACCTGACCTAGGAAGAAATCCTAAGCAAAATAGCAGCGTTTGCAAAAAAAATGCAGAAAAATTTAACGACTCCTAAATTTGGTAAAACATTTAGGGCACAATGCCTGAATTAAACTTCTATAACTACCCCTAATGAGATACCCCATGTTGTCTACTTTCCAAAAATATATACATTGATGGGGAAATTTTGGAATAGTGCACTGCAATAGTACCCCAAGTGTGACATGGTCCTGCCAAATCAATCTGTGAAAATTCCAAGTTTCGAAACCACAATATGCAGGTTATGATTTTTGCCCTCTAACTTCCAAAAAGCATGGGGCACCAATGAATGTGGGGTATTTCTGTAATCAGGAGAAGTTGGTGAACATGTTTTAGTGTTTTTTTCTGTAGCTGCACCTGACCTGAGGAAGAAATCCTAAGCAAAATCGCAGCGTTTGCAAAAAAAATGAAGAAAAAATTAACGACTCCTAAATTTGGTAAAACATTTAGGGCACAATGCCTGAATTAAACTTCTATAACTACCCCTAATGAGATACCCCATGTTGTCTACTTTCCAAAAATATATACATTGATGGGGAAATTTTGGAATAGGGCACGGCAATAGCACTCGAAGTGTGACATGGTCCTGCCAAATCAATCTGTGAAAATTCCAAGTTTCGAAACCGCAATATGCAGGTTATGATTTTTGCCCTCTAACTTCCAAAAAGCATGGGGCACCAATGAATGTGGGGTATTTCTGTAATCAGGAGAAGTTGGTGAACATGTTTTAGTGTTTTTTTCTTTAGCTGCACCTGACCTAGGAAGAAATCCTAAGCAAAATCGCAAATCCTAAAAAATTAACGACTCCTAAATTTGGTAAAACATTTGGGGCACAATGCCTGAATTAAACTTCTATAACTACCCCTAATGAGATACCCCATGTTGTCTACTTTCCAAAAATATATACATTGATGGGGAAATTTTGGAATAGGGCACTTGCCGTATTTGTGTTTAGCTGCAATGTTTTCTTTCTCACATACTGTACCCACACAAATTATATGTTTTTTTTATCGTCATAAGAAGGGCTTTCATTAGATACCATTACGTTCATCATATCTTATAATTTACTACAAAAAAATCATAAAATATGATGACATTTTTTAAAAACCCACTTTTTCTAACTTTGACCTAAATGATAATTTAGACAAATACAATCATTAAAAAAGACCCCGTCTAAATAATTTTAAATGTTGTCCCGAGTTCATAAATATGCATGTTTCCATATTTTTCGGTATTTTTTTGCGAGTTATGGGGCAAAAAAAAGTGTTTTTTGTTCTTTTCCTATATTGAACTTTTGACCCCAACCCGAACCCAAAATTTAACCTTAACACTAAATTTAACGCCAACTCTAACCCTTATGCTTTCTCTTAATATATTTTAATTTAATTTAATTTTAACCCTATGCCTTATGCTAAAAATGATTTAATTTCAACCCTGTAGGCTAATCTAACTATATAACCAGTTTTTAGTTAATTAAATATTTATTTTTATTTTTTTACATTGCTATGCTACTTAACTACCACTAGGGGCAGTCAAGTAGCTTATTCAGAGCGACGGAAGTGAAGTTACTTTCACTTCCGAAGCTCAGTCCACCAGAGGGCATAGCCATATTGACGGAGCATGCTCCGTGGGGCGATCGTGGGTGCCCCAGAAAAGAAATGTCGGTGCTGGCTATTGCCTTGATGTCGAAGCAATAGACCAGCACCATTAAAGTTCCCGGCAGGACGTGCCTGACATGTCCATTGTCACGAAGGGGCTAATAGAACTTAATAAAGAATTGCAGTTTTAACTAACCTTTTGATGCGAGTCTATTTACCCTCATTGCCTGAACTTATTTCAGTACACCTTGTTAATGTCTTTGTTTTTTAAGCGGCATAGTTTAGGTCATTGTCTATAACTATTGTCTGTGGTTTGCTGTGTTCCTTGTGCAGAGGGTACTAGCCATGCATTTCTGGTCTGGACTGCCCTTATGGGTGGGATCAGTCTGATATGCTAATGGAGTGGTTCCTCTGCAATGGTGTAAGCAGTCAAAAAATGGAGTTGCTCTCCCGAGTAGATATTATCCTCCAGGACAGACTATTGCAGAGCTGCTTGTTCTCGGGCATTGTAGCACCCACCCCCTTCTTTGTCGACATTGTCTATAACTAATCTACTTTTTTTGCTCAATCTTTGCCTTGCTTTTTGATCTTCAGTATATAGTCAACCAGATATTAATGGTGATAGCTGAACATTATGTAAGACAGTGAATCTCTTCATCTACTTATATCTATGCTTGCCACGAGACTTAACTGTGCCCCTTAATGGTATGTGCCTCGCCCTCACTGCCTTGGCCTCTGTGTCCTAATTAGATAAAAACTATTCCTGACATGATTACCTCATCGAAGATTCCAATCAGCCTTTCATTATCTAGTTTTTTTTTACATAGCCTTGACACTTTCTGCAGTGTAACTGGTAAACACATATAAAGAAATGTACAACTACTCAGTGTTATAATAGACTCTATATGTGACATCTTCTTCTGTCATGAACATTTAGCACCTACACTATAATAATGCTCCTTGAAAACAAAGTCCTAAACCATGGACCATGTATAAAATTAAAATGCTACATGTAATAAAACAATTCTTTATTGATTACCAAAAATAAAAAAAAATATTAATTCAGAAGATGTTCCCATTTAAAAAAAAAAAACAACAATAAACAAACATATGAACACCTATATGGGAAATCAAAAATTTTCTGTACTCTGCATTTGATGATTCCTATAGCCCAAGCTCTGACAATATTCAGCCAGGCAACCTAGACATAAATACATATCTAGGCAGTGCACATGGCTCGGTTTTATGACCGAAGAGCTCTGAGGCTTTGAACCACTAAACCACTGCTAGGCAACGTATCTGACCATATCACTAGGGATTAATAACATACAAATAATAGAAATCAAGATTTACAGCTTCCTTTGTGAAACAGACAAGACAATGTGGAGGTTATGCATTGAACATGGTACTAGAGCAAAGTTTTAAGAGTGGAGCAATCTCCATGGAGATCAATGGAATGTTCCTACTGAATTGCTCGACTCTTAGAACTTTACCTCAAAATTGATCTTTCCAGATAAGCCCATTCATACTAAAATACTACTTAACACAATGATAAATAAGCAATAGTAATCACATATTAGTGAAATTACATGGTAAAATCCCTGTAGAAAAGCCAGTTTTTTATTCAGGAATAAATGACAGGAGTCCAGGATGCAAGGATCATGAGATGTGGGAAAGATAAAAGATACCAGAAAGGTATATGAAGAACTGGAGTATCTGGAACATGGCCATCTGCCATTGACTGAAACTAAGATACCAACTATGTCACCAGTTACACACACAATCAATACATTCTGTACTTCAAGGACCAAATGTAAAATATAACATTTTCTGATATGGTATAGCTGTAGGTCCTATATATATACGTATCAATAACACAATCCAGTTGAATCAAGACAAATTAATTTGAATACAAGGGGAAGAGGACATATGGTAATGTAGTTGTGTGGCTTTATAGAAGGCCTGATCAGAGCTGAGAATGACAAGTTCATCATGTTTGACCTTCTTCTACAAGTTCATTTTTGGGTATGAGAGATCCTACATAACTCCATAGCCTTCTTCCATACATGAACAAAGGAAGGCTGTAGATTCTGTTGTTGATGTCGACCTCAGGTTAAACAGGTCCTTCACCCTGCAATTAGAAGAACAATTATTGAGTTAACTATTCAGCATAAGGAAATATACAGTCATATATAAATATATATATATATATATATATATATATATATATAACATCATTGATTTTGATTCAACGAATTCATGTTTGGAACAATTAACAGAAATTAAGTACATTTTTATTTTATTTTATAGAATGTTTGTTTTGAGGCCTACATCTTTAGCATCAGCATCTCTGACTCTAGAAGAGCAGGATGGTCAGTGTTAGCATAGGATCTTTAAAACCAATCTGCTATCATACCTTAGACCATCATTGGTCCTAAAGAAATTAGTAACATCCTAGTTTGATATGTTGTGCGATAGGTGAAGCCTGTGGGCAAATGATATTGTGTTAAATGATACATTTAGCTCCTGAAATTCCATAGATAATAACTGTTAAAACTTGGGGCTTTATTCATGAAGGAGGGAATTACAGGGAATTGACAAGGGAAATGCAAACTTAAGGTAGCTTAGTTGGAAAAATTCTTAATTTCAGCTATACTCCAAAACTCTACTATTTTGGCCTTAACTTTGCAATTTCCTTGTAAAATACTTGCTATTCCCTCATACGTAAATAAAACCCATAGTCTGTATGTATATTCTAAATTATGTTTAAAATCAAGTCTAAGTTTGGATATATGTGATATAGTTTAGCTCTTTTTCTACACTGGGGAACTGTTTTAGGCACAGATAGTAATAGATTGGTATTTGAACAAGCATTTTAGATATGTAATGCAGTGTATGGTTCTTTAAACTTACCCCACAACATCCGCAACACTTGCAGTCTCCAAATATGGTCCCTATAAGGCCATTGATGGCTTGAATAGCACAGAGAACAGCCTGAACTCCACTCATGATCAAGAGCAAACAGAAGAGGGTCAGATGCCATGGCACAATATTGGCAGGTTCCGTACACAGATTCCATAAATCAGTATTTCCCAGGTAATTTCTTTGGGGAAATAAAACCAGTATAAATGCTTTGACTGTAAAAGGCAGTATTTTATAATATCAGTATCAACTCTATAAAAATATGTGTCTGATAGACAGAAATGACACAACATTACAACACACAAAGACAGGACATCACTATTGTATGTTGCCATATAGAAACATAGAAACATAGAAACATAGAATGTGTCGGCAGATAAGAACCATTCGGTCCATCTAGTCTTCCCAATTTTTTTTTTTTTTTGAGTACTTTTATTAGTCCCCCGTTCCCGGTCTTATAGCTAGGATAGCCTTGTGTCTATCCCACGCATGCTTAAAATCCTTGACTGTGTTTACCTCTACCACTTCTGCTGGCAGGCTATTCCATACATCCACTACCCTCTCAGTAAAGTAATACTTCCTGATATTACTTTTAAATCGTTGCCCCTCTAATTTAAGACTATGTCCTCTAGTTGTGGTAGTTTTTCTTCTTTTAAATATACTCTCTTCCTTTACTGTGTTGATTCCCTTTATGTATTTAAATGTTTCTATCATATCCCCACTGTTACGTCTTTCCTCCAAGCTATACATGTTAAGATGCTTTAATATATACATATTAAGGACTTCATTCATGAAAGAAGGAATTGCAGGGAACTCAAACTTAAGGTCACAGTAGTGAAGTTGGAAAAATTAAAGACAACTAAACTGTTTTGGGCACTTGGTTTTTTTCAAAAGTCAGTAATTCACTTAAGTGAATTGGTTATTTTGGATGAGAGGGACTTACTTTATACTTTCTTTCATTCATAGTGTCCCTAGAAGCTGCTTGAGACTCTAAGAATATAATATCCAAATTGCATTGCTGACAATTGTGTCCAAAGTTTAGTTTGGAAGAATCGTGTGTGCGCTCGCATGTGCAATTTTGGCTTCTTCCACCACAGAATCATGGGAAACGTAATTCCCATTTTTTCTGTTTTCATTTAAAAGCCGAAAAAAGTGCACATGCGCACACACAGTAAAAACAGTGAGTCAAAAAAATTGTTTAGTTGTCCTTTAAAGCAATTTCAGCCAATTGAAATGTTGACAAATTCTCCAATAGATTTGGAAGCAGGAGAAGAAATGTGGGGATGACTAAGGCCTTTGTTTGTTGACTAGATTTTAAATTGAATCCTGCGGTCATCTGGTACCCAGTGTATGGAGTCACAGTAAAGAAGTTATGAGGAAGTGAAAGGATTGTTGCCATGATAAGCTAAAGAGTTTGTTAGAAAGATGAGGTCACATGCAAGAAAGTACATGAGATGGTCCATCATTTGGCAAGTAAAATCAGCAACAGTAAGTAAGGTAGTAGATATAAAGTAAAACAAGAAAGAACAAAGGCACATTAATGAGAAATCAGAGAAACTGCAAATGGAATATATGGCTGATGTTAGAATTGATGGTGTGCGTGATGCCAAAGTGTTGTGTTGGTTTCTTGACCTTGGAATGGAAAGTAAAGTTATGGAAACCTGTGAGCAAGTGAAAAGACAAGGTCGTTAATTAACTGTGTTTTTTGATAACTGTTCTTGAGGGGGTGGTTCAACTATGTGATGCCACTGATGACATCATTGATATCCTTCATATGTGTAGTGGGCTACAAATACATCTCCCTAATTGGTTCCCAAGAGATGCTGAGGAAATACATTTTTTTGTTGGAGATCCTCAGGAAAAGATGGCAAAAGGTAAGTTGCAAAATGTTGAAAAGTACTGCAAAAAGTAAAATAGCAAAAAGTGAAACAAACATGCATCTCCTATTTTTTTCTATGGCCCAAGAGGTATAAAACAATGGTTCGCCATATATTAATACACTACATCTTCTATAATCCTCATTTACTTGACAGGCTGGCATGGAATGTAAATGAAGAGATAGAATATTGAAAGGTATAGATTGTTACATGAGTGATGTAAACATGGTCAGAAAATAAGAAAAATAAAGACTGATTAAATGCTTAGAAAATTAGTGTAACTGACTAATATACATTTAATTAATGTATGACTGTTTTCGGGTTACTTTATCTCCTACATTAATAAGACACCTACCCATCATCAAAAGGATATACCCAAACACCAAGGAATAAACACTTTGGTCCTTTATTTATAGCAACGGCTGACATGACAAAACAGTAACCAGCTCCTACAAATCCGATGGCAGCAAAGATTATGGATGAAAACATCTGAAAAAGCAAAACAATATAACAATTGATATAATAATAATATATTAACATCCATGCCATCTCAACATAGTCTCTGTGTTGCATGTCGGTGAAAACATAATACAAAGTTTAAAACCTTCTTTTATTCATGCTCAGTTGTCATATACAGGTAAAATAATCAAACTCAGTTTATCGAGCTCAGAAGGATGCAGGGCTGAGTTGGCCCTGCCAGGATTTGCAGATGCAACTATGGGATCTGAACAGGCACTGCCGTCAGTGCATATATCAACTGAGATATCTTGCTGATATTGCATTTATATAGTATGTATAAATAAGGGGGAGATACACGTGTGAGACTGAAGCACTATTTATTTGTGGTTTATGTTTCAAGGCATAGAACCTTATTTCACTGTGGCTGTCACTTCTATTAGCCAGATCAAATCAGAGTTTCACAAAGCACTCTATTCATACATCACATGATTTTACAGAGTCCCCGATCTAAAATAATTGGATAATACTATGTTTTCTTTTTCTTAATAAACATAGTTACTAGATAAGGACAGAGTATCTAAGTACTCAAGCTATCTGAAAGGCTACTTGGTGAAACAGTCTCTTTACGTACATATAATTTAGATTAGAAAGACATGCTCATGCAATAATGTTAGTCACAGGGTGATGACACAAAGTGCTGGTGAGATGTAATAAAAGTAGATTGTATTATATTTCGTAGATTAAAGAACCAGTTTAATTAAAATGATTCTCTTGAGTAATCCTATTACTCTGACACATAACATAACATATCTGGTTTTCAGTAGTGCCATGGTACTCATGTAAATGCATTTTTTGTTTTATTTATTCTTGCCCTACCACTGTCAAATCCTTTGTTTATTTTTATATACATTTGTGACTGTTTAAGGGAGATGTATACATCTTTGCATTGGGATACAATTTCAACACTATGCAATATTATAAGAAAGGCTGGCATAAGTCAAATATACCATAACTATCTACTTCAAGCATCCTAATTGGTAACATAAAATATGTGTTGTATGTATTCCAAATACTGACAATTTACTCCGATCTGTCCATAAGTAGTTATGCTGTAAGTAATAAAAAAGCTCAGCCTGTGTTTTCAGTATTAATCTTTACAAAGGTTCTACGTTGCAGCAAAAGTAGGCCCTTACCGCAAATCGCTTCCCACAGCTCTCATTACCACAACATCCACAGCAGTCATTGTTTTTCAGACCAAGAAACACGAGCGCAGGAAAGATCATCTAGAAAACATTTATAAGTGACTTTAAAAAATAAAACCAAAATCCCCGCAAACATACAAATTCTGTCATATGTGTGCTTCCATCTGTAAAAATAATGACATTATAATAATAGTATTCAGAAAATTGTGCAAAGTTTTCATTGACCACATTTTTCTGGCAATTTATTATGATTATAATTACGGATTTGTTTATAGCTGTGCAATGCTCATTGAGTATGGTAAGAAAATATATGGACCTATATTTCTGTCAATGGGAATTTGAATGGATTGAGCAGGCTGAAGATTGCTCGTTGATAGGAGATCCTAATGAAGTAGAGGAAACTCTCATAGTATGCAAGTGGGGAATTCGATAAGAAAACATTGTACTAAAAAGGCAAGTTTTCTCATTCCAGACTGAAATATTGGTGTTTATCCAAGTAACTTACATAGTTTTTCTGTTTTGTGGATTTCTATGTCCTTTTAGTAGGGGGGGCACAATACATTCATGATGTATATATATATATATATATATATATATATATATATATATATATATATATATATAGGGGCATGTGATGTTTCTGGGTGGTAGAGGGAAGAATGGTCCGGGCATGTATATTTAATATATATTATTTTTTGAGAATTTGATGAAAAAGGGAGTGGGGGCATGGTCTCTAAATGGTTGTGTACCCTACATTAATGAAATAGAATCAATTTATTAATGACCCTTCACAAGTTCAGAATGACACTACCCCCACCCATTTGTATATCATTTATCATTAAATTACAATTTGGTAAAAAAAGAAGTACACTATGGATAATTATTATAAGGCTAGAAGCATTCTCATTATATAAATTCAGGACACATAATTGAATGTATTATCACTTGGCACTCTACCCAATAATAGTTATATTGCCTCAACTGTACCTCAACCTTTTACCCTTTTACCTCTTGGGTAACTTTATCTAACTACCCTTGTACTGTAAGCTAATTTAAAAATTTTGTTTGCCATATTCTTTTCCCTCTAGTGTATGTCACTGTGGGCCCCTGTTGCCCCAATCTGTTTTTGGACCTTTTTCCAGCTACAGAATTATCTTTGTGAGTCAAAGTCCCAGTCTCTTTCTTGTCTCTTTACCAGTCTCTACTGCCTCTCTTTTCCACAGCCATATTGCCAGTCTCCCTATTTTATTTCTTCTCCCTTTTTCAACCAGACATTTGCTTTCTTTCCATCCTCCATTCTTAACTTCTCCTATTCTCCAGTCTCTAGTTTTTCCAGTTCGCTATCCCAGTTCCTGTTTTTCCCTTTCTATTTTTGTAACCCCCCATCTTCCCTCGTTCCTTACCAACAAATTGAATATTATTTATAAAAAGCCTTGCCTACCTTTTAAAAATATCACAACATTTTCATGTGTGGAAAATAGTACCATCGACAAAAAAATTTGTCCCCACTTTTCAATGACTATTTGCCCCTACATCCTTCATACACTAACTTTATATATTGGCTCAGGCAGTGATAGAGCCATTATTCTTTTTACACATGTCAAATAAAGCATACAACCATTACATGTAATGTGAAAAAAGTTATATCTTTTTTTTCTGTGGGAAATATTTTGGATCAATAAAGGTGTCAAAAGTCATATTAAAAGTCATTAATTGTTCTCTTTCTCACTGAGACACTTTAGTCTTGTTGAAAAATATACACTGCCCTAGTCTACTATGCCTAAAATAATTTGCAATTCATCTTTTTAAAACATTAATGGCCAGAAGCAGCTTTTGTTTACAACATTGTGTTTTTTTTTACTTAATATAGTTTATTTACTTGGTGCCAACAAATGCAGCAGCACTAGTTACAATAAGTTTGGAAGATTCCATGACAGAAGTTGATAGTGATGGACTAAAACAAAATATTCTTTGGACCCTGCCTATAAGATTTGAATCTAAAGATGTAGATCAAATTCAATTTAAATGACTTTCATAGTAAGGTCAGAAATATGGAAAATATAAACAATATGTTTATAGTTTTATGAAATTTATCATTCTGAAAACTACATCACATTAATTAATGCAATGCATAAAGCTGAATTTAAAAACTTCACACTGTACTTTTAAAATAAACAATGCATAACATTAGGGCCATAACAATATTAGCTAGCAAGCAATAATCATAAACATTTTACTTTTTAAAGGACAAAAACAAATTAATATGTTCATTTGAAAGATCGCATCAAGTGTAGATAGTTTTCATATAAATGCTTTAATGAAAGAATAAAAATAATGTATTAAGCCTTCTTTGTTCTGTTTAACTCTCACAGGGGGCAGACATGTTGTTTAGAATCTTGGGTCAGATTGGTCAAATCTGTCCTAAGATTCTAAACAACATGTCAGCTATTAGAGCTATGCAGAGCAAAGAGGGCTCAATAAGATACAAAATGTATATTCTTTCAAGAAAACATTTCTATTTAAAATTTCTACACTCGATGCAGTCTTACAATTAAACATTACTTATATTTATGCTACAGATGTCCTATTAAGGAAACAATAATATGGTTTAACATTACACAGAGTGGAAGGCATAATCCTTTTTGTCCATTGTGCTTTTAATGGTAATATGACTTTAATTACAATACCAAAACATTGTTCAAATAGTTCATGTAATTATATATTTAGTAACAAGTAGTATTACTAGTAACACGACTCACATCTTTAAAGGATCTAAAATTTAAGATATGATTGATGTGAGTAAGTCTAGTAAGTTTTGTCTCTTTAATACTATAACTATATCCACGTTGAAACAAAGAAAACATAATATATGTACGGATGTCTTTTGCATTTTGAAATAAAAAACAAAACAAAAAAAAACAGAAATAATCCTCAGCAGGTTTAACTATTACCCAGACCAATCTAATGTTTTTAAATTGTTTGAAGCTAGACAACATAGTAGTTTAAATTAAAAATGTTTTTTTTGTTTCTTTTATACTCATTTTTTTATAGCTTATGTGACAAGGATTTGTTCTCCATTTACAAAAAAAGTATTTTTAATCATTATATAGCTTTTATAACTAAAGAATAAATAGTTTGACTTTTTTAACTTACTTGTAACAAATAATACAATCAACAATACTTAAGGCTCCATTTCACATGCAAATATGAAAAATAGCAACTGTGTCTTCACATCATCAGGCAAACAAAGAAAATAAGGCTAATATGGTTTTTTAAAAATGTTACACTTACCAGAACCCCTGAACCCAAAATTCCTCCGAAGTACCAGACTTCATCTGAAATGTGACCATTTTCTTTAGCAACCTTTCCACCAGGGAAAAACAGTAAGATATTGGCCAGTGCACACAGGACAGCTAGCGGGATTAGGGCAATGCCCAGACATTTCGCACAACCCCCAGAACACATTGATTACTCTAGTGGTATTTATTTTAACAGCCTATTTGTAACCAGATGTCGTGTTACAATCCAGCATTAAAGGCAGTGATGATCCTTTGGCTTTGGTTACACAGTGACCTGACAATTTATATGCCCACAGCTAGTATAACCCCCATTCAATCAGATTATCTTTAGAGCAAAATTTTGTCATGACAACTAATAACTCCTGTTAATATTCTACTTAAACAGACAGAACCCTTGCATTGTACTTTTCTTTCCCTACCAGATGTAGTTATGATAATGTCTTCCGCACCCTAAATGACATAATTTTACAACCATGCTAGCTCCACAAAACCTTTACAAACTATTAGACACAGCACTAATCAGTCTAAATAAAATAAAATAAATAGCCAATACCAATAAAATGTAAGGGCCATAAATAATATTTAATACATATAAGTAATAGAAAATATATATGTATATTTAAATATACATAAAACAAAATGACACATCTAAAAACACAAAACAGACAATTGACCCAGCCGGGAACACTTAAAAATAAAAAAAAAGCCGGTCGCACAAATGCCCCTGAAGCAATGCATTTTATTCCCCACTATACACTGTTTTACCTTAAATAATTATTGTTTTAAATAATTATATTACTAATATAAGTGTATATCTGACTCCCTCTTCTCACTTGAGTTTTAGTGATGGAGAGAGACAGATCTGTATAGTGTAAGTTTTTAATTGCAGTATATTTTATAAAATCGTATTAACTTATGGCTTTTATAAAAGCCATTCTGTTTTTTTAATCCCTTCCCTGACATTAATCATGGAAGCAATGGTCTTACACAGAAGCACATTTTTTTGCTGTCAGTGCATTTTTTTAGGGGTTCATTTTTTAATGTAATGTATTACAGTATAACAAAGACTCTTTTAGGAGCTATTAACCCCTTCCTTGCATAAGCATTTATCTGGCAGCATTTTTTTTGCTACCCACATATATATTTTTATTTTTGTTCCCCCCGCTAGGGCCATACGCCTGGTCAGATCAGTATTGTTAAATATTGATCTGATCCATCTTGATCTGCCTCCAACTCCTCACTTGCATTTGTGTGAGGGAGAGAGACAGATCAGTATTAGTTAGTGTTATAATAAAATGTAATCAAATTGTGAGACCCAAGGGCCTTTATAAAAAGCCATACCCCGTGTATTAACCCGTTCCCTACTATTAATCACTACATAAGCAGTGATCTTGCATAGCAGCATATTTTTTTCCTATTTGTGCATTTTTAGGGTTTCATTTATTTGTACTTTAATTTATTACAGCACTACAAAGGGTCTTCTATGAGCTATTAATTCCTTCCTTGCTGTAGATCACTGCTTAGACATTGAACTGGTTACAGAAGAATTTTTATGCTCTCCAAACAGCCTATCACTATATAACTAAGTATAACTATACTCAGGAGTTGTTGCTGAACACATAGGGGGGTTCTGG
Organism: Pelodytes ibericus; assembly: GCA_036172795.1. Lineage (NCBI taxonomy): Eukaryota > Metazoa > Chordata > Amphibia > Anura > Pelodytidae > Pelodytes > Pelodytes ibericus. Next base: position 167,004,986 of record CM069861.1, on the reverse strand, counting down.
TTGGCAGTGACATATTACAGAATCTAAGAATTCATGCCTGAAGTACATGTGTGAAAACACACAAAACATACCACAACACATTTTGGAGGTATAATTATTGCATGAAAAGTGTTAAAATAACACCATTTAAAATACCCCGGAGTCACTACTAAAATATATGGTTCTGGATGTAAATTATATTAGCCAGCTTCGGAAATGTCCCAAAGAGGACATGAGCACAGCTTAACTACATGTCAGAATTCCAAGTTGGAAAATTCAAATGCATACCTCCAAAATATGGCCGATTAGCCCCCAAACAACCAGAAAAACCAATGCATGGGTGGTATCACTGTATTCAACAGATTTTGTTGAACACATATTAGAGTATAACTATATGGTTTGATGTGGTAAAATACACTGGACGGCTTAAAAAATGTCACAAATTTGACATAGGTGCAGGTTGTCTACAAGTCAAAATTCCAAGTAAGAAACCTAAAGAGCGCTACTCCCAAATCTGGCATTTTAGCCCCCAAAGAAGCTGACAAACCTATGCATGGGTGGTATCACTGTACTCAGGCAAAAGAGTAGAATCTATTTAGCAGTTTTTTTCATTATCTTTTGTAGATGAGTAGAAGATTTTTTTAAAATAAAAGTCAGAATAAATAATTATTTTTTAATTTTTAACCATACTTTGTTATATGATATGATCAAAATAATGGTATCTAAAGAAAGCCATTCTTGTCTTGCTAAAAACAACATATAATTTGTGTGTGTACAGCAAATGACAAAAAAGAAAATTACAGCTAAATACAAACAGCGCAGAAATGTTAAAATAGCCATTGTCCAGAATGACCAAAAATGTTCCAAAGGGCCAATCCTTAAGGGATTAGCTGGAACAAAAACGTGTAACTGTGCTACAAACCCCTTAACTAACACATTTGGGAATATCTCCTACTGAAATTCAGTCAGAAAATTAACAGGAAGTAACTGTGGCGCTTTCATGGGACAGTCAATTCCTTTCGTAATGGGGATAAAATAGGAATGCATAGATTCTATAATTACATCCATTATAAGTGAATGATTTCTTATACATGGAATGCTCCTGTTCCTGATGCACTAGACTATTCCAGGAGAGAGGGACCTGCGTACCTAATGTAAAGTTATAAATTGGAGTACTTGGCTTCTATCTGCTGCTATTTCGGCCTGTGCTTGTTTTATACATAACCACCATTATGTAAATTAAAAGTATCATGCCACTCTTCCTTTCTCACACCTGGTATAAAGAGTAATAATTTCATAGGCTTGATGGATTGTTCAAGGATGTCAAACAGTCCTTCACTCATCTTAGAGTATATTATAACTTGTTGTTTTGGACATTTTTTTGTAACATTTTCCGTGATTTTATATTTCTTCAGTCACTGACATCACAATGGGACTTTTACCTGCTTTAAACTGTTGGCACAAATTAACTGACCTAAAGTATTTCACAATTTGTGATTATGTTTACACAGTTATTCAGCATAGTAAGCTCTTTGAGTGATAACCTGTTTGGTGCTTTATAAATAATAGATGCAAGGTACTCTTGTAGGAAACACTCAACTGGAGCTTTTTCACAATATTTCTAAAGATACACATGGAACATCAGGATCCACTATCCTCACAATATTGTGGGGGGGGGGGAAGAAAAAGACTGCTGCACAGAGCAGCAAACTGCCGCCTCTGACAGGGTGCCGCCTGGGGCAGCTGTGTGGGGCCACTCTGCCCCATTACAGGGCCGGCCCTGGCTGCCATAACCTTTTCTAAAACTGCAGGAGAAACACTATTCTGCATCAATCGGAAAAGGAACCATAATAAAGCATTCAGCCTATCCATGGCAGAACTCTTAACGCCCACCTGACTCAGCAATTCTTCCCATTCCACCCATATTTTTTTATTGGCTTTCCATGCAGAAGGGGCCAGCGATACCCTCACCCAATGTGCAAGCACAATGTTCCTAAACGCCACACCTCATCTGCACACTGCAGCTCCACCACCTCCGATTCTGGAGCCAACAGTCAAAAACAGGTAAACTGAAACTGAGAGAGAGAATCAGCCACCACATTCAGGTACCCTGGGACGTGCTTAGCACGAAAGGCAATATTCAGTGATATGCAAAGCAACACAACCTTCCTAAGCAGCCTGACCACAGGCAGCGAAGACGCCGACAATCTGTTAATAGCCTCTACTACTGCCATGTTATCAGAATAGAATATAACTTTCCAGTCCCGAAATTGTGTCCCATAATGCCACCACTACAGGAAACAATTCGAAAAAAGCCAAGTTCCTGATCAGGGGACTGCTTCTCCATTCCTCAGGACACCACTCAGCACACCATGTCCCGTCTCTCACAATCGTCTCTACTTACATATTTAGTGCTGCGAAAAACAGACCTATCCCCACCATATGACCCTGAGATGAGGCTTATTATTGTTGTTTAATACTTTATTGCACTGTATATGTTTTTTATTTTTCATGTTCCCTTTATGACATACCGCCCTCAATTTTTCCAAGACCCTGAAACAATACCTGAATCTAAAACCCCTTGGCGTCCTGTGCCAAAACCTCTGAAATCCCAGCTAGATCAAGAAGGACTTCTGGACAAACACCACCAAAATGATCACTGAAGGGAGAACCCACCCTTCTAAGTACCCCATGCCCACTAATAATAGAGGAACACCTATCTCTGGGAGGGGAAATGCCAAAGTGGTATCGCTTACCCCCCCATCCCTAACTCTGGGGATCCTAGCACTGGCCTGTGACCGCCTGGGCCCTTGCGCAAAACTGCTATAGTCAGGAGACTGACTGCATCCTCTGATGCAGGAGACTTGGCGCCAGATCCCACCGGTGAGAAGGCCCCATCCGGGCTGTTACCTTCATCTCCTGACTTCTGAAAGCTGCTGCCGGTGGATTAGTGCCACCTCCAAGGGTCACAGGGCCCGCAGTGCCAACATCAGACCGCATCGTCTGGTCACACGGTCCTCCACAGCCGCCGGTCCCATCTGCCTCAGGCTCCATCACCTGGGTTCCTCCACTATCCTATTTCTCAGTACCAGTGGGTGTTGGACGCCATAGTTTCTGTAGGCTAAGGAAGTTAGTCGAAACGCGTCCCTTGTTTTTCTTTCGCGTCCCTCGTTTTGAAAGACCTGGCCAGGCTTTCCTTTGGATTCAACTTCATTATTTGAGTCCAGCACTATTTTAGGCAGACATACAAGGTGTGTATTGGCATACTTTCCTTCTCATTTTGTATACATACCTGCCTCTGTATATGTTTTTACTGTATATTTGTATTATATATGTTAGTGGTTTCATTTTTTTCATGTACTGAAATTTTTGTGCATTTCTGCACTATTATTTATTCTGAATTAAATACATATATTTTTATACTACTATTCATTGTGTACAGTAGTTTTTATTGTACTATATTTATTATATGTTACTGTATGTAGTGCTGTCTTTTTTTGTATTTTTACCTGTTTTCTCCCCCCCCTCCCCTTTTTTTCAGTGGAATACCACTGGGAAATTGCTAAGACTAGCAGCTATTTGTATTTCTCTTCATTTTTACTGAGTTTCTAACATCATCAGAGTTCATCCCAAAAAAAGTCTTAATTTAATTATTTGCACATACATCCAGATTGGGGTTTGTATTTGAATCTTATATTCACTTTTTTCTACACAGAGGCACTTTGTTACTCCTTCGGGTTTTTCTTTTTTACCAGTGGTTTTGTGTCCAGTCTCCAGTCTCTCAGTCCCACTGGCTGTGTGTCCAGTATACAGTATTTCAGTACCAGTAGCTGTGTGTCCTGCATCCAGTCTCTCAGTACCAGTGGCTGTGTGTCCAGCATCCAGTCTCTCAGTACCAGTGGCTGTGTGTCCAGCATCCAGTCTCTCAGTAATATTGCAGGCATCTGACTGGCCCAATATTGCAGGCATCTGACTGGCACAATATTGCAGGCATCTGACTGGCACATTATTACTGGGCTCTGAATGGCACAATATTGCAGGCATCTGACTGGCACAATATTACAGGCATCTGACTGGCACAATATTACAGGCATCTGACTGGCACAATATTACTGGGGTCTGAATTTCACAATATTCCTGGTATCTGACTGGCACAATATTCCTGGGCTCTGACTGGCACAATATTCCTGGGATCTGACTGGCACAATATTCCTAGGCTCTGACTGGCACAATATTCCTGGACTCTGACTGGCACAATATTACTGGGCTCTGAATGGCACAATATTACTGGGCTCTGACTGGCACAATATTACTGGGCTCTGAATGGCACAATATTATTGGGCTCTGACTGGCACAATATTACTGGGCTCTGACGGGCACAATAATACTGCGCTCTGAATGGCACAATATTACTGGCATCTGAAAGGCACAATATTACTGGCATCTGAATGGCACAACAATTATGGCATATGTGTGTGTGTGTGTGGGGGGGTTAACATTGCGATGGATGGCGGGATTGCATGCAGGGTAGGGGGCAGGGTCCAGGGGGCCCAAGCAAATGCTTGCCCAGGGTCCAATCACTATTAAAGACGGCCCTGCCAGCATCCAGTCTCTCAGTACCAGTGGATGTATGTCCAGCATCCAGTCTCTCAGTACCAGTGTCTGTGTGTCCAACATCCTGTATCTCAGTACCAGTGGCTGTGTGTCCAGCATCCAGTCTCTCAGTACCAGTGGCTGTATGTCCAGCATCCAGTCTCTCAGTACCAGTGTCTGTGTGTCCAGCATCCAGTCTCTCAGTACCAGTGGCTGTATGTCCAGCATCCAGTCTCTCAGTACCAGTGTCTGTGTGTCCAACGTCCTGTGTCTCAGTACCAGTGGCTGTGTGTCCAGTATTGTGTATCTCTGTAACAGTGGCTGTGTGTCCAGCAAATTTCCATTCAGTGAGTTAAGTTCTTACCAATACCAATTAGAGTTATTCCCAGAACTCATGAGAGAAGATGCAAATGGGTAAAAAGTGGAATAAGCGCTGAGAAAGAAGGAAAGATTGTAAACACCAGTAAAAAGTATACTATATTATTTTAATAAATGAATAAACATAAATAATAAAAACACATACACACGTAAAGGTTACACCAGGTAGAATGTTGTAGTAAAATATTGTTTGCAAAAACTGGGCTCCAGTCACATAAAGCAGATATGTGGTAGATCTCTCTAGGTTAACAATCACAAGGAGTTCAGGGATTCCCTGGTACTCTAGATTTTCTAGATTACAGTATATGTTTTATTGGTACATTATAGATGTGTATCAAGGTTTATAAGGGTGTCTTGTTATCTTTTTAGCCAGTCACTGAGTTATCTGTTACATGTAGTTAAAAACATTTTTTCCACTGATAAAACATTGCTGAAGCTTTATCTTTAGAGACATGGAGCCAGTAAACCCACACAGCGGGAACACTTCACCCTAAACCAGCTTACCCCAGTGTGAAGAATAGCAGAGTAATAAGGCACAGAAAAGACAATATATTCCTAGAAATGGAATTTATAGCAGATAGTAATGAAAGAAACTGAATTGACACTTAACTGGGTAATGCAACACACTAGTACAGACTTTGTAGCCCCCAGACAAGGTCAGGGAGGGGCATCCATGACAGGGTGCTGAGGGGACATGTCCAGCCATGTGAAATTTGATGTTAGTCATTATGTAATACTGGAATATGTTGTGGAATGTTATAACATGTAATGCAATGACTATTTAAATAAAGTGCTGTGGCCAATTGTCTACCCCACAGTCTGGTTTTAAGTTAGCAGTTATTTCTAGGCAAATACATGCCCCAATGATCAAAGCTACTCCTTTCATGCACTTTACAGGTAATAGGAGCAGGCTGGAGAGTGGGACAAAGAGCTTGAACTTCACAGGATATAGTAACAGGATGGAGAGCGGAACACAGAGCTTGCACTTCACAGGATATAGTAACAGGCTGGAGAGTGGGACACAGAGCTTGAACTTCACAGGATATAGTAACAGGATGGAGAGCGGAACACAGAGCTTGCACTTCACAGGATATAGTAACAGGCTGGAGAGCGGAACTTAGAGATTGCACTTCACAGGATATAGTAACCGGATGGAGAGCGGAACATAGAGATTGCACTTCACAGGATATCATAACAGGATGGAGAGCGGAACACAGAGCTTGCACTTCACAGATATAGTAACAGGCAGGAGAGCGGAAAACCGAGCTTGCACTTCACAGGATATCATAACAGGATGGAGAGCGGAACACAGAGCTTGCACTTCACAGGATATAGTAACAGGATGGAGAGCGGAACACAGAGATTGCATTTCACAGGATATAGTAACATTGTCTACCCCACAGTCTGGTTTTAAGTTAGCAGTTATTTCTAGGCAAATACATGCCCCAATGATCGAAGCTACTCCTTTCATGCACTTTACAGGTAATAGGAGCAGGCTGGAGAGAGGGACACAGAGCTTGAACTTCACAGGATATAGTAACAGGCTGGAGAGCGGAACACAGAGCTTGCACTTCACAGGATATAGTAACAGGCTGGAGAGCGGAAAACTGAGCTTGCACTTCACAGGATATAGTAACAGGCTGGAGAGCGGAACACAGAGCTTGCACTTCACAGGATATCATAACAGTATGGAGAGCGGAACACAGAGCTTGCACTTCACAGGATATAGTAACAGGATGGAGAGCGGAACATAGAGCTTGAACTTCACAGGATATAGTAACAGGATGGAGAGTGGAACATAGAGCTTGAACTTCACAGGATATAGCAACAGGCTGGAGAGCGGAACACAGAGCTTGCACTTCACAGGATATAGTAACAGGCTGGAGAGTGGGACACAGAGCTTGAACTTCACAGGATATAGTAACAGGATGGAGAGCGGAACACAGAGCTTGCACTTCACAGGATATAGTAACAGGATGGACAGCGGAACATAGAGCTTGAACTTCACAGGATATAGTAACAGGATGGAGAGCGGAAAACCGAGCTTGCACTTCACAGGATATCATAACAGGATGGAGAGCGGAACACAGAGCTTGCACTTCACAGGATATAGTAACAGGATGGAGAGCGGAACACAGAGATTGCATTTCACAGGATATAGTAACATTGTCTACCCCACAGTCTGGTTTTAAGTTAGCAGTTATTTCTAGGCAAATACATGCCCCAATGATCGAAGCTACTCCTTTCATGCAATTTACAGGTAATAGGAGCAGGCTGGAGAGTGGGACACAGAGCTTGAACTTCACAGGATATAGTAACAGGATGGAGAGCGGAACACAGAGCTTGCACTTCACAGGATATAGTAACAGGCTGGAGAGCGGAAAACCGAGCTTGCACTTCACAGGATATAGTAACAGGCTGGAGAGCGGAACATAGAGCTTGAACTTCACAGGATATAGTAACAGGATGGAGAGCGGAACACAGAGCTTGCACTTCACAGGATATCATAACAGCATGGAGAGCGGAACACAGAGCTTGCACTTCACAGGATATAGTAACAGGCTGGAGAGTGGGACACAGAGCTTGAACTTCACAGGATATAGTAACAGGCTGGAGAGCAGAACACAGAGCTTGCACTTCACAGGATATAGTAACAGGATGGAGAGCGGAACACAGAGTTTTCACTTCACAGGATATAGTAACAGGATGGAGAGCGGAACACAGAGCTTGCACTTCACAGGATATAGTAACAGGATGGAGAGTGGAACACAGAGCTTGCACTTCACAGGATATAGTAACAGGATGGAGAACGGAAAACACAGAGCTTGCACTTCACAGGATATAGCAACAGGCTGGAGAGCGGAACACAGAGCTTGCACTTCACAGGATATAGTAACAGGATGGAGAGCGGAAAACACAGAGCTTGCACTTCACAGGATATCATAACAGGATGGAGAGCGGAACACAGAGCTTGCACTTCACAGGATATAGTAACAGGATGGACAGCGGAACATAGAGCTTGAACTTCACAGGATATAGTAACAGGCTGGAGAGCGGAACACAGAGCATGCACTTCACAGGATATCATAACAGGATGGAGAGCGGAACATAGAGTTTTCACTTCACAGGATTTAGTAACAGGATGGATAGCGGAACACAGAGCTTGCATTTCACAGGACACGGTAACAGGCTGGAGAGCGGAACATAGAGATTGCACTTCACAGGAAATAGTAACAGGATGGAGAGCGGAACATAGGGCTTGCACTTCAAAGGATATCATTACAGGATGGAGAGCGGAACACAGAGCTTGCACTTCACAGGATATAGTAACAGGCTGGAGAGCAGAAAACCGAGCTTGCACTTCACAGGATATCATAACAGGATGGAGAGCGGAACACAGAGCTTGCACTTCACAGGATATAGTAACAGGATGGAGAGCGGAACACAGAGCTTGAACTTCACAGGATATAGTAACAGGATGGAGAGCGGAACACAGAGCTTGCACTTCACAGGATATAGTAAAAGGATGGACAGCGGAACATAGAGCTTCAACTTCACCGGATATAGCAACAGGCTGGAGAGCGAAACACAGAGCTTGCACTTCACAGGATATAGTAACAGGCTGTAGAGCGGAACATAGAGCTTGAACTTCACAGGATATAGTAACAGGCTGGAGAGTGGGACACAGAGCTTGCACTTCACAGGATATAGTAACAGGATGGAGAGCGGAACACAGAGCTTGCACTTCACAGGATATCATAACAGGATGGAGAGCGGAACACAGAGTTTTCACTTCACAGGATATAGTAACAGGATGGAGAGCGGAACACAGAGCTTGCACTTCACAGGATATAGTAACAGGATGGAGAGTGGAACACAGAGCTTGCACTTCACAGGATATAGTAACAGGATGGAGAACGGAAAACACAGAGCTTGCACTTCACAGGATATAGTAACAGGATGGAGAGCGGAACATAGAGCTTGCACTTCACAGGATATCATAAAAGGATGGAGAGCGGAACACAGAGCTTGCACTTCACAGGATATAGTAACAGGATGGACAGCGGAACATAGAGCTTGAACTTCACAGGATATAGCAACAGGCTGGAGAGCGGAACACAGAGCTTGCACTTCACAGGATATAGTAACAGGATGGAGAGCGGAAAACACAGAGCTTGCACTTCACAGGATATCATAACAGGAGGGAGAGCGGAACACAGAGCTTGCACTTCACAGGATATAGTAACAGGATGGACAGCGGAACATAGAGCTTGAACTTCACAGGATATAGTAACAGGCTGGAGAGCGGAACACAGAGCTTGCACTTCACAGGATATCATAACAGGATGGAGAGCGGAACATAGAGTTTTCACTTCACAGGATTTAGTAACAGGATGGATAGCGGAACACAGAGCTTGCATTTCACAGGACACGGTAACAGGCTGGAGAGCGGAACATAGAGATTGCACTTCACAGGAAATAGTAACAGGATGGAGAGCGGAACATAGGGCTTGCACTTCAAAGGATATCATTACAGGATGGAGAGTGGAACACAGAGCTTGCACTTCACAGGATATAGTAACAGGCTGGAGAGCAGAAAACCGAGCTTGCACTTCACAGGATATCATAACAGGATGGAGAGCGGAACACAGAGCTTGCACTTCACAGGATATAGTAACAGGATGGAGAGCGGAACACAGAGCTTGAACTTCACAGGATATAGTAACAGGATGGAGAGCGGAACACAGAGCTTGCACTTCACAGGATATAGTAACAGGATGGACAGCGGAACATAGAGCTTGAACTTCACAGGATATAGCAACAGGCTGGAGAGCGAAACACAGAGCTTGCACTTCACAGGATATAGTAACAGGCTGGAGAGCGGAACATAGAGCTTGAACTTCACAGGATATAGTAACAGGCTGGAGAGCGGAACACAGAGCTTGCACTTCACAGGATATAGTAACAGGCTGGAGAGTGGGACACAGAGCTTGCACTTCACAGGATATAGTAACAGGCTGGAGAGTGGGACACAGAGCTTGAACTTCACAGGATATAGTAACAGGATGGAGAGCGGAACACAGAGATTGCATTTCACAGGATATAGTAACAGGCTGGAGAGCAGAACACAGAGCTTGCACTTCACAGGATATCATAACAGGATGGAGAGCGGAACACAGAGCTTGCACTTCACAGGATATAGTAACAGGATGGAGAGCGGAACACAGAGATTGCATTTCACAGGATATAGTAACATTGTCTACCCCACAGTCTGGTTTTAAGTTAGCAGTTATTTCTAGGCAAATACATGCCCCAATGATCGAAGCTACTCCTTTCATGCACTTTACAGGTAATAGGAGCAGGCTGGAGAGTGGGACACAGAGCTTGAACTTCACAGGATATAGTAACAGGATGGAGAGCGGAACACAGAGCTTGCACTTCACAGGATATAGTAACAGGCTGGAGAGCGGAAAACCGAGCTTGCACTTCACAGGATATAGTAACAGGATGGAGAGCGGAACATAGAGCTTGAACTTCACAGGATATAGTAACAGGCTGGAGAGTGGGACACAGAGCTTGCACTTCACAGGATATAGTAACAGGATGGAGAGCGGAACACAGAGCTTGCACTTCACAGGATATCATAACAGGATGGAGAGCGGAACACAGAGTTTTCACTTCACAGGATAAGGTAACAGGATGGAGAGCGGAACACAGAGCTTGCACTTCACAGGATATAGTAACAGGATGGAGAGTGGAACACAGAGCTTGCACTTCACAGGATATAGTAACAGGATGGAGAACGGAAAACACAGAGCTTGCACTTCACAGGATATAGTAACAGGATGGAGAGCGGAACATAGAGCTTGCACTTCACAGGATATCATAAAAGGATGGAGAGCGGAACACAGAGCTTGCACTTCACAGGATATAGTAACAGGATGGACAGCGGAACAAAGAGCTTGAACTTCACAGGATATAGCAACAGGCTGGAGAGCGGAACACAGAGCTTGCACTTCACAGGATATAGTAACAGGATGGAGAGCGGAAAACACAGAGCTTGCACTTCACAGGATATCATAACAGGATGGAGAGCGGAACACAGAGCTTGCCCTTCACAGGATATAGTAACAGGATGGAGAGCGGAACATAGAGCTTGAACTTCACAGGATATAGTAACAGGCTGGAGAGCGGAACACAGAGCTTGCACTTCACAGGATATCATAACAGGATGGAGAGCGGAACATAGAGTTTTCACTTCACAGGATTTAGTAACAGGATGGATAGCGGAACACAGAGCTTGCATTTCACAGGACACGGTAACAGGCTGGAGAGCGGAACATAGAGATTGCACTTCACAGGAAATAGTAACAGGATGGAGAGCGGAACATAGGGCTTGCACTTCAAAGGATATCATTACAGGATGGAGAGCGGAACACAGAGCTTGCACTTCACAGGATATAGTAACAGGCTGGAGAGCAGAAAACCGAGCTTGCACTTCACAGGATATCATAACAGGATGGAGAGCGGAACACAGAGCTTGCACTTCACAGGATATAGTAACAGGATGGAGAGCGGAACATAGAGCTTGCACTTCACAGGATTTAGTAACAGGATGGATAGCGGAACACAGAGCTTGCATTTCACAGGACACGGTAACAGGCTGGAGAGCGGAACATAGAGCTTGCACTTCACAGAATATCATAACAGGATGGAGAGCGGAACACAGAGCTTGCACTTCAAAGGATATCATTACAGGATGGAGAGCGGAACACAGAGCTTGCACTTCACAGGATATCATAACAGGATGGAGAGCGGAACACAGAGTTTTCACTTCACAGGATATAGTAACAGGATGGAGAGCGGAGCACAGAGCTTGCACTTCACAGGATATAGTAACAGGATGGAGAGTGGAACACAGAGCTTGCACTTCACAGGATATAGTAACAGGATGGAGAACGGAAAACACAGAGCTTGCACTTCACAGGATATAGTAACAGGATGGAGAGCGGAACATAGAGCTTGCACTTCACAGGATATCATAAAAGGATGGAGAGCGGAACACAGAGCTTGCACTTCACAGGATATAGTAACAGGCTGGAGAGCGGAAAACCGAGCTTGCACTTCACAGGATATCATAACAGTATGGAGAGCGGAACACAGAGCTTGCACTTCACAGGATATAGTAACAGGATGGACAGCGGAACATAGAGCTTGAACTTCACAGGATATAGCAACAGGCTGGAGAGCGAAACACAGAGCTTGCACTTCACAGGATATAGTAACAGGATGGAGAGCGGAAAACACAGAGCTTGCACTTCACAGGATATAGTAACAGGCTGGAGAGCGGAACATAGAGCTTGCACTTCACAGGATATCATAACAGGATGGAGAGCGGAACACAGAGCTTGCACTTCACAGGATATAGTAACAGGCTGGAGAGCGGAACATAGAGCTTGCACTTCACAGGATATCATAACAGGATGGAGAGCGGAACACAGAGCTTGCCCTTCACAGGATATAGTAACAGGATGGAGAGCGGAACATAGAGCTTGAACTTCACAGGATACAGTAACAGGCTGGAGAGCGGAACACAGAGCTTGCACTTCACAGGATATCATAACAGGATGGAGAGCGGAACATAGAGTTTTCACTTCACAGGATTTAGTAACAGGATGGATAGCGGAACACAGAGCTTGCACTTCACAGGATATCGTAACAGGATGGAGAGCGGAACATAGAGTTTTCACTTCACAGGATTTAGTAACAGGATGGATAGCGGAACATAGAGCTTGCATTTCACAGGACACGGTAACAGGCTGGAGAGCGGAACATAGAGATTGCACTTCACAGGAAAGAGTAACAGGATGGAGAGCGGAACATAGAGCTTGCACTTCAAAGGATATCATTACAGGATGGAGAGCGGAACATAGAGCTTGCACTTCAAAGGATATCATTACAGGATGGAGAGCGGAACACAGAGCTTGCACTTCACAGGATATAGTAACAGGCTGGAGAGCAGAAAACCGAGCTTGCACTTCACAGGATATCATAACAGGATGGAGAGCGGAACACAGAGCTTGCACTTCACAGGATATAGTAACAGGATGGAGAGCGGAACACAGAGATTGCATTTCACAGGATATAGTAACAGGCTGGAGAGCAGAACACAGAGCTGGCACTTCACAGGATATCGTAACAGGATGGAGAGCGGAACATAGAGCTTGCACTTCACAGGATTTAGTAACAGGATGGATAGCGGAACACAGAGCTTGCATTTCACAGGACACGGTAACAGGCTGGAGAGCGGAACATAGAGATTGCACTTCACAGAATATCATAACAGGATGGAGAGCGGAACACAGAGCTTGCACTTCAAAGGATATCATTACAGGATGGAGAGCGGAACACAGAGCTTGCACTTCACAGGATATAGTAACAGGCTGGAGAGCAGAAAACCGAGCTTGCACTTCACAGGATATCATAACAGGATGGAGAGCGGAACACAGAGCTTGCACTTCACAGGATATAGTAACAGGATGGAGAGCGGAACATAGAGCATGCACTTCACAGGATATCGTAACAAGATGGAGAGTGGAATATAGAGCTTGCACTTCACAGGATATCGTAACAGGATGGTGGGTGGAATATAGAGCTTGCTCTTCACAGGATATAGTAACAGGCTGGAGAGCGGAAAACAGAGCTTGCACTTCACAGGATATCATAACAGCATGGAGAGCGGAACACAGAGCTTGCACTTCACAGGATATAGTAACAGGATGGAGAGCTGAACACAGAGCTTGAACTTCAGAGGAAATAGTAACAGGATGGAGAGCAGAACACAGAGCTTGCACTTCACAGGATATAGTAACAGGATGGAAAGCGGAACATAGCGCTTGCACTTCACAGGATATAGTAACAAGATGGAGAGCGGAACACAGAGCTTGCACTTCCCAGGATATCGTACAGGATGGAGAGCGGAACACAAAGTTTGCACTTCACAGGATATCGTAACAGGATGGAGAGAGGAACACAGAGCTTGCACTTCACAGGATATAGTAACAGGCTGGAGAGTGAAACACAGAGCTTGCACTTCATAGTATATAATAACAGACTGGAGAGTGGAACACAGAGCTTGCACTTCACAGGATATAATAACAGGCTGAAGAGTGGAACACAGAGCTTGCACTTCACAGGATATAGTAACAGGCTGGTGAGTGTAACCGGGAGCTTGCACTTCACTGGATATCATAACAGGATGGAGAACGAAACACAGAGCTTGAATTTCATAGGATATAGTAACAGTCTGGATAGCCGAACACAGAGATTGCACTTCACAGGTTATAGTAACAGGCTGGAGAGTGGAATCCAGAGCTTGCACTTCACAGGATATAGCAACAGGATGGAGAACGAAACACAGAGCTTGCACGTAACTGTAGGAAGTAGAAGGTAGTGCAATACCAAGGGAAATGCCAATAAGAGTAGCCTTGCATAACCAGGGTCAGTATACATTGTGTGGTAATCAGATGTGTACACAGAAATAATGTAGGATACACGAGAACCACAACCAGGTGCAAAACAGCTGAGACGCTGAGATTTTAACTTTTGAGCTGAACGCAGCCTGTCCCCCTGCCATGCATCAAAGATTCAGGTTGGAGCTCCAGTGAGAACATGATCATAGATAAGTGACCCACTATCAGCTGGCTCTAGGCTGGCATCCATGAATGGGTCTCCTAAACATTACAAGAGCAATATTTTGTCCTGACTACTAATAACTCTGTGTCATGTCGCGCTGGATTCATCTGAAAGACCTAGGAATGAAGGTGTAGAGCTTCAATGAAAAGAGTAAAAATAGCACAAAACTAATCATTGTGTCTTTAAAATAGATACGTAAAAGACAAACTGGGATGAGGGGAAGAGATCATACAAATTCAGTATGGTCACCCGTGTTTTTAATGTATAGCTTTAAATATCGCCATACACAGACAAGAACCCAAAACCAGCAGGTAAGAAAGAAAACCGCCTTCAGTGCTGGCTGGCATTTAATTATCTGCTAGGCGTGAAATGCGTAAGGCAGTTTTCTTTCTTACCTGCTTTCCATTGACCTAGTCAGATTTGTCATGTTACATGATATTGTTTTATTATAATGTACTGTTTATTTAATGTTCATCTTAAGTTTGTCTCTTGGGCCACCCTGTAGTTTGCTTGCTGCTACAGATACTCCCCTCCCCCTCTCCTGTTCTAGTGTTTTCTATGCGGTACCTTCATATGTGACTTGTGGTATCTCTCCTAACCTGTATAGAAGAATTGTTATTTTACCGTTGTAACTGCACATTCTACAGATCATATGACGAATAAACATTGCCAGATCTTCTTTCCTGTGAGTTGTGACTGAGTAAACTATCTGGGAAGGTGATTTGGTATGGATAATCTCATCAGGGCAATGAGCGCCATGTACTCCTGAAAACCACATTCATAGCCTTTGCAGCCGTTCCAGAATAGTAAAAGAACGAAAGGAACTTCTAAAGACCTTTGGGATATGTTATAGATGCTGTGATTCCACTGATCACTTTGCCAAGGAATGTAAAATCCCTATCAAGTGCATATAGTGCGGTTCTGAGGACCATGTGCAAGCTCTCCATCCACTTGAGTCCAATCCCTCACATTCTGCGAACCTTTCTCCCAGGCCAAATCACGGCGGGAAAAGTACAGATCAGGCGCCTAATTCCACCATGATATTTTCCTCATGCACTGAAGTCTGTGGGGAAGACCACTGTGACAAGTCTTGTGCTAAAATATGCCTAGTGAATGTTCACCACAAGGATCAACCAGAAAATACTTTAAAGGTGTATGCTATCTTAGAAAATATTGGGAGATTGAGAACTGCCAACCTAGAATATATTATAGGTACAGGTGCAATGCAAAGGACTGCTTATATGCTCTCTCCTAGCGAGCACAGATAGGGGAAAATAAATTGTCGCTACGATATTATACTACAATTATATTCTATACTATCTAATCTATACTATCAGTGTGCATGTCTGCTTCTTTTTGATACAGTATGCTATCTTAGATGATCAAAGCAATCGATCACTTGTCCGATCCGAACTGTTTGATCTATTTTGCATAAGAGGAGAGGTTCACCCTTACACCTTAGGCACTTGTAGCGGCACTACAGAGGTCTTTGGAAGAAGGGCCCATGGATTTATTGTGTCCTCTCTAGGAGATAACTTACAATTACCCTTACCTACACTTGTAGAGTGCAACCAGATACCAGCCAACAAAGAAGAAATACCTACACCAGAAGATGCCTTCTACCACCCTCACCTAAAGTCAATAGCAAGTGAAATCCCACCACTTTACAAAGATGCTAAAATCCTTCTTCTGCTGGGAAGAGATATTCTAAGGGTCCACAAGGTCCACAGGCAGGTCAGCGGACCCCCAGATGCTCCGTTTGCCCAGTACCTGGACTTAGGCAGGGTCATTATAGGTAATGTCTGTATAGGCAAAATGAAAAGGCCTACTAACATTTCTTTATTCAAGACAAATGTAATACCAAATGGTCGTAATACTCACTTTGAGCCATGCCCACATCACTATTGGGTAAAGGAGTAGGTAACTAGCTGCAAGTTGCAACATGGCAACACAAACCTTTCCCGCACATACGATGACAGTTTTGTCTCCACAATGCAAGCAGTGAAGACAACATTTTAGCTCCTTCAGTAGAAGACAAAGAATTCCTTAAAGTAATGGACAACGAGTTCTTTCAGGAAGATTCTAATAGTTGGGTAACACCCCTACCCTTTCGCCTCCCGAGAAAGAAGCTACAAAACAATCTACATCAACCCATTAAAAGATTCTCCTCCTTAAAGCGTACCTTAAGAAGGAAACCAGAGATGGAAAGAAATTTTGTGAACTTTATCCAGAATATCTTTGATAGAGGTCATGCAGAAAATGCACCTCCACTGAAAGAAGGAGAAGAATGCTGGTATCCACGAAAGCCAGACCAAATCAGAGTTGTCTTTGACTCCAGTGCCCAACAGGAAGACATCTCACTTAACAACACGCTCCTCACAGGGCCCAACCTGAACAACAGCCTGATTGGAGTCCTAATTCGCTTTAGACAAGAACTCGTAGCAGTGATGGCTGACATTCAACAAATGTTCCACTGCTTCATCGTCAAGGAAGACAACAGAAACTACCTCAGGTTCTTATGGCACAAAGACAACAACATCAACAAAGAGGTAATTGATTACCGAATGCGTGTGCACGTCTTTGGGAACAGCCCTTCCCCAGCTGTAGCAATCTATGGACTAAGAAAGACAGCCCAGCTTGGAGAAGCCGAGTATGGATCCGACGCTCGTCAATTTGTCAAAAGAAACTTTTACGTAGACGACGGGCTCAAATCCTTTCCTACTGCTAAAGAAGCAATTGATCTTCCCACCAGAACAAAGGAGATGCTATCCGTAGCAAACTTGGGACTCCACAAGATTATATCCAACAGCCAAGAGCTAATGAATGCATTTCCTCTGAGGGCTATGCTGCCAGCGTGAAAAACCTTGACCTTGGATCAGACACGCCTCCCTTGCAGAGAAGTCTAGGTCTGCTGTGGAACGTCAAAGAGGACACATTCACCTTTCAAGTGTCAAACTGTGACAAACCTTTTACCAAGAGAGGAGTCTTGTCCATAGTGAATAGCATCTACGACCCACTGGGATTTATAGCCCCAGTCACCACCCAAGGTAAGATGCTTTTAAGACAGCTTACTACTGATAACATAGATTGGGACACTCCGTTACCTATGGAGAAACAACAAAGATGGGAGAAATGGAGAGGTTCTCTGAAGCCACTAGAACAGCTCCAAATTCCACGTTGCTATGCCCCAGTCTCTATTTCAGCCGCTAACCAGAGGGAAATCCATCAGTTGAAGCTATAGCTGCAGTGGCCTATTTGAAGACCTCAGGGATCAATGGAGACATACATTGCAATTTTGTTCTAGGCAAGGCAAAGCTAACACCAAAACCTGCACAGACCATACCCAGACTTTTGTGCAGCAGTGCTATCCGTGGAAATAGCTGAAGTCATAAAGAGTGAAATGGACATTAAAATCGATTCCTTCACATTTTACCCAGACAGTAACACAGTACAACAAGAAGTGTACATGGAAGAAAAAATTGTTAGTTTAAAGGATAAAGTAGAGATGTTCAAAATTGCTGCAGAGAGTGCTAATGCTTTATGTGTAAGCAACCAGCAGACTTTACAGGAAAACAAGGAACTGCACAGTACAAATGAGCAGCTCACTCAAAGGCTGAAGGATGCAAATGGAGAGCTTAAAACCATTGCAACTTCCAGCAAGGAGGAAGCTGACCATTCACATTGTATAGATAAAATTACTGATTCAAAGGGACTGTTACAGAAAAGAAATGAGGTTGTGGCTGCACTCAAAGTGGAAGAAAATGATGGTGTAAATGAAATAGATGGGAAAAGCTTAGATGAAAAGCAAACTTGTGCTAATCACAGAGTTATCAGAAATAACTGGAAAAATAATGCAAAGCCTGTGTCTGTATTAAGCCCCTCACTTCAGAGACAGTACTATCAGAGTAGACCCCCACACAAATTTCAAGAATCCACATGCAGGAGGGAAGCCCTCAAATGTTTTGCATGTGGTAAGGTAGGACATTTTGCTAGAAATTGCTACTCTCCCTTTGTTAAAACACACTCAGGAAAGATCCATGGGTGATAGCTGGAGGCAGAGAGATAAGTATGCTTTTAATTACACTGGGTGGGGATCTCATGGAAGAGATATTAGTGTTAGGAAAGCCTACACCATGCCTACACCATGGGTTCCACACCATGTGTTTAAGAAAAAACAGCTACAGGCAGAAAATGATTCTCTAAAAAGTGGGTTTCTAGAGAACTAGAATATCTTAAGGAACAAGGTAGTAAATTACAGGAGGTGATTTACAAAGAAACTGTTAAAAAGGTAGAACAGATTAATTCTATGATACTAACTTTTACTCTTCAAGTTTGCTTTTCAGAAATATGTGGAGATTATACCAACTGAGGAGGAAGAGGAAATAGACCTGTGAGAAGACCTGCCATTAAATATTTATTCTCTTTCAGGAAATTTTAAGTTCCAGTTCATAGAGGACCGTAATATGCATTTTTATTTTTCATATTATGGAAAAGCCTCCTAATTCCAATTCAAATTAATTTTGTTTTATTAGATTAGCACGCCTGCACTGCCAGCTATGCTTTTTATTTTTGATGCTGGATTAATCATTATAAATTCATAGATTAGGTGATTTGTTGCCAATGTGAGGCTTATATTTTTGTCACACTGGAGAGATGTGAGTGTAACCTGTTGTTGGTTGACAACAATAAATATTTTTTCTTTTTGTTTTTTTTTGTTAATTATTTTGGTTACCAACAAAAATAGCCTCAAGTTGATTTTTTTTTTTAAATTGTTATCTTTGAATGGCAACAGACAATTGTCAGTTTTTTTTATAGATTGAATTCTGCCAAACTGTGCATACATTGCAATGTCTGAATGTAATGGTAGCATTCAATTTACTCTTTACTTTTCTCTCTCCATCTTCATACACTGTCATTTTATTATGCTTTCTCTGTTCTTTTGTAATTAATACTCTCAAGGTGGGGTGAATTATAGAGTGACAATGTATAATTTGGCATTTTCTCTGTTTGACTATCCACGGGGGGGTTAAATGGTTACGAGAGTATGATATGGTTTTATTAAATGAGTTTATTCTGTTATCAGGATGTATTGCTTAGTACACATTAAGGTGAATAAGTGCATTTTGCTCACATTTGTTTTTACACTGTTTTACATGATGACTTGTGAAGCCAGATGGTAATGCTGAGACAAGAATGATAATCAGACCACTAGCGATTTGGCCAATGCACTCTTTCTGTGCTGAGTATATTTAATTTCTGGAAGCCAGGGGCCTATTGACAGATTATCAAACATCTTCAAAGGACTCAAACACTAACCCACTCCAGCTATCCAGCTTTCAATAAACGTGCACAGACACCTTCACTCAGATCCCCACTACAAACAATCAATAAACTGGGTTTTTCTGTTGTGTGGTCTCTTCAATACACTGTGTAAGAACAGCAAATGAACTTCTGTTGGTGTGAGAATACACCAGATGACATGGTGGGCAAGGATCAGGGCCCTAATACCTCGAATTATGTGAGGTCAGGTTTAACGGAACCGTGTGGTGGAAGCAGTGAGCAGTATTGGTGGCACAGGTAACTGAGGGTGATGGGAGTGGAGTCGAATGGTTGAGGTGATGCCGAGCCTATGAGGGTAATGGAAGGTTGAGAATATGGCTGAAGGAGTTGAAATTATTGATGAAACATGATAACTGTTAGTGCCTCCATGATTCGGCTAAATTACGCCTCACAGTACCCTAAATTTTAAATATTTGTGGTTGTCATATCACTTGTGTCTCAGTAATACACATAATTTTTCAGAGCTCACATACTAAAGGTACTATATTTATTTAAGAGGGCTCATTTTCTATTGGAGTCATTCGACCTCTAGGTGGGGACTGTAAGATATATAGGGTGCCTTTATAAAAAAAATGTTGTTTTATATCTAATACATAAATATCTGCTTTTGGTGGGGTGGGCGTGTAATCTGGTTTCACAATGGAAGGTCATTTGCATATCAGAAGAGGTTGTAAACAAAGCTACAGAGATGACTTCTTTAGATTGTAAAAACAAGCCTTTTCAGTTCTTTCCAGCTTTTACTTACTAACAGATAGGTGTGACAAAGGGGGTTGCATTTATTACATACACCATTTGTCTCCAAACTAGGTAGAACTGGTTCTTTTATCTCTATGGGAGGTATCTTGGAGGGGTTTTGGGATACTTAGTTGAGTTAACCACTTTTGCTAGTTAGTCTTGCTGTTCCTGTGGAAGGAGGGAGAGTGCTAGTCTTGTATGTTCCTGTGTGAGGAGGGAACAGTCCGGCAGAAGGCCCAAGATGAAGGAACAAGGAGAAGATATGAATGTATAAGTATACCATTGTCTGTTACTTGTTGATTATGAACCAGTTATGTGTAATGTGTACACTGTGCATTTCCTGTATAACATGTAACAGTATCTCAATTTACTAATAATATACCTTTTTATATACACTTGTCTCTGTGCTTCATTCGTCACACATTCCCTAAAAGAATAACCCCTGTAGGAGGGTGTAATAATTTCTTACAATGGTATCTCTCCTAACCTCTATGGAAGAATCGTTCTTTTACCTGTTGTAACTGCACATTCTACAGATCATATGACGAATATACATCGCCAGATCATCTTTCATGTGAGTTGTGACTGAGTAAACTATCGGGGAAGGTGATTTGGTATGGATAATATCATAAGGGCAATGAGCGCCATGTGCTCCTGAAAACCACATTCATAGCCTTTGCAGACTTTCCAGAATAAGATTCCTTATGGAGGTATAGGAGAGGTAATGCCCAGCTTACAATGTAGATCTCAGTGCAGACAGATAAGATAAACCTGTGTTCTTTCAGTTACTGCATTCATGCCAACAGTGCCGAACTTACCTACAGGGATATGTCTCTATAGACCGTCCACAGCTGTGGTTGGTCTGGTTGCTGGTTTATTTGATGTTAGATAATTTATGTCTCTGTAACCACAGACCACTAGTCTGAACTATAACAATTCCTCCAGCTCAAAATGCTGCGTGGGCTCTGGCTATGGAAGAAGAGGGAGAGGAGTATAAAGTCCCTCTCTGACCTTTACATAGCAGCACTTTACTCAGGAAGCTGTCATATGATCCAAAAGAAAGAGCCCTGACCCCTGCTTCAACAATGCAGCATTGGACCAACTGGATTGGGTATAGGAATTCTCAACCTGTACTATAGCCTTCTCTCTTTTCTATATTTGACCCTTTCCAATCTGTACTCCAGTCTTCCCTCTATCATTATTTAACCCTCCCAGACTAATGCAGCAGCCTTAAAGCTACTTTTATTTAACCTTCCAGAGCTAAACTATTGACTTATCCATATATATATATATATATATATATATATATATATATATATATATATATATAAAATGTCCAAAAACAAAAGTAAATAACCACGCACTCACAGGGCTGTATATATCAATTTAAAGTGGGTCAATTGACACTCCCACCAAAAATGAAAACGTTTTTTATTTATTTATTTTGCATTGTTGGTTTCAGATATTCTTTTGATTATATGTGAGTTTTTTTTAATCAAATACTTAACTAAATTAGTGTGACTGGGCACCTCCATTTTGTGAAATATAGTGTTCTGTGGGTGCCACCTAGGGTTGCCACCTGGCCGGTAATTTACCGGCACAGTCGGTATTTGAGGTCTGGAAGCCGGGGCCGGTATACCTAGTATACCTGCAATGCAAAGCCCGGTATTTCTCTTGGTGTAGCAGCTTTATGCTGCTGCTGTATCTCCCCTACGAGCAGAGCCTTCTGCCTTCCAGGACACTGTCCCGGAATCATGCGGGGAGAGATACAGCAGCAGCATTGTGAGCTGCTCAGTGCTACGGACCTGCTTGGAGCTCCGCCCCCTGCAAGCTGCACTGAAGAGGACCGACACCCGAAGGAAAGAAACAGCTAGAGACCCCTCCATGACAGGTACTGGGAGAGAGTGTGTGAGAGAGAGAGTGAAAGTGACAGTCTGTGAGAGAGAGTGAAAGTGACAGTCTGTGAGAGAAAGTGAAAGTGACAGTCTGTGAGAGAGAGTGAATGAAAGTCTCTGTGTGTGAGAGAGTGACAATCTGTGAGAGAGAGAGCAGTGAGAGAGAGCAGAGACTGTGTGAGAGAGTGAAAGTGACAGTCTATGAGAGAGAGAGCAGAGACTGTGAGAGAGAGAGAGCAGAGACTGTGAGAGAGAGAGAGAGAGCAGAGACTGTGTGAGAGAGCAGAGACTGTGAGAGAGAGCAGAGACTGTCTGTGAGAGAGAGCAGAGACTGTCTGTGAGAGAGAGAGCAGAGACTGTCTGTGAGAGAGAGAGCAGAGACTGTGAGAGAGAGAGCAGAGTCTGTCTGTGAGAGAGGGCAGAGACTGTCTGTGAGAGAGGGCAGAGACTGTCTGTGAGAGAGCAGAGACTGTCTGTGAGAGAGAGCAGAGACTGTCTGTGAGAGAGAGCAGAGACTGTGTGAGAGAGCAGAGACTGTGAGAGAGAGCAGAGACTGTCTGTGAGAGAGAGCAGAGACTGTCTGTGAGAGAGAGAGCAGAGACTGTCTGTGAGAGAGAGAGCAGAGACTGTGAGAGAGAGAGCAGAGTCTGTCTGTGAGAGAGGGCAGAGACTGTCTGTGAGAGAGGGCAGAGACTGTCTGTGAGAGAGCAGAGACTGTCTGTGAGAGAGAGCAGAGACTGTCTGTGAGAGAGAGCAGAGACTGTCTGTGAGAGAGCAGAGACTGTCTGTGTGAGAGAGAGCAGAGTCTGTCTGTGAGAGAGGGCAGAGACTGTCTGTGAGAGAGGGCAGAGACTGTCTGTGAGAGAGAGAGCAGAGACTGTCTGTGAGAGAGGGCAGAGACTGTCTGTGAGAGAGAGAGAGCAGAGACTGTCTGTGAGAGAGAGAGAGCAGAGACTGTCTGTGAGAGAGAGAGCAGAGACTGTCTGTAAGAGAGAGAGCAGAGACTGTCTGTGAGAGAGCGAGAGAGCAGAGACTGTCTGTGAGAGAGCGAGAGAGCAGAGACTGTCTGTGAGAGAGAGAGCAGAGACTGTCTGTGAGAGAGCAAGAGAGCAGAGACTGTCTGTGAGAGAGCGAGAGAGCAGAGACTGTCTGTGAGAGAGCGAGAGAGCAGAGACTGTCTGTGAGAGAGCGAGAGAGCAGAGACTGTCTGTGAGAGAGCGAGAGAGCAGAGACTGTCTGTGAGAGAGCGCGAGAGAGCAGAGACTGTCTGTGAGAGAGCAGAGACTGTCTGTGAGAGAGCGAGAGAGCAGAGACTGTCTGTGAGAGAGCGAGAGAGAGAGCAGAGACTGTCTGTGAGAGAGAGAGAGTGAGAGAGAGAGCAGAGACTGTCTGTGTGAGAGAAAGCAGAGACTGTCTGTGAGAGACACAGAGAGAGACTGTGACAGAGAGAGACTGTCTGAGACTGAGTGAGAGAGTGAAATTGACAGTCTCTCTCACAGACTGTCTGTGTCAGAGAGAGACAGTCTGTGAGAGTTTGTGAGAGTAACAGTCTGTGACACACACACACGCTTCTCACTGGCATGATATACAAATAATATATATCATTTCAGTGATAATCCGCCCCCTTTCTAGCTCCACCTCTCATGGCCCCTCCCTCTTGTAGCTCCGCCCACACACGGACTGTATTTTTGGGAGGAAAAGGTGGCAACCCTAGTGCCACCCCCCAGTATAGCACTAGTAACTCACTATTGGGCTGGAGACACAGAATGCAACCTAGAAGACTGAATATTGACCACAGACTTCCATTGAATGGGAAGGTGATGTAACTATTACATCACAAGGGGCGGAGTTATGATCCTGTTTCATCAAGTCAATCTCCTCTCTCTTGTGTTTGAAGACAGCTTTAAAAATATGTACACAGCCACCTAGTCCTGCCCACTATGATACACAGGAGCCAGTAAGAGAGCATGGGTGTATCTTATGATATCATCATACAGGCTATGTAAATTTAGACTTGCTGGAAGAATTTGGAGACTGTTGCAACATGGGTACAATTTACAAAATGGATGCAGGAGACAGACACCTAATTTTACTTTTATATGCAACTAATTCAAACCTAGAAAAAAACATTGGCATATGTCTTATGTATAGAAAACAAAAACTGTCTGCCCTTCTCACCCCAATAAAGTTGGCAACAAATATATAAACATAATATAAATGAGATGTTATATGAATTGGCCAAAGCATAATTAAGCTCACCAGCCACGTCAATGTACACTCTCAATAAGGTGAGAACCTACTATCCTATTTAATGGGCACACAAAGCAGTTTATACTGCTACCAAAACCTTTTTAATGTGTTGGAAGAGGTGCAATTAAACCTCCTCCCAATTAACCCCTTGATAGCAAGCTGCAACCAGACAATGAGGAGCCAACAAACTCAAATATGTGTAGGAAAAAGTAGGAAAAAGAAAAATGTTGGTGTGCTAAGCTAGTCACAGGCTCACATTATATAACTGTATAAAATGAAGCCTACCAAACAGCATGCTCACACCTGTTTGGTAAGCTTCATTTTATACATTTATATTATTTGAGCCTGTGACTAGCTTAATGCACCAACATTTTTCTTTTCCCTATATGTCTTATATATGTGTTAAATAGATACGGATGAGATATTGGAATCAAGAGAGCACATCCCCCTGTAATTACAAAACCAGGAGAATCATGAGAAATATATCTCACAATTGGTATTTGCCTCTTCATCTCAGTTAACCAATTAACAAGAAATGGGGATTACTATACTATGCTCAGGCATACCAGTATTCCGCGAGACTGAACTAGGTGTGCCGCGGCAGGCCTGGCAGTCTAGCTCTTTGTGCGGGGGAAGTAAGGATGGCAGACAGCCAATGTTTGTTCAATGCCCAAGTGCACAGACACCAACTGGCTGCCTCTTGAGCTCCCACAGGTAAGAGCATCATGGGTCATGTGACCTCCCACAGCGGTTTGAGGATTGCAACGTTAAAGCCATCCTGTGAGGTCAACCTATGTTCTGTTATTTTTAAACTTCCTCTCTCTGTATATACACCGTACTTAACAAATATTTATATAATTAAGGAGCCAGATAGACAAATTCAGGAGCCAATCTATTTATTTCAAGGAGACAGTAAACTGGAGCCCTAGGAATTTCAAAAGCAAAAGTGAATTAGGGTATATGGCACTGTAGCAAGTGATATGGGGGCATGCATGGTGCTGTGGAGGTGATTAGGGGCATACATGGCCCCAGGGGCAGTGGAAGGATTTTTTGCTACACAGGTTAAAGTGCTTTTTTGTGCCCCCTCCCACCCCCCATCCCATGAGTCTCCCTCTCCCCATATCCCTTATCTATTCTCCCTCTCCCCATATCTCTTTCCCTCTCCCCAAATCTCTTTCCCTCTCTTCCATCTCTGTCCCCGTCATCTGTTTTCTCCCCTCTCTTCTGTTCTCACCCCCTCTTCCCCCATCTCTGTTCTCTACTCCTCCTCCCCATCTCTGTTCTCTCCCCTTCTTCCTACGTTCTCTCCCCTTCCTTAGCTTAACTAATACAGGTTAAGTTTCACTCATGCAAAATTTTTGGGACCAGAAGAATTTTGCATAACGGATAAATTCAGATAAGGAATTATGTTCACTAATAAGATATATTAAAGCCTCTCAGCACTCATGAAATACAGTCAGTGGCGTTATGTTGGGCTGGATCAATCTTTACATTACAGTACATTAATATTTATTTGTACAGCGCCACCAATTCTCGAAGCGCTTGGTACAGAGCAAAGAAAGGAACTACATACTAATTTAGACAAACTAGTAAAGACTGGTACATGAGGTAGAGAACCCTGCTCGTAAGCTTACAATCTAGAGGGAATGGGGTCCATGACACAATTAAGGGATTGAAGAGGTCAGAGGCATTGAAGTTGAAGTAACAGTAGAGTGGATTGGAGGCATTAGGTGGGATAGGTCAAAGAGGGAGTGTGTGTTCCAGCTAGGTTGGGTAGTAAGCCTCTCTAAAGAGATGAGTTTTGAGGGACTTTTTAAAGTTTGAAAATGAGGGAGAGAGCTAGATGCTCCGGGGAAGGGAGTTCCAGAGAGAGGGGGCAGCTCGGGCAAAATCTTGGAGACGCGAGTGAGAAGTGGTGATGAGATTAGAAGAGAGTGTTAACCCCTGTGAGGAGCGCAAAGGTCGTGCAGGGAAGTAGCGGTTAATAAGGGAGGAAATGTACGTAGGAGCAGAGGAGTGGAGGGCTTTGTAGGTTAAAGACAGGATTTTAAATTTTATCCTCGAGCAGATGGGAAGCCAGTGGAGGGCGTTGCAGAGAGGAGCCGCCGAATCAGACCGACGTGCAAGAAAGATGAGTCTGGCAGCCGCATTTTGGATAGACTGTAGGGGAGCCAGACGAACCAGAGGTAGTCCAGTCAGAAGACCGTTACAATAGTCCAGACGAGAGATCACAAGCGAGTGCACTAGAATTTTGGCGGTCTCTTCGCTGAGGAACGGGCAAATGCGTGCAATGTTCCTTAGGTGCAGCTGACAGGATCTGGCCATGGACTGGATTTGAGGAAGGAAGGAGAGAGCAGAGTCAAAAGTGACCCCAAGACATCGAACACGGTCAGCCGGTACGATCGTAGTATAATCAACGGTGACCGTGAACCCAGGTGTAGGGACAGCGGTTGAGGGAGGGAAGATAATGAGTTCTGTTTTGGAGAGGTTAAGTTTCAGGTAGCGATCAGACATCCAAGCGGATATGGCTGACAGACACTCAGCTACACTTGACACTAGAGAGGGAGTGAGGTCAGGGGAGGAAAGGTAGAGCTGAGTATCATCCGCGTACAAGTGGTAGTGAAAGCCAAAAGAGTGGATGAGTTCTCCCAGAGAGGTAGTGTAGAGGGAAAACAACAGCGGGCCAAGGACCGATCCTTGCGGAACACCAACAGAGAGCGGAACGGGCGACGATGTCGCTCCAGCAAACGAAACCGAATAGGAGCGCTCAGATAAGTACGACTCGATCCAAGAGAGTGACACACCACTTAAGCCAAGTGAGGATAATGTATTCAGAAGGAGGCGGTGGTCAACGGTGTCAAAGGCAGCAGAGAGATCTAAGAGGATCATCACTGAGAAGTGGCCTTTAGATTTGGCAGCAAGGAGGTCATTTGATACTCTAGTAAGGGCTGTTTCAGTAGAGTGTAAGGGTCTAAAGCCAGATTGAAAAGGATCAAGTAGGTTATTGTGAGTCAGAAAATCTGTGAGTCGCGAGTGCACCGTTTTCTCCAGCAACTTGGACACAAAGGGGAGAAGGGATATAGGACGGTAGTTAGACGGAAGAGTAGGGTCGAGGGAAGATTTTTTCAATACAGGTACGATTTGGGCTTGCTTGAAGGTTGTCGGTACTATTCCAGAGGACAGGGAGAGGTTGATGAGATGGGTAAGAGTTGGACAAAGTAGAGGGGAAAGAGAGGATACTAGGGGAGATGGGATGGGATCAAGCGCACAAGTAGTAGATTTCGAGGAGGAGAGCAGATCATCAACCTCTTTCTCAGCTACAGGGGAGAAGATATTCAGAGTGGGTTTGGGGGATGGGACCGAGGCAGGAGGTATTTGAAGCAAGGCACGGGAGGTGAAGTTACTCCTGATAGCATCGATTTTGTTCTTGAAGTGAGAGGCAAGGTCTTGGGCCGTAAGAGCTGAGCAGGGCGGAGGAGCAGGAGGGCAGAGGAGAGCATTAAATGTTGAGAATAGACGTTTGGGATTCGATGAGTGGGTGGATATTAAGGTAGAAAAGTAGTGTTGCTTGGACTGAGCAAGAGCAGAGTTGTAGGAGCACAGCATGAATTTGTCATGAAGGAAATCCTCCTTGCAACGTGATTTCCTAAAACGCAGCTCAGCCGTGCGAGCACATTTTTGGAGGTATCGTGTTTGCTCAGTGTGCCACGGTTGTTGGTTGGGTCTGCGGGCACGTTTGGCAACAACAGGAGCAATGTTGTCAAGGGCTGAGGTGAGGATTCTGTTATAAGAGTTAGCTGCTTTCTCTGGACATGAGGTGGACTCTAGGGAGGGGAGGGAGGTTTGAAGAGCAGTGGTAAGTAGCGGGACGGTGGAGTTAGATAGCAGTCTTTTGAATTCGGCCGGGGGGAGACGTGCAGTTGTCGACTGAGGTATAGTGGGATAGAAGGTAAGAAGGTGGTGGTCAGACAGGGGGAAAGGTGAATGGGAAAAGTTAGAGATGGCACAAGATTTAGTGAATACTAGGTCTAGTGAGTGACCGACAGTGTGGGTTGGAAAGTTGGTCCACTGGGAGAGGCCAAAGGTAGAGGTGAGGGAAAGAAGTTTTGAAGTAGTAGGGGAGTTGGTTAGTGGCAAGAAAGTTGGGGAGCCACGCAGAGAAGTTGTCAAAAAACTGGGAAGCTGGCCCCGGGGATAGACAACGGCAACATGAAGGGATAGAGGAAAGAAAAGACGAATAGCGTGCACTTCGAATGATGAAAATGAAAGGGAAGGGGCTGAGGATAGTGGCTGGTAGGAGCAGTTTGCAGAGAGGAGTATGCCAACACCTCCACCCTTTTTGTCCCCAGGTCTCGGGGTGTGGCTGAAGCGTAGGTCACCATAAGAGAGAGCAGCAGGAGAGACCGTGTCAGACGAGGTAAGCCAGATTTCAGTAAGTGCAAGGAGTTTAAAGGAGTGAGAAATAAATAGATCGTGTATAGCTGTAAGCTTGTTGCATACAGAGCGTGCATTTAGCAGGGCACAACTGAAGAGTGGGTGATTATAGCAGGGGATAGATATAAGGTTGTCAGTATTGCATTTGGTGTTGGTAGTACGAAGCAGGCGGGGTCTGTGGCAAATGCTGATTTGGTTTCTTGCCAGGGTTAGGAGAGGTTTCATGGATGAAGGAGTAAAAGGCTGAAGAGAGGAGGAGCTGGTGATGACACTAGCAGCTCAGATAGACCGTGTGTTTAATATAAGTTTTATTTATGAGAGAGTTGATTAGTAAATTGGAACTAACAAAATAACTCTAGTATTTCCACAGTGCTGGAAAACAGAGCATGTCAGCTCATACAACAAATTTACAAAATCGTTGTTTTATAGTTAGAGAAAGTAGCTTTCTGAGCAGTACAGTTAACAGGCTCTATCTAAACTGTCTTATTTATTATACTGAGAAGAATGTCTGAATTTCCCTGTCTCCTCCTGCACAGAAAAAGTTAATCTCATTCTCATCACTGTGGCAATACGACATTCCTCTTCACTCTCTTAAGCAAGCTTTTCTAGCTACATACCAAGGCCACAGGCCTCTTGCTTTCTGCCAAAGTTCTTAACTAATATATGGTAACTATTAACTGTACTTGGAACCTAGGTCCAGAGTGTGTGTTGCTTGGTGTTTCCTAGACAGTTGGTAAGTTGCTGCAGTTTATGTACTTTTGAAATTATTACATTGTCATCATTTATATGTATATGGGGTAAAGATTTGGCAGCCTATGCCTACAGTATGTTATTGTAGAATATAAATTATCTGTGCATCCATGGCACTGGCAGGTCTGCCCTTCTCATCTGGTAAGTGTTGAAAGTAATATTTTTGTGTGGGCCTCAAGCAAGAGATTGCATGCACCGGACATGAATCATATTCATAATTAAATTGCAGGTCGAAATGAAAAGATTTTTTTGTACAATGTCTGTTTCTCAACCCCTTCCCCTAGATTGCTAGATACTGTTGTATGTGTCTTAATGTATTCAACTCCTGCACAAGCACAGTAATTTGACAGAATAAACGTTCTACTCCCTTATTAATAAATAGGTCCAAAATATGATAATATCCATAAGAGATGGTCTCACCAAGAGAGACTGTTGTTCTCAAATTGTGTTTTGCAAGACAAATCCCATCAGTCTCATCTTGGTTTTGGCTATTCATAGACCAACTGAAGATGATACAAGTTGTAATTCTAACCCAATTTGATTAATACTTGTTGACCACGTCTGAGGAAGTTATGTTCTGTAAGGTACAGTAGTACAAAAAATTGCTCATGAACTTAAATGTAAATCCACAATGACATTTCTATATGAAATGCATAGCTAGAGAGGCTTTGTCACTTTTATGCTATAAATACAAAATATAAAAATGCAACCATTTAAATGCCAGGCAATCGCTCTTCGGTTATACATCACTGTTGTATGTGCCCATTAATGGAACACTTCAGATGCCAATTAATTGCAATGGTAGAACTAACGTCACCACTTTATCTCTTTTTTTATTCAGGGATGCTTATGAAGAGTGTATACTCCCCGGCTTTAATCAGTAGAAACATAGAAACATAGAATGTGTCGGCAGATAAGAACCATTCGGTCCATCTAGTCTGCCCAATTTTTTTGAGTACTTTTATTAGTCCCCCGTTCCCGATCTTATAGCTAGGATAGCCTTGTGTCTATCCCACGCATGCTTAAAATCCTTGACTGTGTTTACCTCTACCACTTCTGCTGGCAGGCTATTCCATACATCCACTACCCTCTCAGTAAAGTAATACTTCCTTATATTATTTTTAAATTGTTGCCCCTCTAATTTAAGACTATGTCCTCTAGTTGTGGTAGTTTTTCTTCTTTTAAATATACTCTCTAGAAGGTAGTCTATAGTCTATTCAGTGTAGCGCTGGAGTGTGCATCTTTCACAAGGGTTGCTGAATAAAATTGTGAACTGGTCAACCTAGTTAGACCCACCGATCATGCATAATTCTGGATTTCTATAAGGTTGCCATTCCATCCCTTATTTTAGTGTTTTTCTATTTCTAACTAAAACATTAAAAATCTTTACATGTCAATAGTAATCAGTCCAAACGTCTTCACCAAATGCTTAAAACATTGACTGAAGTGTCCCTTTAAGCCACATACAATACTCATAGCTCTAATACTAACACTAACATTAAAATGAGAATAACATCCGTTTGACAAATGAGTTGCAAAATGTAGGCAAATGTTGGTGAGTAGAAGATTGTTTTCCATGTGTATAAGCTTGTTTATAGTCAGGACCAGTTCAACCCAATTTACCAACTAAATGTGGAGAATCTGATAATCTACCCAGTTCAAAAACATTCAGTGGTGCTTTGATATTGGAATTAACCCACTACCAACCAGTAATTTCGCATGACTTATGGGAAACACAGTAAATACTTGCATATGGTCTATATACATTAATATACTTTTTCTTCTCTGCAGAATCCTGCTAAGACTACAATGACGACCGTACTGGAATTCACTTCAAGGAGATCACCCATAGTCTGCACTGGCGGTTGTGTAGCATCCAGTCAGCCACTTGCAACAAACATCGGATTAGGTAATAATATATTCTAGCATAAACATAATCTATAGTGAACTGATTGGTATCAGGGCCAACTGGGAATTGTATGAGCCAGAGAGCCATTGTCCATTACAGAAAGGTAGATAGAAATATAGACATTACAAGCATTTAGGTGTGTATATATTTGCATTCTTGTGATCTGTTTATGCTGTTTACAATTTATTTTGTATACCTTTTACTTTAAATTAAAATTACCTACTAGTGACATTAGTTTACACCCTTCTATATTAATTGTGACAAAGTGAGGGGGGTACTATTATAAACTATGGTATGGTAAGGGATGATGCAGTGGATAGTACTAATCTGTACCATGTGTGGTTCTAAAGTTGTATTTACGTAGCATTGCCTAATTCTACTGATGAATATCAGGCACTCCATGTGAGAATAGGGCCCTTAAGGAATATACTCTTATCATATTTTGAACTGAGTAGCACTAGAAAGACACACGCCCCTAATGTCAACCCTTTATTCAAAAAGTATTCTAATATAAACAGTTTATATCAAATACAAATTTCCCAAAGTGAAACTTGTGCTGATTTATTTTGAGCATTGTGGGAGTACTGCATGTGGAATACACTTACCATGGATTGTGAGTGGAAGCATGAGTGACTGAAAATATTGGGGTTATGTAAAATAACTCCTGCAACGCAAGTGTTGAAAGTTTTATAAAAGGTGCAATCAAAGTTTTTTTTTTATAACTCCCAACACTTTGCAGTGTGGTAATGGGACCTTCGCCAAATGGCATGTGGCAGAGATTGCCCAGCACAAACCACTCTTCAGCGTCTGATTTTTTTTATACACGCAACTCACGGAATCTGTCAGGAGATTGCTTTATATCTTGGTGCACACAACAATTGCGTCAGTATTTTGCATCAAATTTACATTGCATCTTTCAATAGGGGATTTTGTGCATTACTCAATTAAAAATCAGTGTGATTATTGGTATCAGTCTTTTGGATGGGGCAAATTTGTATAAGGAGATTGTGATACAAAATATCCAAATATACACGTTAATTAATAGATGTACCATATTAAAAGATAGGGATAAAAGGTTCTGATTTGTTTCCCACAGAAATTCTTAAGAGAGGTGGCAATGCTGCTGATGCAGCAGTTGCTGTAGCTGCTGCTCTAAATGTCACTGAACCCACCAGTACTGGAATTGGTGGAGACTGTTTCTGTCTTTACTACAACGCAGAAAGCAAGCAGGTCTATGGACTTAATGGAAGGTATGGTTTAAAATGTTTATGTTTTACAAGTATACATGTATGTAAAGTGCAATTATACACATATACATAGTCACTCCGCAAGATCCCGGATAAACCCTCTGGGAAATGACTCTTCCCTGCTTCATCATCAAGAGTAATTCTTCATATCTCTGGTCCACTTGCATGTGACAAATAAGTTTTACTTTAAAGAGAGGGTTGTGGATGCATGGCATAGCCCACCCACAGAAGGGGTTGAGGTTAAAAAAGTGGAACAGTTTAGGATTGTATGACATAGACCAGCGGAGTCCAATATTTTTCCAATATTTCTAGGCCTATTAAATCATGTGTTAAGTCAGTTGGGACACACCTTGCTGTCAAATGGGCTACATGTTGGATATCCCTGGCATGGACTAATACTTTCTGAGAATAGAGGAAATTCTGTTTAACAACAGCTGCTTTGCTCCTGGTTTGCTGTTCCCAGATATAGTCAATATTCCTGTACTAAACTAGAGGTCAAGTACTCAAAAGTACAGTTGTATAATTAAGCATTAATCCTGAACCACTGTATGGAGATTCTGGAAAACCCATTTACTGTAACATTTACTGTAACAATTGATAATAAAGTGATAAATATATATATACATATTTTGAAGTGGGTACATGACTGAGGTTTAACATACCATTGAATCTAATCAGTTATTAAGGCTGGGCTATACTTTTGTTTGGTTATATCATAGTTACAATATCTACCTCTGTTATTTGTTAATGTGTACTTTGTTTTAAGCGGTTCTGTATTGATTTTATTCAGTGGCAGATGTCCAAGGGCATTGAGTATCGATCTGTTGAAAGAACAAGGTTTTCAAGAGGAAAACCCTCTACCTCTTACACACTCTCACAATGTCACTGTTCCCGGGGCTGCGGCAGCCTGGGCCGATACAGTCTCTTTGTTTGGAAGTAAAAAGGTAACGTTTTCGAACATTCCTCAGCTATACAATGTGCAATATGTGTTACCTACTTTACTTAATTAAATTGTAATTTAGGTTGAAAAAAAGACCTATGTTCATCAAGTTTAACCCTTCTACCTATCATTTCTGCTTTTGGGCCAAAGGAGGGGATAAAAAAACAAGAAGATATTTTGTTGCTTAGGCGGGGAAATTCCTTCTTGGCTTCAAAAGGCAATAAGATTTCTCCTTGAATCAAGAAGCTCTAGAATATTAACATTTGCTCTATTATTTGATAGCCCCGCATATCCTGCTATTAACAACAACAAAAAATCCAGACCTTTTTTGAAGGCATCTATTGTATTTGATAGCTCCGCCTCTCTTGGCCGTGAATTTCACATCGTTATTGTCCTTAAAGAATCACTTTTTTTGCTGTCTATGAAATATTTTCTCTTTTTAAAGTTCTGTTAATGAACAAGTAACTGGAGAGCTCTTTAAATTGGCCCTGCAGATATTTATATAACTTTAACCTATCCCCTCTAAGACGCTGTTCTTCTAGCATATAATAAGGCAGCTCTTTATAAGTAAGTTCCTCCAATCCCCTTATTAATTTTGTAGCCCTCCTTTGCACTCTTTCTAGTTCAATAATGTCCTTTTTAAGGACTGGTGCCCACAACTGTACCATATATTCAAGGTGAGGTCTTACCACTGACTTGAAAAGATGTAATGTCTTTCTGCCATGAACCAATACGTTTTATACATGCCAACATCTTTCTGCCTTAGCGGAACTAGTTGTTTCCCAACTCTTATCTATAAATGGGTAATTAAAAAAACTCCTGTGATTCTTTATTTTGAGTTGCAGCCTTTTCAATTTGCAATAAAAGCTGATCTTCCCCATTAAAGCTAATGTTCGGTGGCTTGTAGCATACACCTACAATTAATGTGCAGCGCTTTCTAAGTTCCATATCAGTACACATGTCATCATGCACACCTTTTTGAATTCTGGGCTTTAGTTTAGGATTCACATATAAATCAACGCCTCTCCCTTTCTATTTACTCTGTCTCTTTTCTGTGAAATCAAATCATACTGTTTATCACCCACCAATATCTCCAGCTCACCAATTTTGTTTGTCAAGCTTTTTGCATTTGCTATAAGACTTTTAAGATTACTACCCATTTTTGGTTCATTAGTTGACATATACTTCATGATCACAGGTTTAATAGAGAGGTATGTGCCTCCCTATTGTCTATGCTAGATGCATCACTGCTCTCACCCCCTTTCCCCATAGCTAGACCCCCCTTCCAATCTACTTTACCTACCATTAAACAATCTTGATTCACCATCACCCAGAACTTAGTTTAAAAGCCCCTCCATCCCTCTAGCCATCCTCTTCCCAGTGCTCCAAGAACACAAACCCCTCTTTTGTACACCACCTTCTCAGCCATATATTTATCTTCCCAAGCTCCCACTGTCTCCCTGATGTAATGTGTGAGAATATTAACTTAGCGATCCTTTGATTGAGCTTAGATCAAACTGTATGTTACATGGAATCCAAATATATATATTTATTTCCAAATCTGTTAATAATGCCTGATTTTTATAGCTAAGATGCCAATTTCGTTTTAGTGAATGGTCTCCATTACCTTCTGGTCTTCACTATTACATTGCCCATGCTTTAAATGGAACAACATTCTCATTCTGCCATGTTTTAGTATTTATATATTTAGTTTTGTAGGGGGATGATGGGAACTAAATTGAGGTACAGGTGAATTAAAGTGAGATGACTTCATCTCACCTACTATACATTGTGCACAAACCTGGTAAGCAAATTAAGCGGCAGCCTATGAACCCCTCAATTAAGTGCCTTACTGATTAAATAGGTAGAGGGGGCAAATAGCTGACATGGGTGGCCCTATCTGAACCTAGAACCTCACCCTACTGCTTGTCCTTGGTTTGTTTAATATTCCGAGGTGAGAGAGACTTTCACAGTCCAGGTTGCATTAAGTAAGTAGTGTATTTATTAAACTTCATGAAGACCATTTATAACAAAAAAGTTCAAAGGTGTTTCATCAACTGTTGCTGGACTACAACTACCTCAATAAACTAACCTTTCACTGATGGTGGTTGGAGGGAAAGAAACCTGAAGGGCCACCATTGTCTGTCTCCGTGGTTTGTAGGTTTTCTTCTGTTGCGGGTTTTCAGTTACACGAAAAATAATTGTCACTTTTTGGCCATTACAGCTCAGCTTAGGAGATGTTTTACAGCCTGCCATAGATTTAGCTGACAATGGTTTTCCGGTGTCCGAAGTGTCATCTTACCTATGGACACTGAGTACATCTTTACTCCAGGCTCCACATAACAAGTATGGGGAAGAGCTGCTGATCAATGGACAGGCACCCCATCATGGACAGATTTTCAAAAACCCCTTTCTGGCAAACACATTTAAGGTAATGTGAAAACAAAATATTTTTTTCCCTACAAGGTGAACTACGTGGTTTACTTCAATTTGAGTAATCATTGAGATTAACCTATGGTCCAGAATTTGGAAACAACAATCTAGAATTTTAAAGACTGTACAGTTGTGTTTAACAAATAAACTATAAGAAACAGTGTCCATCTGGGACAATAATAACATGATGAAACAACTCATGCAAGTTTATCGTACAGAGTGATGGAGCAAACCCCCCTGTAATGAGTAAATTTATCAAGTTGCGTGATAAGTTCTTATTGACCCCAGTCCTTCTTCTTCCTGCTGAGGTCCTGTGACAGGGACTGGATATCCAAGGTAGGTGGTAAGCCCATGGGTTGAAACTTTTTTATATGTACTTATGCACAGAAGGGCTACTTTAGTTGTAGTTATTAGCCCCTTAGTGACAAGACATTTTACCTTGACTTTCCCTTGGAGACAATGGCTGTTTTGACATATCTGGGGTGTTTGTGTTTAGCTGTAATTTTCGTCTTTCTCACATACTGTACCCGCACAAATTATATGTTGTTTTTATCGTCATAAGAAGGGCTATCATTATATACCATTATGTTCATCATATCTTATAATTTACTACAAAACAATCATAAAATATGATGGAAAATTTTAAAATGAAAACACATTTTCCATATTTTTAGGTATTTTTTTGCAAGTTATGGGGCAAAACCCAAAAAAGTATTTTTTCCTATATTGACCTTTTGACCCCAACCTGAACCCTAAATTTAACCCTAACACTAAATTTAACCCCAACTCTAACCCTTATCTAATCCCTTAATGTATTTTTATTTAATTTTAACCCTATCCCTTATGCTAAAAAATATTTAATTTTAACCCTATAGGCTAATCTAACTATAATATCAGTTTTTAGCTAATTAAATATTTTTTTTCTTCTTTCTAACATTGTAATGTTACTTCCTGCCTCTAGGGGCAATCCAGCAGCATATTCAGTGCGACGGAAGTGAATTTTCTTTCACTTCCAAAGTTCAGACCACAAGAGGGCATAGCAGCTCCGTCAATATGGTGCCCACGATCGCTCTGTGGGGCCATCGTGGCTGCCCCAGAGAGGAAATGTCGGTGCTGGCTATTGCCGCGCCATCGTTGATCGCGAAAACTGCTTGTTTCCCCTCAGGACGTGCCTGGCACGTCCATTGTCAGGAACAGAGTTCCCGGCATTGTTGCGAAGGGGTTAAGGAATAGCTATAGAAACAGAAAATGTGTTTGTCCTTGAGGTAAAGTTTAGGTCACTCAGAACTAATTGACACTGAAAAAGTGGTGAGCTCCTCAATTGTTCTAAAGAAGACTTTATTTATGAAACATGTGGTAGGGAGCATGATGTAAATTTGTATCGTATAATTAGACTTTTAGTACACTATAATAATTTTCTCGGAGCCTATCTCCACCTTTTATTCTTTTAATAATCCAGGATATGGATGTTTCCTCTTGAAATGATAAGATTATTTTAAGGAGTGGAAAATTAATGAGGAAGGCTACCTTGTACGTCAGTGATTTCATTGTGTTCAGAGTCACATCATACATGACACATCAGAGCTGTAGTGTTTATCTAAGGCAAAGTAATGTTATATACATGCTGTTTATCTCTTCTGTGTATATGACATAATTCTTCATGACATCAATAATATGTGGATTGCAGGGGCGTACCTAAAGTATTTGCAACTAGTAGCCGACTGTATCTTAGACACCTCTTGATTTAGTCACAAAATAAATGTAATCATGCATTTTGTAGTTTAATAGTAAGTTTTATAATGTTCTCTCACTACCCATGTCTGTCTTTTTCTCCTATTCCCCTTTGCCTGTCTCTTCCCCTATGTCTCTCTCCTCTGATTCCCTCTTTGTCTCTCTTTAATCCCCCTTTTGTTAGTCTCTCTTCCTCTCATTCCTCCCATTCCCCTTTTGTATGTCCCCCCTTGTCTACTCCTTAACCCCTCAGTGAGAGAATGCTATGCTGCATTTGATGTAGCTTGACAGAATCCCATTATTTTTGTCTTACGTTTTCTGAACCTTAAATTTCTTTCTTTGTGTTCAGTCCACCAACATAAATTATATATCGTTTTTTAAAGGACGGGTGGGGATTTCATTTGATACTATTATTTTCATCATATGATATAATTTACTATTATAAAATATGATGAAAATATGCCATAAAAACACTTTTTCTAACTTTGACCTGATTTTTTTATTACAAATGGTAAAAAAGACCCCGTCTATATATTTCTAATATTTGTCCTGAGTTTAGAAATACCAATGTTTCCATGTTTGTCTATGTTTTATTTCAAGTAATGGGGCAATAATCAATATTAGTGTTTTTTTGTTTCCTAACCATTTTCTTCTACAGTAAACTTTTGTTTACCCTAATCCTAAATCTACCTCCACTCCTTAAGCTAACCCTTGTACTAACCCGAACCCCCTTGTAACCCTAATTATAACCCTAATTATAAACCTAATCCTAGATCTAGGGTTAGTAGATCTAGGGTTAGCTTTTCCCTTTTATTTCTTTATTTTATTTCTTTATTTATTTTCTAACTGAAATGTTGCTGACTGCCTCAAGGGGAGAGTAACTGCAGGCATGTATACGTCCATTAGATTTAAATAGTTAATACCCACATGCTCTTTGTCTGTTTCTCTTTTTCCTATTCTGTGTTTTCTTCCCTTGTCTGTCTCTCTCCCTCCAATTCCCCCTTTGTCTATCCCTTTCTCTCTCCCCACTGCCCATTTTTTCTGTCTTTCATCCCCTTGTGTCTATCTTTCTCTCCCCTTTTGTCTGTCTCTCCCTTCTCATATTCTTTGTCTATCTCTCACTCACGTCTTTTGCTCACCCTTATCTTTTTATTCCACACCTACCTTTGTGACAACATTTGACCTCGGTCAATGCTTCCCTGTGTGAGTGATGACTCATGGTCCGACACACAAAATAATTACTCATGTTAGGAGCCCAAGGTAGAGCTGACTGAGACCTGATATTAAACATAGAGACCTAATTCTGTAGCACATAAAGCAGGTTCTGTTAGGGAGTTCTCATGCTCTCCCTAAAAAAACCTAGTGCTACTATACTGGTGCCACTGGCAGGCTGCACCACTGCACCAGGGGCGGACTGCCCACCCTTCCCACTCCAGATACGCCCTTGGGGAATGTTTCTTCATTTTTGTGAATTCTAAGTCAGGAGTCTCAAACTGCATCCCTTTAGTTTTTGTTAGTTTGTTTTGGACTATGTCTCCTATACTCC
This sequence comes from Pelodytes ibericus, assembly GCA_036172795.1. Taxonomy (NCBI): domain Eukaryota; kingdom Metazoa; phylum Chordata; class Amphibia; order Anura; family Pelodytidae; genus Pelodytes; species Pelodytes ibericus. The sequence continues at coordinate 166,965,130 of CM069861.1, read as the reverse complement.
ACTACTAATCTCTATGGTGACACAGTATTATGGGAAATGTAGGTTTTCCTCATTTGGAATGCCACAAATTATTGTTCATTAATTATGTCAACATGTTCACATGACAAGGTATCACTTTATAGAGGATTTCCCATAAGACATAACAGTCAAAAACGACAAAAATGGTGGTGAGCACAGTCTACCCCCAAATGGTGATGTTGGCTTCCCACAATGCTTTAATGTATCCTGGATGCTAAATGTGTGAGAGCTGACTGAGGTTTGATGTGAAACACAAAGACCTGATGCTGTGTCACGTGAAGCTGGTTCTGCTTCACAGATCTTTTGATTCTAATTAACCTAGTGATGATTTGCTGGTGCCACTGGCGGACTGAACCCCCACCAGCGGCATCCACCAGAATCATAGCACTCTACTGTGAAATACAGAGACCTGCAGAGTTTGGGGGGGCGTGTGGACAGAAGTGAGTGCATCCATGCCAGCCTCCATATCAGCTTTAAAGGACAACTGAATACACTTTTTTAAAAATGTAAATAGCTTTAGCACTCACTGTTAACAACAACAGTGCAGAAAAAGCACACATTTTTTTGTAGACAGTTGTCTTTTAAGTTTTGACAGTTTCATTCAGGTAATATTATCAGTTTAATGAAATATTTTCTGGTGATCTCATACTCTATGTCAGATACAGATATATCAGTCTTGTTGCATGAATGTTTGTTTTATGTATGTCTATTACATCAGTAATTTAAAATTTAATTTAAAAAAACTGATGCAGTAGGTTTTAAAAATCCCATCCTATTTACAAATTACATGCGCTTTGTGTCTGATAATGTTACTCTCTGTGTTTTCTATTTGCCTTCTTATTAGGGAGTCTGAGCTCCATCTGAAGCTCCACTACCCTCTCACTGTAGAGCTCACCATTTGTTTCTGAGAAACCAGATTTTTTTTACATAACTATGTATGATCAGGGTCCTTGTGCCTGACCAACAGGATGACTTTTTTCTGACAACATATGAACCCAGTATGGTTAACATGGCATAGACACACAAATCTACTATAAAACTATTACCTGTAAAATATTTATCATTGTAAATGATGTGCCTCAGCCTTGCTACAATAGATATATGAAAAACCGTCTTGGAATGTTGTATGTTCCAAAGAAAACTCCCAAGTTTAACCCCTTAAAGGGTTAAACTTGGGACTTTATGTAAGTAATACAACTTACATAAGATGTAACTAGATTACCTATGCATTTAAACCAAACAGATATATAAGACCTGCCACTGTTTTTTTATTCTATGTTTGAATTAATTACAAATATAAGTAAAAATAAAATTAGGTGTTTATCTCCATCACCCATTTTGAGAATTGTACCCATAATGCAACATTCTCCAAAATCTTCCAGCAAGCCTCACTTTACAACTATGGCCAAAGCCTGCATGATGATGTTATAGGATACACCTCTTCTATCTTACTGGCTCCTGTGTATCACTATTGGGCAGGACTAGGTGGCTGTGTACAACTTGTTTACCTGTCTTCCAACACAAAGAGATGAGATTGAGATCAAACCTGATCATAACTATGCCACCTTGTGTGATCGGTGATCAGAATTCTGACTTATAGACTGCATTCTGTGTCCCAAGCCCAAGTGAGATACTAGTGCTGTAAAGTCTCTTGGGGGTGGCACCCAGAAACACTATAATCCCCAAATGGCAACACCCAGTCACATTGTTTAGTAAAATATTTCATAAAATAAACTCACTTAACAAAAACAAAAGACATGTGAAATCAACAATGCACTTGCCCTTTACCATGGGTGCACCCTTTTCTTGCAGCTGAAAATAAATACGTGGTTGCCTATGTCCTAATTAGTGTTGACATTCACAATTAAGTATATTTGACAGCCAACTATCAAGCCTGTTGTTCAGACCTTTGTCTGCCTGATGATGGAGCAATGTTTACTCCATCCATTTACATCCATTCCAGTACAATGTCCATTCCAGTGCTGGCTGTGCCCAATAATGTCTGCAACCATTCCATTCCCATCCCTAGAGGAAAAGACATGAATCACTGAACTGTAGTGGTTACTGCACTGTGAATGTTTAGAATTAGGAATTCCTAGGATATAAGTTTGTGAAAATACATTGCTTTTGCTGTCACATTTTTACAGTTTTTTTTCCAGGTTGTCAAAATGTTTTTATCTTAAATCAATAACCCAATATATGTTGGTTTCTAAATTGTAAGCCAACAGTGCTTTTTCAAATTGTGTTTAATACTCCTTACTCAATGTCAAGATCTGATTTTATCCATTATGGCTCATATGCTGCTTATTCCTATACTTTTAAAGGGAAACTCCAACATTTATTAGCATATAAAATATAGATAATCTATAAATTAGTACTCCAGATATGTTTTATGCTGGTTAATGTGTAAAAGAAAAAAGGTAACGGTGTAACAGTGTCCCTTTAACCTGCAATATATACTCAGAATCCACTATTGTAATTCTGCATTCCATCTATAAGTACCATGAACATTATTGATTCTTATTTCAGATATCTTTCAAGTTTTTCTGTACTTAAATATAACTCAGAAGCAGGAATGTGATAGCATATTTGTGAATGCATGAGAGGTACTTTATGAGTTTCTTCAAGTTAAAAATCTCCCACTTGAAATCTAGTATCTACTTTGGGTGTGCGTTAAAGGTTTGTTTGAAAATGGTCTTCTGTCAAATGCAATACATTCTTTACCCATTTCAGAGCAGGATTAGCAGACTGCAGGCAGACGAAAAAGAAAAATAGAAAAAAACAATGGCAAGACAGGAATCAGGGCAGGGGGTAAACGGGTCAGTGGTAGCAGGAGGTGTAAGGAGTCAAGACCTACAATGTACCAGCAGAATTTCAAAGAGGAGGAGAACTCAGTTTTGTTACATAAACTTTGCAAACATTACAACCAGGTGATAGTGGCAGCGGCGAAGAGGATAAACCAGAGGAGGAGGAACGAACTCTGGCAGCAGATTATGGACCCTGTTAATGGAGTTGGTGGGAATAACAGGTCCGAATAGGTGGTGAAGAAAAGGTAATTACATTTAAAATACTTATACATCATAGGCAGCATGTTATATCACACTTAACTCATACCTGTACTTCATATAACACAGTCTCAAGGATAGCTAGTAAAGTACACTCATGGGAAATGTTGCATATGGCTGCACATGTTAAAATGGCTGCTACACATGGAGAAGCTGCAAGGCTGTGTGTAGAGAACTGTAGCTGTGCAGAGCCATTAGCTGAGGAAGGAGAGGGCAAGCAGGACATTTAAGTAATTAACATTGGTAAACAAACTAGATAAGGGCCATGGGAGTTGCAGTACAAAGCTGCATATCAATGTGTTAGTAGTAGTAAAACTGTACATCTGTGGTAACACATGTATATCGGTATGTTTATACATGTATTTATACATCAAAATGGGCATAACATGCACAGATGATTAATGATAGTGTGCAATTAGCAATGTTCCATTATTATATTTAAGGTACTCTGACATCAAGCGACAGATGAAGAGGAAGCTTTCCAAGGTCCTGAACGGCTGAATTTTGATGAAGGGATAGTCACAGGGTTTGAGGGCACAGTTGACACAGTCTTGCCTGGTTGTAAGTATAGAACATCCATTATTATGTTATGCATGTCAGTTGATATGTATTGACACTATTGATGGATCCCAGAAGTGTTTCATCAGCAGAGAACATCAGGATCCCCTCACATTCTGCTGCCACTTCCCCAAGGATGGCATCCGAATCTCCTGTCCATGGTCTGGATGCAGGGACCCATCATGATGTTGGCCACATCTACCAGCAGCTGACCATAATGGGGAGCAACCAAGAACTGTTCCATGCCAATTTGAAGGAGAAGCAGAATGAGTTGTGTAGTCACTGAGGTGATGTAGTTGCTATTCAGGCATAGATGAGATTGATCTACCAACAGGAGTGTGAGGCAAGAGCTGAACACAGCATTCATAATTTGCAATACATGTATGCTAAAGTAGACGTGCAGCATGTTTACTACCAGCATACTGCTGCTCCTGTGGCAATTCCCTCAACTAACACCCCTCCATCAGCACAGGTGGTTGGAAATCCCCCTTGTGACGATGAGACTGACATGACTGTATGGTTGCCCAGTATCCTTCTCCTTACCAGATGCTGATGATTAAAATATACTGTAGCCATGGAACCCTTTGTCACTCACCATTCCTGTCCCCCTTTTCTAATCCTCCTCGGTCAAACTCTGCACCCTACCTCTATACCCTCTCTGTGGGTTTGTGATATTATTATTTATAACAGTAAAATCAAATGAATGTCATTTGAAATTAAAAAACACTATTATTTGAACCTCTCTATTTGTGTCTGTGTTGTTATTCAGGTAAATCCACACCTCCTTTATCTCCACAGTGTTGTATCATTCTACATGGTCTGTGCTGGACATGTTTCTTGCTGCATGACACTTTTTTAATGCATTTTGTGACATGGCCATATTTCCATATGTGTGCAAATATAATTTTTTGTACAAATATCATATACTGGATATATGTATGGGAAAGTATATAGGACATATATTTAGGCATGTGAAAAAAGTAGTATGAAATGTTTTGTAGTGTAGTTTAGGACTTTAAAGTTGAATTCATCATCACAGAATAGGAGAACTGAAATAGACGAATTCTGTCTATCATACCCGAATCCGAAATGTGGTCATGGGTGATCATCACATACAGGGTCGCCGAAATTACATGCTTTTTGAAGCGCAATTCGTTCCAGTCCGAATGCCCAAACAGCTGATTTGGACATGAATTCATGGATACTGAGTAGCAAAGAATGCAGCTGCCTTTTAGGGATTTGTTTGACTCGGTTACTATTCTGAACCCCTAATCCAATTCGGGACAAACCAGTGTATAATGGGTAGACCCTATATTGTTTAGAATCCTGGGTCAGTTGAAGGAAGACCTGATCTTTCTGAACTTAGATGTAGGCCCCTTGGTAGAGATATACAGAGCAACGAAGGCTTTATATTCAGCTTGTATTGGCTTATTTGTATTCTTTCATTAAAGCATTTCTGTTTAAAATACTTGATGCAATCATTCAATTAAACATATTTACATTTTTCGCCATTAAAGCTCTGCCATTCCTTGCACCACCATATAGTACATACAGTAAGTAATCTGCCTGTACCCTATGTTCACCATTTTTAAATGTATCTGAGTAGGGGAAATAACTGTTTGAAATTCCAAGATTGCTCCCTCTACAATGTAAAGTGGTCATGTCTTATAACAGTATTTACAACTAAATATACTATAGCGTGGCTACTTTTTTGTTTGTTTGGTGGAGCTTGCTTGGTTAAGAATGCTTATATAATTTTTGCACACTCAGTTGTGTATAATTTTGGCATAAGAAAAGAAGCCATTCCTTGGTCTTTTCATAATTTTACCGGTGCAAGCTGTATTCTCAGCATTGCACATGCCCAGATCTTTAACCACAAGAAATATTGGGGAAAGGACTAAGTATGTGCAATGGTAACATAGCTTGCGTCTTATGAGTCCCTATGCTTCTTTATGGACCAGGTCCTTCCAGTACATTCTTTTGGGTACCCTCTGACTGCTTCCAGAGGTGGGTGACACTATTTATTGGAAACCCATCTTGGAAGACTAACCCCTGAAAGAAAACAATATTTCTTTTAATGGTGTCCTTAAATATTTACTTGACTATTTTGTACAACTTGGAATGGTCCTTTCAATTATTTATTAAATGTATATACATTTCCATTTGGCCTATTCCTATGTAATACATTTTCTTGCTGGACTATACCGGATCACTATTTAAACAATTTTAGGTAGTTTTTAAAAACATTTACACCTGTTTCCTTTTAAGTTTGAGTTTTATGCTGACTTCCTTACCTTCCTTTATAACTTGCTCAGTACAGCAGACTGTCTGTTGGTTTACCATTTCTGCTGGAAGGTTATTCTGTGTATCCACTTCTAAGTGGAAATCCAAAACATATGACACTTAGTACACTGATCATGATACATTTTCAAACAATTTTCTTTCCTCTAAGTTTTGAATTTATACATGTACAGATGCTATTTTTGTTTTCAATTTAGAAGAATGAACTTGTTGAACAATTATGCGTTTTAACAATTATGTCATCAAGCAATCTACAGTGTATATGGCATTCAATTTAATAAGATAGTTTATCCATTAGGATTAAGTGTGAAACTATAACAATTAGCCATTGTTTGAAGAAAAAAAGATAAAACTGGTTGATTAACATATATTTTTGCTAATATATGGATTGTTCTTGTGTATTTGTCTTTTTTCCGTATGATACCAGTGACTTGTACCATTTTACAGCTGATAATAGCAACACAGTATGATAATTTACCAATATGTTACCGTTATACCATATGACTTGTGCAATTACTTTCATTTGCAATGTTTCTGGTTAATAGAATTGACGTGATTGGTTGATTGTACCTGTAAAGTTTTTTGCAATCTCTCAAACATCATTTGATCTATTATTTATATATATTATCTATCTTTTATATTTACATATATCCCGGCTTTGTGCCTGTCCAATATGATCTGAGCTTAAAAATACACTAACTTCACTGTTTTATTATTATTTAACTCTAAGGACATTGTAAATTATTGTGATATAACTTTTTTAGCAGTATATACGCCACATTTCATAATATTGGAACATCATGAATGTCATTTTTTAATATACAAATTACAAGTTTAGATCTGCCTTTCGTGCTCTGCCAAGAAATGTTGTCTACTTGCAGCAAAATCTCCGATTCATTGAGTGAGTCAGCCAAACACATTTCTGAGGTGTTGACATCTGTTTTAATCCCTTTGCAGCTATACAATCATTAAGTATATATATATACACCAATCAGCCATAACATTATGACCAGCTGCGTAATATTGTGTAGGTCCCTCTTTGGCGTCAAAACAGCCCTGAACCATCGATGCATGGACTCCAGTAGACTTCTGAGTGCTGTGGCAGTTGGCACTAAGATATTAGCATCTTTAAATACCTGAGGATAAAAAAATTGCTTAAACGAACACTTATCTCCCGAAAAGACCAATTTGATAAAAATAGTCTCGAGGATTTTTGCATACAACAACACAAAAAAGATCTTCTCTTAATGTTTGGACTCTATTGGGTCTATGGAAAGCTTGTCTGGGTGGCCAGTTATCCAAAAATGGCAAAAAGATATTCAGCAAAAATGAATATCTCAAGAAGGAGTTATCAGAGACACAATTTAAAGTTATACAAAGGTGGTATCGGTTTCCCACCCAATTATCAAAAATGTATCCTCATCCCAGTAAAAACTGCTGGAAATGCGGTAAAAAGGAGGGCACATATATACATATGTGGTGGGAGTGTGACAGGGTGAAACCACTAGCGGACTGGGTATTTGAAGTTTTGAACAAGGTGATAGACATTAATATTACTAAAACCTCAGTGGTTGCATTACTCCACCTGGACTGGCCTACCGGTGACACAAGTTAATTGGCCTTTATGATCCACAGCTTCATAGCACCAAAGAAATCTACAAAGACCCAAATAATGAAACAATTGGAGTACCAGCTTAAGATGGAGAGGGGATTATGCAAACTCAGTGATAATGGCCTGAAAAATATAGGGAAATTGGACAAGTGTCTACAATGGTTAGAACAAGGAAGATTGATAGATTAACTCTTGGCCAGTATGGAGGAGAATACAGATTAGCCTCCTCCCTCCCCCCTCCCCCCGCTGACCCCGCGCCTAGTTATGTCTGTATGTCTGCCTTTTTCGACTCCCCCCTCCTCTTTTTTCGGGGGGGAGGTAGGTTTTGAATAGCTATCTGAGGAGGGTTGGATGGGAGACAAGCGTTGTTGAATATTGTGATGTCTTGTGTCATGATGTACTGTGTTTCATATGTTTGCTTATGTTTGCTTGTTAATATGATAAGAAAATAAAATGGGCTCAGCCGGGGTATATAGACCTGGTGTACCAGGGCTGACTGGTAGAGAGTAGCCCTCAGAAAAGCTTACTTGCCAACTTTTGCCTTCTTGGTTCTTGGACATCAGGGGGCAGAGTTAAAAAATGTCAGGTCTATGCAATATTGTGTGACCCCAGGAGTTTGAAATCCAGCCTCCCTGGTGATATACAAAGTTAAACACAATGCTGTCTGTATACAGTGCACTGCTCAGCAAATGTAGCTTTTTTTCACAACAGGTTTTTTTTTTTATGGTTGATAACATGCGCTGTAAGCAACTTGTGACACCAATAAAACATAATCAGTCCTAGGAATTTTACCTCCCTGCCTTCACCTTCTCTATCAGGAAAGTGTGTTTCCATAAGCATATAAACTAGAAATTAATTAATACAGGAGTTAGTTATAGTATGATAATAATCACTAGCAGGGCCGGCCCAAGACATTGTGTTGCCTGGGTCAAGAACTGAAATGCTGCCCTGTCCGCAGCACACATTTCACTTACACAAGCTTATACAGGGTTAAATAAACACACACAGTCACTCATTTGGTCACACGCACAGAAGCCAACACAATAAGAAAATATATTCACATAAATGTAGAGAGACCCAGAGAATGAGACAGACAGATAAAAAGTGATAGACAGACATAGAGTGGCAGACTGACAGTCACAGAATATGAGACAGACATAGAGTATGAGACAGACAGACACAAAGTGACAGACAGAATGACACAGAATATGAGACAGAAAGACAGAGTATGAGACTGACTGACACAAATTATGAGACAGGGACACAGAGTGAGATATTCCCTTAAAGGTGAGTTGCAGGTGAGAAGAATGTTTCATCTCACTAATTGAATTATACCTCGTGAAGGAACCTGGTGAGATTACTAAATTGATGAGATGAAATGCTCATCTTGCCTCATTTGCCTCAACTCCCCTACAACTCACATTTTAGCGAATAGCCTTCATAGTATGAAACTGACAAACACAAAGATTGACTGACAAATCAATGCAGAGGGCACAGGGATCTCTGGACACATAGATCTACAGGGAGAGGGATATAAATGCTTATTAGAACCCCACCATAGCCCATTGGGTGCAGGGCAGAGAGACTGCCATCACAGCTCTACACACAGCTCATTTTGAGCACCAGGATGTCATGGGATACCAGGTGTGGATGCTCCACACACCTGTGTATTTCTGGGGTAGATTTTTAGTGCTTGTCGAATTGGCAACAGAGTGAGTGTTGCAGAATTCACAGCTGCTGTCGACCCCTTGGATTTATCTCGTGTATCTCGTGTATTGTGATCTCCGGAAATACACAAGATACATTGTACACCTGAGTGACAGGCATGCTCCAGACAGACAGCCCGCCTGTCAGTCAGAGAAACGATATGCGCTTGTGGGCAGCGCTCCGACTGAATAGTGCTGAGTTTAAGGGGGCGGTATGGACAAAATGCACATTTTTTAACCTCCTCATGCTGCCCTCATGTGGATATTTTAGATGGTGTGCAGTCCCTAGTGATCACTAGTTGGCCACACAGTGTGGGGATGCCACCCCCCTTCCTACCTGGGGATATGGACCCTTTGTAGGGCTCTGGTGACTAGCTGTATTCTAGGAAAGAAGTGTCTATGCTATATTAGATATAAGATATAGTGCAGTCACACCTACATCTATTTAAATCATATCCAAGTCTATTAAAATTCCTGAGTCAAGTAATCATGGAAGAAAGAACTCTGCTTGACCTTATGATACTGCACTTACTGCAAATGTCAGCATCATAAATAACACCCACTCAGTCCACGTCCTGTCCATTCAGTTCATTGTGTAATGTTATCTGTGATCTAGTAAAGATGTGTAGGCTCCTAAATGTGCACCAAAAGTAAAAATGAATTTGCAATTATCTCACATATCTCACAAATAAATGTAGAAAATGTCTGATGCTGTTCAGTGATAGGATGTGGCTCTGGAGGAAGAGGTAGGGCATTGATGAGGAGGTATTATTCTGTTAAAGTTAGTTGAAGGAAATAAGTACTATGTGGATTGTGTTCTATAGGCCCCTTGAGTAGGGCCAAAAAGACCCTTGACTACTGCTAATGTAGTTCATTTTCAACCCCCATTAGATTAGCATCAGCTGTACCAATCACAGATCTACATTAAATTTATGTTGATCCTGGTCAACCAATTTTATGTAAGGGTCCACTCAATATAGGCCAATCTGTCCGGAAACGGGCCAGATCAACAAAGTAGCCGGAACTCCAAAATTATTAACATTTAGCTAATCAATATCATTTATTTTGGGAACTAATTGGCTTTTTGGAAACCAAGATTTTGTAAGCATTCAGATAGACTAAACTTTAAAGCATTGATTTTTGGCTATCCAATATACGTCGATCACCCCTGAACACGCTACAAATTCAGAAAATAAACACAAATGTCCCCCATACCAATTGTGCATATTTTAGTCGGAGAATTCAACTTTAAAGGCAAAATAACACTAGCATGTTAATGGATGAAATAAGACTGGTATATTAATGGACAAACTAATTCTGGCAAATTAATGAGCAAAATAACACAGGGATATTAATGGACACACTAACACTGGTATATTAATGGGTAATATAACACTGGCATATTAATGGTCAAACTAACACTGGTATATTAATGGGTAATACAACACTGGCATATTAATTGGCAAACTAACACTGGCATATTAATGGGCAAACTGTAGCATATTTAATGGATAAACTGTGGCATACTGGAATAGGCAAACTGGCTGTTGCATATGTTAAGCGCAAAGTGACTGTGGCAAAATAACATGTACTGTGGGGGAAAGTGACACTGTAGTTCCTTATGCAGGGTAAGTTCTCTAGGGCAAAGTGAAACAATGGTATGCTCTGTGGGGCAATCTATGGCATGCCAAATCGTGTGGGTGCAATATGTGTGCAAGCCAAAATTTTTATTACATATAAAAATAGTTGAATACAATATTAAAAAGTTCATATAAGTATAAATGCAACTAGTTACATATATATATATATATATATATATATATATATATATATATATATATATACACACACACACATATCACAAGTCTATCTATAAACACAAATAGTGAAAAGTATGAATGGGTCTGCACACTTACAAGTATCGGGTGCCACGAGGGAGCGTCATTCACGCCCATAAAGCAAAAGGAAAGATAGGAGACTCAGCACACCGTTTAAGGGAGTTTAATCCACCAACAAATAACAACGTTTCAACCCAGCACTGAGCTTTTTTCAAGTTTCTGAGACTTGAAAAAAGCTCAGTGCTGGGCTGAAACGTTGTTATTTGTTGGTGGATTAAACTCCCTTAAACGGTGTGCTGAGTCTCCTATCTTTCCTTTTATCTATAAACACAGATATCTCTCTCTATATATACTCTCTCTTTATATTTAAATAGAGTAAATATAAATAGAGAGATATATTTGTTTATAGATAGACTTGTGATATGTGTGTGTATAAATATATATATTTATTGTCTTATAATTGTACAATAGATGAATGTGGCCCACCAATAGCTCACAGGGCTTCCGTGTTGGCATAATTAATGGGGGTCTCATGTGTGGCCTATTTATTGGGCTCCTGTGTGTGGCATAATTAATAGGGGTCCTGTGTGTGGCATAAATATGGGGCTCCTGTCTGTGGCATGATTAAGGGGCTCTTGTGTGTGGCATAGCTAATGGGGCTCCTGTGTGTGGCATAATTAATGGATCTCCTGCTTGTGGCAAAGTTAATGGGCTCCTGTGTGTGGCATATTTTTTGGGGGGCTCCTGTATGTTGCATTATGGGGCTGCTGTATGGCATATTTAATGGGCCATCTGACTGGCATTACACACTGGGTGACACTAAGCCTAGTGACTCTTCTGGGCACAGGTGCCACCAGTGGCACACTGAGACCTCTGAGGTAGCACTCAGCATGATTCTTCCATATCACCATTACTTATGGAGGACCCAGTAAATGTTATGATCTATGCCTGACATTTGAGGATATTATGCAATTTAGTGCACATTTTTTACTTGAATTATTGATTGGTGCAAAAAATATGATATGAAGGGAGGGAGAGCAAAAATAAACAGGGGAGCTGATTGATGGGAGGAGAAATGCCTGATATGAGAGGGTACTTTGAGATCTTGGCTCCCTGTAGAAAGCTGGGCACCATCACTGCTCTACAGCACTATCAATAAGAGTTTTGGATTATCACTTACACAAAATAATCACTCCTTAGTTTCACGGCCTATTCAACACAGCATTATTTGTGCATTTCCTCTGTATAATTCTCATAAGCTGTCTGAATTTGAAAATATGGTATCACAACCCATTTTTTCCCCATTATATAACTTAGAAAGTTTGTAGAATGGTAAGCTATGTATTAATTATGTCTAGTATTTGCATTGCAGGCATTGTCTGAATCTGGTAAGAAAGGATTCTATCAAGGTCGGATCGCAGAGGCCATTGTAGAGGTAGTGCAGTGCAATGGTGGAGTTATGGAGCTAGATGACCTAGCAAGCCATATGAGTGAGGAAGTGGATCCTATATGCACAACATATAAGGTAATTATAAAGTATTCCCCTGTGTTTGTTTCCTGGTCAGCGACCATCATTTAAATTGATTCATATTCTGACCGGTTTAGAACACTATAAAGTGGATTAGAATCCATCTGATTTGCTTTATGCACATCAGAGTCATGAGATGGAAAGCAGGAATGTCAATTGTAGAATGTGCTGTGACCATTTTACTGGTACAATGCAGAGAGGCTCTGACATACACAGGTGTGGTAATATCCGAGAGTAACGTATCCTCTGACCCCAGTACCACATCTCACTGTCAATGGAATAGAAGAACCTTATTTAGAGGATTTCCTAAGAACATTGCAATAATTTTCTTCAAGTGTTTTCTTCATTTTTATACATAGCAGGAGTCTTCTTTTCTTACTTCCTGTAGCTGTAGCACAAATTGCATAAGTAAAATCTGCCCTGAGAAACTTGGCCTACCTGCACAAATCACGTGCCTTGGGCTCAGTATGGCTGGTGTCAGCAATGACCCATTACATAATGTTTTATACCAGCAACGTAAGTGGCTGCATGTACTTCAAACTACTAAAGACAATTCAATAAAAATGTTTTTATCATTTAAAATATGTTCCTTTAATGCTGCATGACAATCAGATTGCAAGTATTGTACTTTATGTTTATCCTTGTAAACACATGCAGTTATGATAGATCTTAGTACATATATCTGAGGAAATATAACTCACAATTATGTCACTAAGCTCTCAGAGGGTAAAGATTGTGGCTGTCACACTGAATGAGCAATATGATAGTTGTCATTCAACAAGAGCTAGAGGGTCACATGCTAACTAGTTATCATGAGCACAATCCAGGTGGCGTGGAACCCTGATTGTTCCAAATGGTGGAGTGGAGACAAAGGGCCTAATGCAGGGTAACCACCCTCCCCCAGAAGCTTGAGGCCCCAGATTGTTTGACCACAGTACAGAGCCTGTGGTAGAAGCTGCTGTATCCAGTATAGCCAAGACTGACACTGAAGATATCCTGCAGACATTGTGGAACAGGAAAGAGACACAGAATGATAGAATGGCAGGATGTCTGCAGGTTGAGACAGAATAAAGCAAGCAGAGCAGAGAAAATACAGACAGAGCAGAAAAAGAATAAACTAAATACAGAGGGATACAGGACAGACAAAGGAGTAAAGGTAGTTCCAGGGCCCCCATCAGAAATTTCAGGGCCCCTCACTGAAAAAATGATGGGCCCCCCATATCTCCTTTTGCCCTCCTTCCCTCCCAAAAGTCATTTTATCTAGGTCTTTGTATATCATGCAAATTATTTAAATACACCCCAGGACATGGCCCATCACCTGTATTGCACATCCAGCAAATGTTGCTGTCCCATTGCCAGCATTGTACATCCAAGACTTAATATGCCACAGCCAGTATTAGTTTATCCATTAATATGCCACTGTTAATTTGACCATTAATATGCCACTGACAATTTGACCATTAATTTGCCACTGATAATTTGACCATTAATTTACCACTGATAATTTGACCATTAATATACCACTGATAATGTGTCCATTAATATGCCACTGAAAATTTGCTCATTAATATGCCAGTGATAATTTGACCATTTATATGCCAGTATTAGTTTATCCATTAATATGCCACTACTAATTTGACCATTAATATGCCACTAATAAATTGACCATTAATATGCCACTGATAATTTGTCCAATAATATGCCACAGCCAATTTGCTGATTAATATGCCAGTGTTATTTTGCCCATTAATATGTCACAGACAATTTTACCATTAATATGCCACTGATAATTTGACCATAAAACACAGAAACATAGAATGTGTCGGCAGATAAGAACAATTCGACCAATCTAGTCTGCCCTAGTCTGACCATTAATATGCCACTGATAATTTGTCCATTAATATGCCACTGACAATGTGTCCATTAATATACCACTGATAACGAGTCGATTAATATACCACTACTAATTTGACCATTAATATGCCACTGATAATTTGTCCATTATTATGCCACCTTAATTTGTCCATTAATATGCCACTGAAAATGTTACCAATAATATGCCACTGAAAATGTGTCCATTAACATGCCACTGATAATTTGACCATTAATATGCCATTGATAATTTGACCATTAATATACCACCTATAAATTGACCATTAATATGCCACTGATAATTTGTCCATTAATATGCCACAGCCAATTTTTCCATTTAAATGCCACTGATAATTTGTTGATTATGCCAGTGTTATTTTGCCCATTAATATGTCACAGCCAATATTACCATTAATATACCACTGATAGACAGACTATGACTAGGCTTGGACAGGTGCCACTCTGTTGCCTGACAGGGCAAGTACCACTCTGGGAAGGTGCCACTCTGTGGCCAAACTAGGGAAAGTGCCACTCTGTGGCCGAACTGGGAAGGGATACAGGATACAGGGATACAAAGAAAATATAGGAGTTAGAATAAATAATAAACAGAAGCATTTCCATAAACTGTGCAACATTAGTAAATTTCGTACAAACCACATTCTAATCTAAACGTATACATGAGTTTTTTGGTTGCCCTTCAAACCTCTAGTGCATGATGAAATGTGTTCTCTTTTGTTCTTTTGCCAATATTATTTAATTCTCTCTCTCTTTTCTCTCTCCTTGAACCACACTCGATACTTGGAATACTTCCACACCAGCAACAACACTGACAGGTTAGCTAGGTACACATTTGTAGCTTCATAAGAAATACCTTTCTATAATCAGCATGGCATGGGAATGAAGCAATGAGCTTGTGGTCATTTTTATGCACTAGGACACAGTTTTTCCCAGAGCAAAATTCTACCATGACGAAGAAGCACCTGATCATGGTTTTGTTTTCAGTACTGATGACGTCAGAGTATCGCCTTTCTAGATATAAAATTGTAATATCTGAACGCCAGCTAATTATCAGGAGGCACGCCCATATGATGCTGGCTCTTGGTTTCACATGTTTTGCCTTGACACATTGCTTTGAAAGGACAACTGGCATCAAAAAATGAAGTGATTCATTGAAAGACTGCAATACGTGGAAGCATTTTAAAGCCCCTTATTGTTTGGTTGTGTACTATCAGTGTGCAGACATTTTGTTTAGCTTGATCAATTAAAGGCAAATCTGACCCAAGGTGCCTGACCACTGACAATGCTATAAAAGCAGCAAAGGCTCTGTAACCTACTTAATTTGCATTATTTTATTAAGACGTTTTATATTTAAAATGCCTACACTGGATGAAATATTTTAATTAAACATACCTTTATATAACAGCAAACGTTTCAGAACAGAAGTTAATTTATGAGAGTATCACATTCTTCTTTTATCATACATGTAAGTTTGAAAAAATCCCAAGAATTCTGTTTAACTGAGCTCCCTAAAGTGGTACTTAATGTCTTGATGCATAGTTTTCTAGATATTAGTCTACTACCAATGTTGGAAGGTGCTATTTATTGAGCACATCAAGTTCTAGGACTTCTGTACATCTGAAAGACTATAAAGTACTGGTGTCAAACTGCAACGGCTGAAGGACTGCATTTACCATGCTCCCCTGCTGCTTATTCGCTGACAGTGTATAAGTCCCATTTTAGGCCATTATGCTCTGTAGAGCACAATTTACTATTCTCTCACAACAAACTGCAAATTAACGAAAATAGCGAGCGACAAAATGTGTTACAATAACGTCAAATCCATGACTGTATTTTGGTAAAAGAATGAAGCACATGGTCTTTGTGATAACCATTTGAGAAACGTAAAAGAGTCAAATCATATTTGGAGTCATTTTTTCTCTTTAATAGTATATTATGCAATAACAAATAAATATAGCACAAATTAACAAATTAAAGCCAATTCTGACCTTTACTTGTGAGTAGAAACCGAACTTAATTGAGAGGGAACCCCCGGAGTATAATTGAAAAAATATGAGTGCATGGTGCATATGCTCTTCATTACATATCTTTTAGTGGTGTAAATCTGAGCTCTGTTTTGTTACTGATTATTGACCTGTAGTTTACAAAGGATAGACAAAAAGGTCTAATGTCAATGTCCTCTGGGAGTTATGAAATGGAATCCTCTTGGTCACAGAGTTCTACCTCCCCTTGACCTTTACACAATACAACAAGTTGTAATTTCTATGCTGAATTGCTCTTTTCCATTATTCTGTTCACTGAGTGTCATCACCGGCAGGGTAGCCATCAAGAGAAGTATATTCAGTACCCCAGTAAGGGGCACGGCTGTCCTGCATATTTATGGGAAGACCATGTGTTCTGTTAGGGGCCCAACATTTCTTATGGTGGTCCTGAACACAGGACACTCTATCACCTGAATATCACAAGTATATGAATATACAGAACCTGATTGTGTTAAACTGATATCTTTTTCTCTCCCTAGGGCATAAAGGTTTGGGAATTACCACCAAATGGTCAAGGTGTTACAGTTCTGTTGGCACTGAATGTCCTGGAAAACTTTAATGTAAAAGGTACTTAGAAGCTGGAATTTTGTTTTGATTTTTTAGTATCCATGATGTCAACAGACATATCACATACTATAAGGTTTGGCAAATCCTGGGAGCAATGGCTCTTAAAATCCCTATTGATGCCTCATAACATTTCTGATTGTCTTACACAAATACTTATCTGAGATGTAGATATAATTTGCTTGAGTGATTGCTTTCCCTTGTTTGGTGTGTATACCTCTCACCTAGTTCCATTTGACTCAGTCGTGATGCAGAGAAACTCCCAGTTTTCCGATGGACTTTATTAACTGATTAGACTGGGCAGATCTCTCCAACCTCCTTTTGGAAAATACAGTGTTCTTTTTAATTTAAAATTTCTATATAATTAAATGATTTCATTTTTAAACCTTAATATTTAACCTTAAGTTGAAATATTGCTATAAAATCCTTGCTATCTATAAAGCTCCGTCTGATATATGTTTCATAAAATAATAAAGAGTTCGCTGTTCCAAATTTGTATTAATCTAAGGTTGCGTGCAAAAAACACTATGCTTTATTGTGTGTAAATAATCAGATATGTCACTCTGTACTTTACACTATTTAACACACATCATATACACCGATCAGCCATAACATTATGACCACTGCCAGGGGAGTTGAAAAACACTGATAATCTTGTTATCATGGCACCTGTCAGTGGGTGCGATATATCAGGAAGCAAATTAACATTTTGTCATCAAAGTTGATATGTTAGAAGCAGAAAACATGGACAAGTGTAAGGATCTGAGTGACTTGGACAAGGGCCACATTGTGATGCCAGGCGACTAGGTCTGAGCATCTCCAATACTTGTGGGGTCCAAAGAAGGAAAAGCAGTGAACCTGTGACAGGGTCATGGGTGGTGGCTCACTGATGTACGTGGGGAGCACAGGCTCGCCCATGTGGTCCGATCTAACAGACGTCATGCTGTCGCTCAAATTGATGAAAAAGTTAAAGTTGGTTGTAATAGAGAAGTGTACCACCTACCTAAGCATTGTTGCAGACCATGTACACCCTTTGATGGAAATGGTATTCCCTGATGGCATTGGCCACTTTAAGCAGGATAATGCACCCTGCCCCAAACCAAAAATGGTTCAGAAATGGTTTATGGAACACATCAACGAGTTCAGGGTGTTGACTTGGCCTCAGAATTCACCAGCTCTCATCTGTGGGATATATTGGACAAACAAATCGGATCCATGAAGGACCCACCTCGCAACTTACATCTGTACATATAAACATAGTTTAAATTACTAATTCATCATACATCCCAACGTTCAAATGACCAATAAGACACGCTTTTGTTTTCAGGAGGAGTGGCTGTGGGTGGGGAATTTTTAGGTGACTATAGGGCCAATTAAGGGCTATTTATGAAAACTGATGAACCATTTAGAATATGAATAAAGCACTTTATTTACAAACCCTAATATTTAAAGTTTTAAAATTTTAAACACATTATGTTTATTGCTTTGGAACGCTTATATACAAGTATATACATCTAAAAATACTATTTAGTTAGTTAGGGCAAAATAGGGCCTATCGCTCTTAAATAGGGGCACTTACCCGGCTTGATTCATTATGGCTTGGTGTATTATCACTTTTCAGTTCTATCATGATGGTGTTGTGAAGTTATGAAAAGTAATAGATCACAATAGTGTAAAGGGACTACCTAAATATTGTTTGCATTGTGAACGTAGATAATTAAAAAGGTCTATGCATTGGGCTAGCTGTCCTGGAACAAAATGCATTGATTTGGAGAAAAAATGTGTTGTTGTTTTTTAATTTGTAGATCAATGTTTTTAATTTGTTGCCCTTTTTTTCTTTTACTATAGAAATGTATTGTCCATTTTCTACGCTAAAAGAAACATGTGTTTTAAATATGTCTGCGGTTTCTCCTGTTTGTGATTTGATTTGCAAATGAACTACTGTCAATGGGGATTGTGCTATTTGTATATAAAGCCTGGTTAAGATCATAAACTAGAGACACAACAGACACATTGTAAACACAGTTTTTCCTTATTCTGTATTTGTTTGCTATTCAGCTAACATAACGTACAGATCATTTCTTTTCCTCTGTATTATAAACAGTGTTTCAGGGTCCCTCTAAGCCAGAAATATTTATTGATGTCGGGGTTACTTTAGGCCTGGTTAATAAATCCATTGCCAATTCCATGTGAAACCTTCCCTTATGCCTTGTTTTTGTCATGTTGCAGAAATAGCTCATAACAGTGCAGAGTACATCCATGTATTGACTGAAGCTCTGAAATTATGTGTCACTGATTGCCAGTGGTACTGCACAGATCCGCATTATACACCCATCCCGATACCCCAACTGCTTGGTAGAGCTTATGCTAAACAGCGAGCACAGCTTATTGACCTTCAAAGGTAAAGGAATTCAACTTCATGAGAGTCCTATTGCCAATACATAATATTAATGGTTGTGTCATGCTTTTTATTAAAACATTAAATAATAATATACACAAAAACCACCCACGTTACTGTGTCAAGTGTACTTGTACTCCCAACAACATAATCTAAAACCTTTTGTTCCTTTAGTGTAAATACATCTTTCAAATGCTGTCTTATTATCAATTGCTACTTATGAAATTTACTATGTCCTTTGCCAGGTGGTACCATTTATATTTTTTATATTTTTAGCAATCGTGTGAGCTCTAGCCGCAGAATTGCAGCAAAGAGAATGTGTTACTTGTATCCTTTCAAGTTTAGTTTTATAGTTAGCAGATGACTTCACGATCAGCAGGGTGTCCTGTAAAAGCTGGTACCAGTGTGTGTTAGACAGCTTTGTGTGCTTTAGATAATAGTATTTACTTAACGTAACTGACACATAGACCTCGCAGTGCAGGGGGTGCACCAGGGAAATTGCCTGGCCATAAAAGGATAGTAGACTTTGGATCCGTTCTTTCTACTGTTTTCCTCATGATTTTTATGTTTTTTTCGCAAGCTATGCCAAATAAGCTTGAACAGCAGTGCCACCTAGTAGCCCACCCAGGCAGATTCTGCTTTGTTAATAATTCCTGCAATGTTATAATAACAGCACAGCTACACACACTATAAGGTAATTACTAAATAGTGCCGACAAACCCCCAAAAATTGGTTAGTGTACAATGTATTTTTCTTCATTTACTAAGTGAAATTGGTAAAACAGATGCTGCAATTTCTGTGTAAGACTTTTAATGTTGTTTGTAAGGCCTCAACATCCACGAGAATTTTTTAACCCCTTAGTCATCAATGGCATTCCATGCCATGATTACAGTCTTTAAAGACTACATCCCAGCACGGAATACCCTGTTTATAAACAGCTCTCTGCTTTTACTAAATGACCAGAGTTATTCTAGTTTGGAATTAAATCTTTACAGGGACACTACTAAAAGCTTTCATTTAATTTACTGTGAATTTAAAATAAAAGCATATATTCAATGCATGCCCTTTCTTTGTTGTGTTTCATTTAAATGTATCCCAGATAAAAACAAGAGTAAAGTTAGGTTCTTGCAACTTGCACCCATGTTGTGGCTTATTACTCATAATGCTGCAGTCACAAATTCTAACCACCAGATATCAGTTTACAGCTATGTCGCTGTAAACTGATATCAGGCGCACGTACAACCTACCATGCTACCTGTTCGGCTCTGTGCACTTTTTGACCGGTGAGTGCTGACAGGTCAGGTGTCCCGGCGTGTGTCTGACATCAGAGCACCAGGTCACATGACCTGTTGGTACGCCCATCAAGCCGCACAGGTGAGCCCAACAGGTAGTATGAAAGTTTGTCTGTGAGCCTGGGTCCCAGCCATTGTCTCTGCCGGCAAGCAAACTTTTATTAAAGGGGCGTCATTTTTTGTGACCCCCCCTGGCAGACAAGATAAGTGCCACCCTAGGCCACACCCCCCCCCCCATCCACCACCACCATGGAGGACATTACACTGTGCTTTGTCACATTTAGCTCTGCTCCAGCTCTTGTCCAGCACATTTATGCCTGCTGACACACTTTGCCATCTGCATTTTCACTGGCTCAGGCTCCTCTCTTTTCTGCATCCAGAATACCATGCAGCCATGTGGACAGAACAGCTTTCTGTGTGAAGAGTCTGGAGCTAGAGTGGGAGGGGCAGATGAGTGTTGGGGCATGTCCAGGGTATGCAATGTGCATAATAGGGCACGTCCTGGGGGTGCAATGTGGGTCATGGGACTTGATCTGGGTGTACAATGGGCATGATGTGGCATGTGCTGGGTCTGCAATATGGGTGATGAAGCATGTCCTTGGTGTGCAAATCTGGTGATGCAGCATATCCTGAGTGTGCAATGTGGGTGGTGGGGCATGTCCTGAGTGTGCAATGTGGGCAGTGGTGCATGTCTTGGGTGTGCAATGTGGTTGTTGGAATATGTCCTGGGTGGTCAATGTGGCTGCTGGATTATGTCCTGGGAATGCAATGTTGGTGGTGGGGCATGTCCTTGATGTGCAATGTTTGTTCTGGGGCATGTCCAGGGTGTGCAATGTGGGTGCTGGGGCATGTCCGGTGTGTGCAATGTAGGTGCTGGGTCATGTCTGGGGTGTGCAATGTGGGTGCTGGGGCATAACCAGAGTGTGCAATGTGGGTGCTTAGGCATATCCTGGGCATGCCATACGGTGATGGGGAATGTCCTGGGTGCGCAAAGTAGAGGTGTGGTAAGGGCAGTGGTTATATCGAAAGGCGAGATTGAGTGGGGAAGTGGGGACTCAGTATCGAAAGTTTTAATGAACTACTAGTATACTGGCTGTAAAGTCTGTGAAAATACCTAGAAAAAGTTTTTTTATTATTATTAATGCTGATTTGCACTGATTCATATAAGCCTATGCTTTCATCTTTTTTCATTTAGAGCATCTGGTGCCAGGGTTCATGGCAACCCCTTTGAGACTGGCAATGATACCGTTTATTTCACCGTGGTGGATTCTGAAGGCAATGCTTGCTCTTTCATAAATAGCAATTATACGGATTTCGGCACAGGACTTGTACCAGAGAATTGTGGATTTACTTTGCAGGTAACTTCAGAACTGTGCAATTCCATCCAAATCCCAGTAAATGGCTATCATGAACAGTGTTTGTGCTGACCACTGGTGCTGAATGTGTTCAATCAGGCCCAGACTGGGACAAAAAATAGGCCCGGGTATTTAAGATTTAGCAGCTCATTTTTGGTAAACCAAATGGCCATTTATGACAAATATAATATACTGGTGTCTTGCTGTCTATTAGTTATATTTAGCATGCTTCAGTCACTGTAATTAATCAGTTGGCATTATATAAATATTTGATAGCTTAATGAAGCATTTTTGTAAACAAAAACTCTCACTTAGAAACTAAGCCCTGCTTACTTACAAGGGTACTTTAAGCACAAAAACAACTGTAGCTTAATATAGCATTTTGGTGTCTCAATTCTCTGCCATTTACGCATTAAGTCACTTTTGCTTCTGTTGATGCAGCCCTAGCCATACAGAGGAGGCTCTAGCAGGCCATTAACAGAGGAGATTTTTTTCTACTCCACCCTTTCGTTTTTTGAAGATATCGGTTTTTATCTAAGTAAAATAAAAAAAAAATAAAAAAACATCACTGATTCTGCAAACATTGTTTTACGGATGATTTGTTTGATTTTACCTATCTTATGATTTGGTTAAAGAAATTCAATAGTGCTAGGAATACAAAGATTTGGTCCCCTTGGGCCTGGGCTGTGGCCTCCTTAGGCCTTGGCTGTGGCCACCTTGGACCTGGGCTGTGGCCTCTTTAGGCCTTTATTGTAGCCCCTGAGCCTGTGTCTCTTGGGCCTTTGATGTGGCCCACTTGAGACTTTGATGTGGTCCCCTTGAGCCTTTGATGTGGGCCCCTTGGACCTTTGATGTGGCCCCCTTGGGAGTTTGAAGTGGCACCTTCGGGACTTTGCTTTCCCCACCTTCCTTTTCTGAGGTTGCTCGGGTCTTGGCTCTCCCTCCCTATTTCTTCTCCTGAGACTGCCTGCTTCCCTAACGCGCAGTACAGCAAAACGCGGCATCAGACAGAGAGCCTTGATTGTGCTGCTCAGCCCTCCCTCTAGGTGGAGCATGATGAGGTAAGTAATGCCGGCCCCCAGGACCAAAAGTGAAAGATGTCCAAAACTCGTTTTTACATGACACATTATTAAAGTGTTGGCCCAGGTGGTGCGGAAGCCAATGCATTTCACATCTATACTACGCAAATTGTTATAGTAGTCTTATAATATTTTAGATTAGGTTTGATTTACTCACATTAATGACCTCTTGACATTGGGATTGGGTTGGGACTAAAAAAAGTTTTGGATTTGATTTATTTCAATTATATCATACATTTGTTGGCACAATAATTCAGTAGTGTCTGCTTCCTTTTCTGCTTAAAAAGTACAGGTGTCATTTTATGTCTTTGCTTTTTAATAACTTTTAAGATAGATGGCAATGAGTCAGCACTGGACTCACATACACAGATGGGATTATCTATCATGAACATTTCTAGGAGGAAGTTCTAACAATGTAGCAGTCACCTCAAAGACAAATGGATTATTCCAGGGTTTGGCAAATGGTGATTTTTTGAGTCAAACTGAACTGTTTCTCCCATAGTGCTTTGTAAAACATAAAAATCAAAAACAGCTTGGGCCAGAGCCAGGGATTTTGGGTGCCTTGACTCCTAGAATTTGCCAAACCTTGGATTATTCAATCTGATTGTGACATAATTGCTAATTACCCATAATCCCTGTCATATTTATACTGAACAAAATAATATATTGCAACATATAAGTATAATTGTAACAAAACTGCTTTAGAGCCTATAATTTCTTATACTTGCTCAATAACATTGTATAAAACACCATTATTTGGGAGGTACCTGTAATACCCTGATCTGCAGTTACATATATTAATAGAAGTGAGGCTGATGCAATAAATATGGTTCAAGGTCTCATTTTTTTTTTATAGAGAATCAATTGAAGATTTTCCATGTTGCACAATATATGAAAAGCATGTTTTGCTTGTGTCCATGTTATCCATTTCCCTAAGGGAGATGCCAGAAACCAGGGCAGAGACAATCCTTCTTTAATAGCAAAAACCACCTGATTATTCATCAGTAATTACAAGAACATGTTTCAGCCAGAGTACATTTGCAGGTCTTAAAATAAATTATACCAACCCTCTGTTATTAAACAAATCTATAGAACTGTATTCATTAAAAGAAATGTTTTATGAGCAGCATTTTATACTCTAGCTTGGTAAGCACACATCCTGCTGTATCTGTATTTGGTGTATATTGTAGCATTTACACATGCCACTCTCTGGGGACTGGTCACTAAAAGGTGAGTTGCAGGTGAGTTGAGGTGAGATGAACATTTCATCTCACCAATTTAGCTGTGCATTGTAAAGGGACAAACCTTGTGAGTTTGCTTGGCGGGGGAAACTTGACACATTTGTTCCTGCACAATGTATAGCTAAATTGGTCAAATGAAATGTTCATCTCATCTCAACTCACCCCATCTCACTTGCAACTCACTTTTTAGTGAGTAGCCCCTTCTGTGGCAAGATTATATCTGTTCATTGGCCTTAAAATATTCTAACCAAGCTCCTGAATGTACAGTAAGCCTATTGATATGGTTTGCAGTGTTAAGTAAACATGATAAGCTGAATAATGGGAACGGCTAGATCATTTTCAACTTCTACTGTTGGTAATGTCACTTAACACTCCCTATCACTACATACATAGGCCAGCCTTCTTCAGTATCCCACTGAAAGGACACTCAGTGATGTCAAGTGTGTTCATAATCCCATCTACTCAGAGCTTGCAGGCATAATAAAGGCGTTTGTTCTCTATATGTAAGAGAGAAGTCATTTTCAAATAGGTCTTTCTTTTATGATTGGTTGACTTTCAAACAAATGGGGCTATTCACTAAAAGGTGGGTATAAGTGAGTAACAGGTGAGTATAAGTGAGTAACAGGTGAGTATAAGTGAGTAGCAGGTTCACCAAGAGACTTGACTTTCCCTGATATATTTTATATGTGGGTTTTTTTCTTTCCAGGACAAATAACATCTTTGTATCTGTTGCTATATTTTAATGCCCAGTAGGGACATCACTTCACTTCAACACTCAAAGGGACAGTTCCACCTACAGTGTCTTAAAAATCAATTTAATCAGGATATTTTTGTCATAACTTTCTGTCTCCTGAAAATTGCAGATAAAGTGTTTATAGAGTTACTGCTATTGCTACAGTAACAGCCCTGACATTCTCCCCAAGCCATCCTTGTTATATTACAACTTGAAGGGCATTCCAAATACTTGAAACAGCTGAGTTCAGATTAACAGATCAATTGCACTGTAATATCTAATGACCGCACTTTCTCAGAGGGGAGCATGAAAACTGCTGGAGAGGGAGTCAGCCTGCCCATTGATGTAACTGAATTTCATGGCCCTGTTGAAAATATTTTCAGTGTGAGACTAAAGGAAACCTGTAATCTGTTTTACAATTAAAAAAGGTGTACTTTACTTATACAAAAAATGTGCACAACAAACATAACGAGAGCTAAGCGGACCCATTAGTAATTCACCCCAAATTGATTTATGTAACAAAGACCAATGATTTCTGATACAATAATGTAACCAGACTATACTTTGTAATGTTAATAGTATTACTGTCACTCTTAAATATCTTCTTTACTCTTTCTGTTTGTTTGTTTACTGCGCTCAGAACCGAGGAAACAATTTCTCACTGTCCCCTGAGCATCCAAACTGTTTGGAACCTGGAAAGCGACCATTTCACACTATCATTCCTGCCATGGCAACATCCACCGATACCCAGGATCTGCTTTGTTCATTTGGTGTGATGGGAGGTTTCATGCAGCCACAAGGACATGTACAGGTAATAATCATAGAAAATATAATAAGCAGAGGAAGAGGTGGTACTGCCAGTGTTGCAGGTGGTGTTATGGACCAGGGCTCACCAGTAAAGAGTGGCCTATAGTAAAATATTGGTATACAGGAAGGGGGTCCCAGATGAAAAAACTGCAACGCACAATTTAGTTTCCCTACTGTTCAGAAGGCACATAGAGAGAACAGTGAAAGGAACTTGGAGAAATGTTGTATAGGGATCTATATCTATATTAACTCACCTGCATCTCACTAAACTTTATTTTTCACTTGTGCTTCTAATTTAGAAATGAGAATTGAAAAGTTTAATGGTACTCGTATGAGGACAATTTGACATGTACTGTTGACAGTATGCAGTCCCTGGGAAGCAGAGAGCCCAGTCTGGTTGGTGACTGCCTCTCTCTGCTTGATCCCCTCTGTTGATCCCCTTCAAAAAACAAGTGTTTCTCATTGCACTAGCAGAGGAAGAGTCCTCCTCCATATAATCAGACAAGTTAGAGGGCTGAGTGTGCCAGAGTAAACCCACGTGTATCTGTCAAGGTGCACGTTGATTATTTTTTAACCCATAAAGAAGCAAGGGTTAAAAAAAAAATAGTTACCAGAGAGAATAACTGAGAATTTTATCTTCCCATTGGTACCCGTATCGCATTGTTTTTTTGTTTTTGCCCATCCTCACGTCTTACAGATGTCCTACCCACTAATTTTTACCTGCAAACCATCATTCCAGCAAAGGTTATTTTTAACATCATCCTGGAAAGTGGAAATCAGTGTGAATATAAAAATAGCCAGTTCTAAAGAAGGGTACAGATCATATCTGGAAAAAAAATTAACACGCTGCATATATACAAAAAGGTTAATTAAGGAAAATGTGCTTTAATGGGCTCCCTAATATCTATAAGTGTTTACTCAAGGAGTTGTATATAAAAACATGAATCTCTCATTTAAAATTAACTTTGCATCACAATGAATGGCAGATACACTGGTGATTTTGGAGCCACCTTGGTTGTAACCACAGTATTTATATTGTGGTAATGTGTAATACAGAAACAAACCTAGTTCACTTAAAGCTATGTACACCTCAGAAAACATGAAGCCAACATGATGATTAATCATGCAATGATTAATTCTAAAGTGTCTGTGTCATTAGCAAGTTTCTTTTCATCATAATGTTTCATTGCTACGATGTTGTATTGACCATTGATCAATCTGTTCAACAGTATACTTCCTCTGTTTGAGTACTTGTACTGGAGCCAGCCATCCCTCTGAACATTGGTTTAGGAATTCCTATGCTTTTCTTGCTATTAATCTTACATTTATATTGAGGGATACATATGTATATTCAACTTTGTTTTTTTGTCCTGTCCTGTCAAATTCAGGTCTGTTTAACCATTACTACTGCAAATGCACAGGCAGCACTGAGTTTAACCTCTTTGTGACACATGGTGTTTGTGTCCCAGACGACGCAAGCACCAAAACGCCAATTCTTGTCCTTGGCCACTGATCACAAGGTGATCGGTAACCAGAGACACAGTGGCAGAGATCCAATCGGAGTTTTAATAGACCCTGTGGGTCCCTGCCAAAATATCATGAGATCTCCCGACATCATGTGTGATATCACAGAGGTGTGCCCGAACCCGGAATTTTCGGGTAAGGGACGATTCAGCAAAATGTAGTCAGTGCATAGGCTACATTTTCCCTGTCTGACAAATGGGATCACGCTGCATGTCCTTGCAACGGAAACCATGCACAGACCATCGTGGGTAGCTTTGATGAGCTGTTAAACGCTGGACGTTCTATGCTGTCCTAGCGTCTTCTGGGACCAATAAAATTAGGATGGCATAGAAAAGCCTAGCATCATGGCCTAGGGGTTAAACTATATAATTCTAAGAGAGTCTAAATGCAAGAAAATTATGCCAAAACACCTGGTATCTGTTCCAGGCAGGGGCGTATCGTGCCCCTGAGTGACAGGCATGCTGCCAGCCCGGAGCACACCTGTCAATCGGAGGCACAATGTCTCTCGGGTATTTCCGGGGGTTTGTGTGCTGAGAACAGCCAGCACACAAACCCCTGGAAATACCAGAGAGACGTTGTTACATCTGAAAGACGACGCTGTGTTGAATTCGGCAACAGAGTCACTTACTCTTTTCGTGCTTGTTGAATTGGCAACAGAGTGAGTGACTTTGTTGCCGAATTCATCGCAGCGTCGTCTTTCGGGCTTATTTCTGGGGTTTGTGTGATCTCTATGTGTAGCACACTGACCCCAGATATACAAGCTCGGGTCCTCCGTGTTAGGTGTGCAGCACACACCTAGCACATATGGAGCATCCGCCACTGGTTCCAGGTAGGCTGAAGCTCAATCCTATGGGGCCACACAACATTGCATGATCTCACTCATTTTGTGTACCCATGCCACCTTTATACTCCAGCCCGTTAATGTCATCCTTTATGTGCTGCCATACAGAATGTATATATTTAGAATTCACATGTGTTCAGGGAAAATCAATTAATAAAGGTAATTTCTATGGCATACCTTCTTTGATTAATTGATTGGTTCCCCTGGATACACAAAAAAAAAACATTCTGCAGTGGCGCATGTAAAAGTTATATATGTACTTAAATGCAATGAATATATACAACTTAATGATTAACTTAGAATGCATTCAAATAAAAGGCAAGTCATTTCCATGTCAGAGTAGACTTCAAAAGGTCTCAAATAAACCTAAAGTCCCTGTCATTAATCCGTGGATAGCACTTTCTTCATCCTCTCCCTGCACTCATCTCAGGAAATTGTAGCTTTCTCAGGTATCTATTTCATTTACAAATGAAATTATGTGTTACAGGGTCTAAAGAGAAAGATTCAGGGAATTGAGATGGGAATTTCAAATGTAAGACCAATGTGGCTTCGTTTTATAGAATTCTCCCATTCAGCTGCATTGCATTGGATCATTTTTCCAATTCAGTTATATTGGCCTAAAGTTTGACATTTTTGTCTCAATTCCCTGCAATTATCCCTTTATTGAGTAGACCCATGTATATATGTTTCTGTCTGTATAACCTAAAAGGCATGATGATTCCTTCTAGTGACTTGTATAATGGAAAGCCAGTATTGGAAACTGGCATATATTCTTAGTCACAAATGTGATAAAACCAGTTATGAGAAAGAAAAGTTATGATTGCCAAACCGAGGGTGGGGCATAACTCCCTCTGAACAAAAGCCGAACCCAACCCTTCAGACAATAGAGCCTGTCCAAACGCATTTAAAAGTATTTATTTCTTATTAACAGAATTTTAAACATTTTAACTTTTGTGGGATCCTTGACCATAGATATAAAACCATAAACGGATACTTCCAAACTTGCCAATTATTCTCTATATTTGTCACATGTTAATGTGGGTGTTTTCCTTTGCCCGGTGGACTTTTTGTCAGAACACCAGCACCTTTGACTGCTACATTCCCAGCAAGGACCAAACATATATAATCAGGTTTCCACTCCTTTCCATAATCTGGTCTACCTGTAATGGTCCTTGAAGCTTCTCCCTACAAACTTTCCCTACTGTAACTGGGCCAACCCCATTTTGCTGTCTTTGAACCACTCCTTTAGTCTCTTGGGCTCCCATTTGCAAAATGCTGCACTTTTCAATTATATTCTATATGTATTTATTTTCCATATACTTTATCCTTTTAGTGATTTGTGAGTTCCCGATAACACAACTAATTTATTGAGATTTCTAATGAGTGAATTGTTAATTGTTTTAGGAAAGAAAGGATATTATGTTAAATGTTTGTAATTATATTACGGTAACCTTCATGAAGTCAGCTATATTCCTCTCAAAGAAAGAGACCAACATTTACTTAACCATTATCTGACAGTGTAATGTAGAATTTATTTTGTACACCAGTGCTATATACACCGTTATTAAAGCAAAGTCAACACCTTGAACATGTCATTGTGTTCCTCAAACTATTCCTGAACCATTTTTGGTTGTACATTGTCTACAACAATGCTTAGATTGGTGGTATGTGTCAAAGTAAAATCCATATGAATAGCAAGGTTTTCCAGCAGAACATTGCCCAAAGCATCACACTGCCTCCGCTGGCATATCGGTGGTCATAATGTTATGGCTGGTCAGTGTAAACACAAGTTTTGCATATCATTTTTTTAATATATCCATTTTTCTATCTTGTATACATAATGTCATATCATCATTTCAAAGGTTCTCTTTAACATGGCAGAATTTGGAATGAATCCTCAACAAGCTGTTGATGCTGCTCGATTTTTTGTAGAATACTCCAAAAAAGGTAAACTCATAAGATTTTATATTTGTCAAAATATATTTACAACTTCTCCTCATCTTCCTGATTGGTCGCTCGTTCTGCATCATTGGAACTTGTTTTATGACTGTGTAGTAATCAGTAAAGTCTGTAAATAAAAACTTGTTTCAAACTAGCATATTTCAATGTTTTACTATTAATATTGTAGAATATTATATTTTTTGTTAGTTTGTTTCTTAATTTAAAACAAACTTTAGAAACAACATTCTGCTCTATTGGTTATTGTGAAGTTTGTGTCTTTGGCTAAAGTCCATTTTATTACCAATTTAAATACTTACATGTGAAAATGAGATGCAAATTAAATTATATGTTGTCCTGTTACATTTTATCACAGTTACTGGCACTACTTCCTAGTGACATATTTTCTCTAATGAATGATGATGAATTAATTTCTTCACTTGGAGCAGCGGGTAGCATGAGCTCTGAAGAGCTCATTAAGTGCTGCTCGCGCTCCCCGGCATCGGAAATACAATGCCCTGCACCATCCCTACATGCAGGTAGTGTGAGCAGCTCTTATTGAGCTCTGTGTGCAGCTAGCACACAGAGCTCATGCTGCACGCAGCTCCCAGTGAAGCAGCAACTTCACGTAAGAATGCAGGGGAAGAGAAAGAGCAGATATGATGGGGGGCAGATGGGGGGACAGAGAGAAGATATATGGGGGTAGAGAGAAAACACAAAAGGGGGGAAGAGAACCCGAGGGAACATATATGGGGGGCAATATAGGGGATAGAGAGAACAGATATGGGGGGGAGAGAATAGATGTGGAGGGGGAGAGAGAACAGATTGGTGTGCGAGAGAACAGTTTGGAGGGAGAGAGAACAGATATGGGGGAGAGAGAGAGAACAGATATGGGTGGAGCCAGAGAGAGAGAACAGATATGTGGAGGAAGAGAGAGATAACAGATATGGGTGAGGAAGAGAGAGATAACAGATATGGGGAGAGAGAACGGATATGTGGGGGTGAGAGAAAGAGAGAGAGAACAGATATGGTTGAGAGAGAGAACAGATAGGGGGGGAGGAAAGAGACACATGGGAAGAGAGAGGAAAGAGACATGGGAAGGGAGAGGAAAGAGACAGACATGGAAAGGGAGAGGAAAGAGATAGTGAAGGGAGAGGATAGAGACAGGCATGAGGTGGGAGAGGAGGTGGGGCGCCACAGGTGTGACCCTGAACACTTAAGGTGAGAGGAAAAGAGACATAACAAATACGGGGGAGAAAGAACAGATTTGGGGGGAGAGAGAGAGAACAGATATGTGGGGGAAAGAGAGAGAGAACAGATATGGAGGAGAGAGAGAACAGATATGTGGGGGAGAGAGAAAGAGAGAGAACAGATATGGGGGAGAGAGAGAACAGATATGGGGAGAGGAAAGAGAGACATGGGAAGTGAGAAGAAAGAGAGACATGGGAAGAGAGTGGAGAGAGAGACATGGGGAGGGATAAGAAAGAGACAGACATAGGAAGGGATAAGAAAGAGACAGGGAAGAGAAGGGAGAGGATAGAGACAGGCATGAGGTGGGAGAGGAGGTGGGGCGCTACAGGTGTGACCCGCACAAGGGCCCTGAACACTTAAGGGGAGAGGAAGAGAGAGATAACAAATACGGGGAAGAAAGAGAGAGAACAGATTTGGGGGGAGAGAGAGAGAACAGATTTGTGGGGGAGAGAGAGAGAGAAAAGATATGGGGGAGAGAGAGAGAACAGATATGTGGGGGAGAGAGAGAGAGCAGATATGGGGGAGAGAGAGAACAGATATGGGGGAGCGGAAAGAAAGACATGGGAAGTGAGAAGAGAGAGAGACATGGGAAGAGAGTGGAGAGAGAGACATGGGGAGGGAGAAGAAAGAGACAGAGATGGGAAGGGATAAGAAAGAGACAGGGAAGGGAGTGGATAGACACAGGCATGAGGCTTGGGAGAAGGGGGGGGGGCACCACAGGTGTGGCCCACACAAGGGTGCCTGAACACGTTTACCCCATTATTTTAAAATGGGCTATGGTTATACACACAATGTGCTTACCTCATTATTGTAAATTCTGCTATGGTCTTTCACACACATTTCTTAGTATACAGCTGTATGCCCAGAATTGGCCCAGAAAAGCATGTATTAATGCCTGGCAGGGTTGAACTTTTTTAACCTGATTTTACACATAAGAATCCTAAAAGCCTATTAAATACTAATTCCAAAGTTGTCTAAATTTTGTATAGTAGTATTTCTTTTTTGAGATCTGGGTCTTGTTTTGGGTTTCTCTCTCTAGGGCACATGAAATATTCATAACGTTACAATTTATATAAAACTAAAGCAAATGTCTATATATCAAATTATGGATCACTTTTATGAATCTCTATAGTGATTTTATTTTCGATCAGATGTGTCACCTGTGTTGGGATTTTTATAAATATGGCATCATATACAGCAGTGCATGACAAATGCAACAGCCATGGCTCCTCAAATCCCCCTGCTGGCTTCTAACATTTTTAGCTTTACATGGACCTCTGTGGAAGTACTTTTTCCCTGGCTCCTAAAATAAGTAGACTGGCTCCTGGATTGGTCTGTTTGGCTCATAAAGTCTACCACTATTTGTCACGCCCTGATGTACAGAATTAAACAACAGAAGATACACATTTATTCTGCTAATTTAATAACAGAATTAATTTTCACAATGCATTAGACATGTGCAAAACTAAAATTTTCGTTTCGTTTTCGTCCATTCGGACGAAAATGTTATTTATTTTGTCTAAAACGAATTTCGTTCATTACTGCATTCGTTTCAGACGAAATTCGTTCATTATTTTCGTGTCGTTAATTTTTATTTGTTCGTTTTATAGAATACATGTAATACTATTGGCTTTCTATAAACCGAACGAGAGCCCCATTCATTAGAAATTCTTATGAATGGGGCTCTCGTTCGGTTCATAAAAAGGCAATAGTACTACATGTTTTCTATAAGCCGAAAGTCTATAAACCGAACGTTCGGTTTATAGACTTTCGGCTTATGGAATACATGTAATCCTATTGCTATTCTATAAACCGAACGTTCGGTTTATAGAATAGCCATAGGATTACATGTATTACATAAGCCGACAGCATTATGAATGGAGACTTTGTCTCCGTATAGTTAAATGCCGACAGCCTATAAACCGAACGTTCGGTTTATAGGCTGTCGGCTTATGGAATACATGTATTCCTATTGCTATTCTATAAACCGAACGTTCGGTTTATAGAATAGCAATAGGATTACATGTATTACATAAGCCGACAGCCTATAAACCGAACGTTCGGTTTATAGTCTGTCGGCATTTCACTACACGGAGACAGAGTCTCCATTCATAAATTTATGAATGGAGACTTTGTCTCCGTGTAGTGAAATGCTATTGTATACTATAAACCGACTCTATTTCGGCTTATAGAATGCAATAGTACTACGAATGGACGAATGAACGAATGATTTTCGTTTATTAACCATTCGTTCATTCGGCTTTCGTTAGCTTAGCATTTTCGTTCTTCATTTTTCGGACGAATGGACGAAAATGCTATTTTCGGACGAAAATGCATTATTCCGAAAACGAATGCACATGTCTACAATGCATTATTGTAATAGTAAAATACAAATAAATTGTTAGTTATAGATTTTCAGTATTTATGCCTCTGGTGGTTATCTGCTGTTCAAACATGGCACTGTATTTGTTAAATTGATTTGGGTATTTATAAGACTTTTATAAGTATTTTATGCATTTTTATTTATCATACCCGCAGACCAGAATTGGCACCTGTACCTTGAGGATGGTATTTTGAAGGATGTAGCAGAAGACTTGAAAGCAAGAGGCCATGATGTCCATTGGCCAGTCTCTGGTCATAACAGGAAGTTGTTTGGACGTGGACAGATTATTAGCAAAGGGGATTGGTGGAGAGTCAAGCAGCTCTACAGTAATAACAGAGTTGTGTGGTGGGCTGGTTCAGACCCTAGAGCTGATGGCTGTGCAATGGGATACTGCATGCCATAGGCACTCCTGCATGCTACATAACAAAGAATTGAATTGAATTGTACTGAAAAAGGAGAACAATAGAGTGCTAATATAATGGGTGATGAAATATTATTTCAGAGAGAAAAAAAATGATTTTTTTAAAAATGTATCCCGATTTTTAGGTTATTTTTTTATTTCTATTTTTCATTCCCTACCCCCAGATGTTCTTAAAATTAAGAAAATATTTACTCTTTTTTAACCTTAGTGGTAGAGTTAGGGTTCACATGTTAAAAACATGGGGTATTTTTAAACTCAGGACAAATAATAGAATCTTTCAAAACTGTCTGGTTATGGAGGGGTTGCTATGATATTTATTCATACGAATAAAGTTTTGAATTTTAAATTGAAGGAATCGTTTTCAATACATTTTTTATTCGCATTTTTCGCTTAGAAAACTTTCTTTAGAAAATAAATGTAAAATGTTTTGTTTTTCAAATGTACATTTTATGCTTATACTGCTTACTGCTATTTAGTGTTAAATGAATAAAATGTAAAAACAATAATATTTAATATAGTTATGCCCGGCTTGGAATTGCAATTATTGAGTATTAATGTCCTGTCATTTTGGCAATGGAAGGGTGTATTGGTATACTCAGAGGTTCACTTGGTCTTAATCTGGCTCTGATTGTGTACTACCAGAAATTAAAAAAAATATATCATGACCAGCCATCAGGTTTATGTAGCATTTAAGTATTTTAATATAAGTGAACTTCTTCCCCTTCTTTGATGCACTTAATTGAATTGGCAATCCTTGGGAAACACTGTAATGATGTGAAATATCAATTTGAGAAAATATATCACAAACTATTAGACTTATATTTCCGATGCATTATGTCAGGAGCCACCTATAAGTTTCTAATAATGGGATAGTTTTGGAATAGTATTCCATATGATTCACTCAGAGAGGTTAGAAACCAGGAGTTATATTTATAGGAGCTATAGTTGTTTTGGCCATTTAATACCTACTAGAGAAAAAGTGGTACACCATGATGATTAAATTAGAGGGGTAAAGATTTAAAAGTAATATCAGGAATTATTACTTTACTGAGAGGGGAGTGGATGTATGGAATAGCTTTCCAGTGGTAAGTGGTAGAGGTAAACACAGTCAATGAGTTTAACCCCTTCGTGACAAGACATTTTCACCTTGACGTTCCCTTGGTGACAATGGCTGTTTTGACATTTCTGGGGTGTTTGTGTTTAGCTGCAATTTTCTTATTTCTCACATACTTTACCCACAAAAATTATATGTTGTTTTTATCGTCATAAGAAGGGCTTTCATTAGATACCATTATGTTCATCATATCTTATAATTTACTACAAAATAAATCATAAAATATGATGACATTTTTAAAAAAAACTTTGACCTTAAATATAATTTACACAAATACAATAAAAAAAAAGACCCCATCTAAATAGTGTGTAAGAAAACCAATCAGACGTACCGTGGTTCAGAAGCTGGGGATCCCCAATAGCAGAAGTTGAGCGCCCTTGCCTGAAACCACAGATCCTGAGGATTTCAGAAGGCAAAGGTTCAACACGTGATAACAGGCTAGAGCGCCAGGTGCGGTCCGATGGGTGTAAAAAGGATGCTGGCGTAACACACAGCACAATAGAGGTAGTCCAAATCGGGGGTTCCACAAAATAGAGTGATCGAGTATGCAAGCCGGGTTCAGGGAGTCCAGAGAGCAG
Source organism: Pelodytes ibericus (assembly GCA_036172795.1). Taxonomy (NCBI): domain Eukaryota; kingdom Metazoa; phylum Chordata; class Amphibia; order Anura; family Pelodytidae; genus Pelodytes; species Pelodytes ibericus. Next base: position 166,929,053 of record CM069861.1, on the reverse strand, counting down.
GAGAGTCCAGTAACAAGTAGCCAGGGTCAGGAATATAGAAAAGCAGAATAAACGAGGAGCAAGCCGAGTCAGGCAGTGGTGGGCTGGGCCGGGGGGCAGGGTGGCAATTGCCCCCCAGGCCGCCCTAAGGTTTTTAAAACACGGCCGCTGGGCCAGTGTTATTAAAAAAAAAAAAAAAACACGCTTGCAGGCAGAGACGGAGGTGAGAAGGGATCGGAAGATCCCCTCTCACCTCCGCTCTGCCTGCAAAGCTGCACGGGGAGCCGAACAGGCAGCACAGAGAAACCTCCGTGCTGCCTGTTCGGCTCCCCGTGCAGTGTGACACGGAAGTGCCGACAGTCACGTGAACGGCGATCTGACGTCAGACGCGCGCCGATCACGTGACCTGTCGGCACAACCGCCGGGAGGCCGAATAGGAAGCATGGAGGGACCATGCTGCCTGCCACTAGCCACCAGGGAAGTCCTGCTGCCACTAGCCACCAGGGAAGTCCTCCTGCCACTAGCTACCAGGGAAAGGTAAGAGAGGGGGGGGGGGGGGCAAAAAACACTGGCATATTATTGGGCAAATTGGCTGGGGAATATTACATGGCAAATATGACAGGCATATTATTGGGCAAATTGGCTGGGGAATATTACATGGCAAATAAGACTGGCATATTATTGGGCAAATTGGCTAGGGCATATTGCATGGCAAATAAGACTGGCATATTATTGGGCAAATTGGCTGGGGCATATTACATGGCAAATAAGACTGGCATATTATTGGGCAAATTGGCTGGGGCATATTACATGGCAAATAAGACTGGCATATTATTGGGCAAATTGGCTGGGGAATATTACATGGCAAATAAGACTGGCATATTATTGGGCAAATTGGCTGGGGAATATTACATGGCAAAAAACACTGGCATATTATTGGGCAAATTGGCTGGGGAATATTACATGGCAAATAAGACTGGCATATTATTGGGCAAATTGGCTGGGGAATATTACATGGCAAATAAGACTGGCATATTATTGGGCAAATTGGCTGGGGCATATTACATGGCAAATAAGACTGGCATATTATTGGGCAAATTGGCTGGGGAATATTACATGGCAAATAAGACTGGCATATTATTGGGCAAATTGGCTGGGGAATATTACATGGCAAATAATACTGGCATATTATTGGGCAAATTGGCTGGGGAATATTACATGGCAAAAAACACTGGCATATTATTGGGCAAATTGGCTGGGGCATATTACATGGCAAATAAGATTGGCATATTATTGGGCAAATTGGCTGGGGCATATTACATGGCAAATAAGACTGGCATATTATTGGGCAAATTGGCTGGGGAATATTACATGGCAAATAATACTGGCATATTATTGGGCAAATTGGCTGGGGCATATTACATGGCAAATAAGACTGGCATATTATTGGGCAAATTGGCTGGGGCATATTACATGGCAAATAAGACTGGCATATTATTGGGCAAATTGGCTGGGGCATATTACATGGCAAATAAGACTGGCATATTATTGGGCAAATTGGCTGGGGAATATTACATGGCAAATAAGACTGGCATATTATTGGGCAAATTGGCTGGGGAATATTACATGGCAAATAAGACTGGCATATTATTGGGCAAATTGGCTGCGGCATATTACATGGCAAATAACGCTGGCATATTATTGGGCAAATTGGCTGGGGCATATTACATGGCAAATAACGCTGGCATATTATTGAGCAAATTGGCTGGGGAATATTACATGGCAAATAAGGCTGGCATATTATTGGGCAAATTGGCTGGGGCATATTACATGGCAAATAAGGCTGGCATATTATTGGGCAAATTGGCTGGGGCATATTACATGGCAAATAAGGCTGGCATATTATTGGGCAAATTGGCTGGGGAATATTACATGGCAAATAAGACTGGCATGTTATTGGGCAAATTGGCTGGGGCATATTACATGGCAAATAACACTGGCATATTATTGAGCAAATTGGCTGGGGAATATTACATGGCAAATAAGACTGGCATATTATTGGGCAAATTGGCTGGGGAATATTACATGGCAAATAAGACTGGCATATTATTGGGCAAATTGGCTGGGGAATATTACATGGCAAATAAGACTGGCATATTATTGGGCAAATTGGCTGGGGAATATTACATGGCAAATAAGACTGGCATATTATTGGGCAAATTGGCTGGGGCATATTTCATGGCAAATAAGACTGGCATATTATTGGGCAAATTGGCTGGGGAATATTACATGGCAAATAAGACTGGCATATTATTGGGCAAATTGGCTGGGGAATATTACATGGCAAATAAGACTGGCATATTATTGGGCAAATTGGCTGGGGCATATTACATGTCAAATAAGACTGGCATATTATTGGGCAAATTGGCTGGGGCATATTACATGGCAAATAACACTGGCATATTATTGAGCAAATTGGCTGGGGAATATTACATGGCGAAATAAGACTGGCATATTATTGGGCAAATTGGCTGGGGCATATTACATGGCAAATAAGGCTGGCATATTATTGGGCAAATTGGCTGGGGCATATTACATGGCAAATAAGGCTGGCATATTATTGGGCAAATTGGCTGGGGCATATTACATGGCAAATAAGACTGGCATATTATTGGGCAAATTGGCTGGGGCATATTACATGGCAAATAAGACTGGCATATTATTGGGCAAATTGGCTGGGGCATATTACATGGCAAATAAGACTGGCATATTATTGGGCAAATTGGCTGGGGAATATTACATGGCAAATAAGACTGGCATATTATTGGGCAAATTGGCTGGGGAATATTACATGGCAAATAAGACTGGCATATTATTGGGCAAATTGGCTGGGGAATATTAAATGGCAGAATAACACTGGCATATTATTGGACAAATCGTCTGGGGAATATTAAATGGCAGAATAAGACTGGCATATTATTGGGCAAAATGGCTGGGGAATATTAAATGGCAATTAACACTGGCATATTGGGCAAATTAGCAGGGGCATATTAAATTGCAGATAACCTTGGAATATTATTGGGCAAATTTACTGAGTCATATTAAATTGCAGAATAACACTGGCATATTATGGGACAAATTGGCTGGGGAATATTAATGGCAAATAATATTGGAAATGTGTATGTAATGGGGTGATGGAGGCATGTAAATGTGGTGATGGGGCATGTCCTGGTGTGCAACGTGGGTTATGGGTCATGTCGTAGGGGGGGGTGCCCAAATTTTGGGATATTGGGTGTCTAAATCCTGGCATATTGAGGGGCATAATCCTGGCATATTGAGGGGAAAATCCTGGCATATTGAGGGAGCATCATCTTGGCATATTGAGGGGAAAATCCTGGCATATTGGGTGTCTAAATCCTGGCATATTGAGGGGCATAATCCTGGCATATTGAGGGGCATAATCTTAGGGGAAAATCCTGGCATATTGAGGGGGCATCATCTTGGCATATTGAGGAGAAAATCCTGGCATATTGGGTGTCTAAATCCTGGCATATTGAGGGGCATAATCCTGGCATATTGAGGGGCATAATCCTGGCATACTGAGGGGCATAATCCTGGCATTTTGTAAGGGAAAATTCTAGCATATTAAATGGCAAATCCTGGCATATTGTGGGGGAAAATCCTGGCAATATTCGTTATAAAACAAGGAAAAGATGGCCGTGGATGGGGAGGCGATTCGATGGTGCAATGGGCCACTGGACTGGATTTGCCCCCCAGGCCTAAGGCTGCCAGTCCTCCCCTGGAGTCAGGTATCCAGGAGATCAGTAATAGAATGCAATCACAAACGGAGCAATGGAGGTCAGACAACGAAAAGGAAGCTTGTAAATCATCAAGCAATTTTGTGTTTCGCACGTTGGTGTTTTAAAGGGCTGTAGCCCCACCTCCGTGACGTGTGTAATGCGCACCACGCTTTCCGTTTCCATAGTGACGCCTGTGATACTAGGGAAAGAGTGTTGTGACGCGCGCTAATCTCCATTGCCGGGTACGCGCTGCATGAAGGAGCTGACAGCGGGGGATCTTAACAGTGCCTTTAGCAAACGCGTGAGGTAAGTGATGTGGGACCGGAGCGTGGACCTGACATAGTGTCTAAATGTTGTCCTGAGTTCAGAAATATGCATGTTTCCATAATTTTTGGTATTCTTTTGAGTTATGGGGCAAAAACCAAAAATAGTGTTTGTTTTTTTTCCTGTATTGACCTTTTGACCCCAACCTGAACCCAAAATGTAACCCTAACACTAAATTTAACCCCAACTCTAACCCTTTTGCTATCCCTTAATATATTTTATTTTAATTTCATTTTAACCCTATCCCTTATGCTAAAGATTATTTAATTTTAACCCTATAGGCTAATCTAACTAAATAACCAGTTTTAAGCTAATTACATTACAGTCAAGCAGCATATTCAGAGCAACGTAAGTGAATTTACTTTCACTTCCGAAGCTCAGACCACCAGAGGGCATCGCCATATTGATGGAGCAATATCCGTGGGTCGATCGTGGGTGCCACAGAACCAAAATTTCGGTTCTGGCTATTGCCTCGACATTGAGGCACTGTTAAATTGCAAAAACCGCTTTATTCACCTCAGGACGTGCTAGGCGCGTCCATTGTCGGGAACAGAGTTCCTGGCAGGATGTGCCTGACACGTCCTTTGTCGCGAAGGGGTTAAGCATGCGTAGGCACAAGGTTATACTAGATATAAGATGAGGCCGGGGACTAATAAAAGTGTTTAATAAATTGGGCAGAATTGGTAGGGCCAAATGATTCAGATCTGACGACACATTATATGTTTCTACAAAGCTAGTTTTTTTTAGTTATAATCATATATAAGTTAGAATGTTGTGTAAAATAAAAAATAAATAACATAAATAAAAACATTCCTGACAACTAGTATGACAATGACTACTCATTCTAACAGGATAACATGTTAGTTTTGTACCTCTCTCAGAAAGTATGTTTAGAAATAAACTGAATCTTTTGTTTTCAGAATGGGGCAGAATATGGAAACTATGATTAAAATGTGCTCTATCATATTTCATACAATTAGATTATTTGGGATGTTGATTTAGCTGTGCAGAACAGTGGATTTTCATGAATACTTGATTGTTTAAAGGATGTTTCCCTACCCCAACAATAAATTGAATTTTTTTGTGCTACAAACAAATAGGTCCAGTGGATTGGACAACATGAGGCTTAGGGAATGTTTAGCCTTGGAGGATATAATGTGGATAAGGTCATTTTGGCAAGTAGTCTCCATTATTACTTCCATTAGCCATCACCCATTTTGGGTACCCTTTGTTCTTCTTCACTCTTGCACTTATACTTTATACTAAAATGATGTAAGTAAGATTTTAATAAGGTGGCTTTTTTAATGCGGATAACAAATCAAGCTGTCAGAATATACTCACCTTACTTCATATGCACTGAGCAAATGCTGTTATTTTCACTCACAGATGTGAGTGTAGTAATACTGTTGCTTTGTGACACATTATCTTGCTGAAAGAAGCCAATGCCATCAGGGTGTACTGTTTCCATGAAAGGGTGTACATGATCTGCAACAATGCTTAGGTTGGTGGTACATATCAAAGTAACATCCACATGAATGGTAGGATCCAAGCTTTCCCAGCAGAACATTGCCCAAAGCCGGCTTGCCACCTGACAGTGGTCATAATGTTATGATCGGTATATATATTGAGATTTCAACATCAAAACAAAGCATTTCTTTAAGCACGCCAATATAAATGGATACATTTCATAATATTTTTTAGGCCAATTTTAAAGACTCCAAAATTGAAATATACAACCTCAAGCAGAAATCCCAAAACAGTGTTTTTGGAGAAGGGCTACCCAGGTGAAAGGAACATTAAGAACACCAGAAATAAAGACAGAGGAGTGTTTCTGATTTTACTTATTGAGAACCTTTATTGTTTGTTTTAAAACTCTGTACTGGATAGCACAATGTAGAAATACTTTCATAAAAAACAGATCCATAGACTGCAACTGTTTTTTTCTGCACACAAACCAAGGTCACACCTTTTTCTCTTATTTGTACAATTGTAACTATACACTAGGTTTGTCCCTGCACAATGTGTAGCTAAAGTTGTAAGATGAAATTTTCATCTTAGCTCAACTCACCTTTAAGTGAATAACCCCCTAAAGATTTCTCTGGACACCATGTATGTAAAACATTTGGAAGGGAGTGGTGCTAATGCAGAAGTTCAGACAGACTTCAAATATACAAGCATAATAAGAAGAGCAAACTGTCACGTAAGTGAGCATATTTTAAACACAGTGCTGCTCAGTTACAGATTATATGTAATGCAGATGCCACTGATGTAGTGGTAAACATGATATGACCATATGATGGGACTATAGGATCTACTCAATAAAGAGAAAATGACAGGGAATTGAGATGGAAATTTCCAACGTTAGGCAACTGTAGGCGAGTTGGAAATATTATCCAATGCAACTGAATGGGAGAATGTTTCCAACTCGCCTACTTTGGCCTTATGTTCGAAAAATTCCCTGCAATTCTCTCTTTATTGGGTAGACCCTTTAATCTCCATTGGATTTACATCTGGTGTTTTTATATACCCTGCTTTGTGGGTCTGTGTGCTGAAACCCTACATAGTGTACATAACTTTTCAACTCACCTGCACAAACATGAATACTGTTCCTCTTACTTTTTGTATTTCCATAAGATTTAACAACTGAATATAGAGAAACTTCATCTGAAACCCTGCTTTATGTTTCCAAACATATTCCTTGTGGAGAGTTACAGTAACTGGTTCACAGAAAAAAAAATATTTTGTTATTATTTTCTTTTTTGTGTCTATTTTCTATTTATTTCCCTGAAAAATATAAAGTATTTTTGTAAGTGTTTGTAGAGAACACTACACTGAAATAATTTAATATAGTGAATCAAAATCACATGTTAAAGAGAAACAACGGCATCGTGAGTCAGATGGACAACACCCTCTGTTCTATTATGTATAAAAATATAGTTACCGTTGTGCAAATAACAGAGAGAGGTTTGACCTTGGTGAGTGTGCAGGAAAAAACCAGTAGAGTTTCAGCCCAGGGATCTGATTTTTTTTTTTTTTTAATACAACCATCCAGTACAGATTTTAAAAGCAAACAGTAAAGCTTCTAGATAAGTAAAATCAGAAACACATTTATTTTTATATATGTATCTGCTAAATTAACTGAATTAAGCCTCTATATGGGTATAATATGAAGCTCTGCACTGCAGAATACTGATAACAAGATGTGTATATTGTGGAACAAGATTAAATGCTTTCCCACTGTCCTATTTTGTGTGGGACAGTCCCAATTTGGACATTCTGCCCTTTGTCCCGCGAGGTCTACCTCTGTCCCACTTTTCAGGACAAAGGTAGAGCTTGGCGAGATTCGGCAATGCAAATCCACAGTCCTAATTTCATTCTGCGGCATCTGTGATACCGGATAATGCAAACTGCGCATGTGCAGTAGCGCTGTCAAACTGAGTGACGCATTTTGCTTTCAAACCAGTAATCATTGCTCTGAATGTGACAAAAGTTAAGTGTTAAGTTATAGTTATATTATATTCATATGTGGTCTGTCAGCAGTCTTAACTTGGAGCACCTGGTTCACTTCTTTTTACTAAGTTAAGTTTTGAAAAAAAAGGTTAAAAAAAAAGCATAAATGCTGTAAACTTAAAATGTTTTTATAGTTTATTTTATGACAAGCAAAATTGTCAGCCGTTGACAATTTTGGTAAAATATTTTCTTGATTCCGGAGTGAATCAGGTTATGACATGTATTAGTATCTGCTAATTAAAAATAGTGCGTTCACACATACACTGAGTTCGGCCATACTGCGTAGCCAAATTACGGAAAATTCGGCTAGAGCCTTAGATCTGGCCCCATTGCAGGCCAGATCGGAGTTACCAGAGTAGTCCCTCTAAAGTGAATGCGTTATATATATCACTAGGCAATTTATTAAACTAAAAGACTTTTGTTCCAAAATATGAAAAAGTTTGCAAAGTGTGAACTAGTTTAACACCTTGAAACACAAGCATCTTCTGTATAAATAGTTTAGTGTCGCTTTCAACAGGCAATGGAGAAAAAAAAACAGGTTAGTCGCTGAGTAAATTTAATTGTGCATTACTATTTGTAGATATACTGCATCTGAAAATAAATCTCACAGAACTCTATTTAGAGTCATCGGATTGGCTCAGTAGTACCATTGAGCTGAGGAGTAAAGCAAATAACAGGCTGATAATATAAATAATTAGTGAAACTCTCCCTGTCTACTTGTCACTGTGCAGAAAAAAAAAATCCCAAAAAGCTAATTACAGTGTGAGCTACCATACGGAGCAATGTGTACTAGTAGCAGTGAGTTTCACCCTGGTGACTAAGAGGCACTGCTGAGTATTTAAGAGGTTGGGCTAGAGAAAGGCACATCTTTCTGTGGATTAGCAGCAGTCAGAGTATTCACAAAGCTTGAAAGAGAGAGCATCTGAACAAGACACAGCAAAATGTGCTTCGGCAAATGTGCAAAATGTATTGGCTACAAGCTACTCATCTTGGCAATACTTTGTATTGTGGCAAATATTCTGCTTTATTTTCCTAATGGAGAGACAAAGTATGCTTCAGAAAACCACCTCAGCAGATTTGTCTGGTTTTTCCATGGTATCGGCGGAGCTGGACTTTTGGTGAGTCAATCAAAACTCCACAAACTGCAAATGATTTGTTATTTTGTCTGCATCTCAGCTTTATGGGGGCTGAACCGTGTAGAGGTCTGATTACCTTACACAAGCCCTCACTACATATATACATGTGTAACCTGCAGTGATCATCTGAGCACTACCCACTTGTATCAAGTACACAATAATCTTGGGTTTGTGTTGTGGACCATACTTTATATTACAATACAAAATTACAATACAATTTTTTTTTATATACTAATGGATTTAATAAACTGCAGGAGATATTGAAGTTTATTCACTAAAAGATAACTTGCAAGTGAGTTTAGGTGAGATGAGTCTAGTCTATACATTACACAGGACCAAACCTGCTGACTTTCTCCTGTTAGTAGAACTCAGCTGGCCATGGATACATCCTTACAAACTCACAGGTTTTTTAAGAATGTATTCTGCACGACTAACTGTGTCCTTCTTGTGGGAAGAGATCAGCAGGTTTGTCCCTTGCAAGAAAGTATAGTTAAGTCAGTATGATGTATTGTTTATTTCACTTACATTCTGGTAAAGAATTAGATTTGAAGTTGAAGAAAGTCCGTGTAAAAGACAAATGGGTTAGGTTTCCAGGAAAAGTGAAATATATATGAACTTATTGGAGAAAAGACTGCCTAGTCCAGTTAGTTATTATTTTATTTAAAGATTAGTGTTGTTCATGTTTTATTTATATTGTATTTACATGTATTTATATGTACTATGCGTTGTATGCAACAAACATTTTGATTGGAGTAAAAAAAAATTCAAACATTGTTTTAAAAAAAAAAAAATCATATATTGATTCAAATGTACAGAGATGTAGGAGCACCTTTTAGACATGTTACATGACATCACTTTTATATTGTATATATTGTATATATTCCTAATAGTTTGATCAGGTGTTCCAGTTGGTATCCACCTTGCAGTAAAGGATCAGAGCCACTAAGGATGTGCAAACAACTCAATGTCCGATACTGAGGTTCAAGTCTTGTGGATTGAATCTCAATTTGATTTGGAAACCCTAAATTTGTTAGATCATTATTAATATTGAGGGACTTTTTCTTAGTGGCAAAAATGTAAAGATTTAAACATACTTTACTATTGTACAAGCCTGAATATAAGGTTTTATAGAACTACAAATAAATGAAAATAGAATTTGATCCCAGTGTAGTCACTAATTCCGTTGCTTTTGTGTGCAAGACATTTGATACATAGCCCCCAATGTGTTATCAGAATAAATGCAAAGTAAAAGAAACATTTATTTAAGGTGTGTCTGTATCCGCATAGGGGACGAGTGATTATGTTTTGCCATTGCTCCCTCAGCATCCCTTCCCTTCCTCCTGTAGTGAAGCCTCTGTTGATGTCTCCTTTTTATGACATCACCTTGTGGCTAGATATGTAAAACTCAACCTTTTGCACTGAACGTTACTTAATAACACTTTTATTTTCTATATTTGGTTATGTTTGCACACTAAATGGGTGTCGATCATGTGTTTGTCCATTCACAGGACAATCAATGTGTAGGTGACAGATTCCCTTTTGCTGATTTGGTGGTAAAAGAGGACCTAAACTTATAAACATTGAGCAGTCACTGTGGAAACCAATATAATGACCCAGATTTAGAACACAATTGAACTTTAACATTGAAATTTAGAAACATAGAATGTGTTGGCAAAAAAGAACCATTCAGCACATCAAGTCTGCTTAATTTCTGAAAAATAAAAATAAAAAATCAGAATACTTTCATTAGCCCCTGGCTTTTCCTGTCCCATGCATGCTGAAAACTCCTTCAATGCATTACCGTGTACCATTTCTGCTGGAAGGCTATTCCATGTACTGGAAGGCTGTTCCAATACTTGCTGATATTACTTTTAAATCTTTTCGTTTTTATGTATACTCTGCTCCTTTAGTGTGGTGATTCTCTTTATGTATTTAAATGTTTCTGTCATGTTCCCCTGTTATGTCTTTCCTCCAAACTATACATGTTAAGATGCTTTAACCTTTCCTGGTAAGTTTTATCCTTCAACCCATGAACCAGTTTAGTAGCCCTCCTCTGATCCCTCTCCATAGTATCAATATCCTTCTGGAGATATGGTCTCCAGTACTGCGTACAATACTCCAAGTGAGGTCTCACCAGTGCTCTTTACAATGGCATTGTATTTCTACTACAATGAAAGACCTATTGTCTCTAACTTTGTGACCCTCATTGCCTCCCGTTCCTCTCTCCATGTTAAACAAAACGTACTCCCATTTCTCTAAAATATTTATCTATGATAATTATCAAAGCAGGTTAATGCTTCTTGCATTATGAAACACACAGACATGATTAAACCCTGTTACAATTGGATAGTGACCAAATAGAGCCATGTTTCATTTTACCTCAAGAATAATATTTTCATTAAAAAGGGTGCAGCTATTAAAACATGTCATTTACAACAAACCCAATTAAAATGAAGTTTCATATAAACTGTCTGGGAAAAGAACAAAGCAATGTTGTGTAATATAGGCATATCCAGCAATACGGAAACATAGAAACATAGAAAGTATGGCCAATCCATACTTCCACTACCCATCACTATGCATACCCTAGCGAGTACAGACACCAGTATTACGCAACGATTCCCCTGTTTACGGACACGGCATAATGCCAGCGCACATCAGTCCCGAATTTACTGCATTTCTTTTCTAATCACATTCTTTATAGCTTTCATTTGTCAGGAAGCGAAAGGGATACAAAGGTGAGATGTAAGTGATTAGGTATATGGCTTCAATATAGTTTGTAATGGTCAGATGCTGGCTGTACTGCCTGGGTTTTCTTTTATACAGCTTTATGGCATTGCCCACCACTTGGTTTAATAGACCTGAGTTCAGTATGCTCGTTATCTCTGTGATTATAGGTATTGCTTCACTTTGAGTACATTTGCGTTTTAGATGCATGCTGTGGACTCATAGTGTATGAAAATAAAGTAGTGGACACATGCTGTGGACCCATTGTGTATGAAATGCCTACGGGAAGCAATTAAATGCAAAATAAAACAAAGTTGCAGATTACTTTCAAAACAAGAACAAGTGCTCACAAACCTTACATATACACAGCACATGCAGACAGGTCATTGGTATTAAATATAAAGTAATGTATACAGTGTGGTGTATACAAACTACACTATTCTCTACATTCTAAAACATATAGTTCAACTGTGACACACAGGATGATTGTGGCCTTCATGGGTTGTTGTGTGGCTATGCTGTATTACCTCATGAAATTTATATTTTACCTTTCCCCCCAACCTAAGCTCTACCATTAAATCCAGCCCTCCCCCATGAACATCATTATAATCAAAAGCTGAAGATAAAGACAGCTTCCCACAACTAAGACTTTGGGGTCTTACTCAATAAAGAGAGAATTGTAGGAAACTGATACAGGAATTTCACAATTAGGGCCACAGCTTCGTTTGAAAAATTCTCCCATTCAGCTGCATTGGACATCTTTTCCAACTCGGCTACTTTGGTCTAAAGTTTGAAATTCCAATCTCAATTGCCTGCAATTCTCTATTTATTGAGTAGACCCTTGTATTATTTTTTCATTCCTGGGGTGGAGCACCTAAAAATAATTAACGGCTTGCAGCGATACAGAGTTGCAGAAGACAATTTAAAATATAATTATTATGAAAAACAAGAAAAATAATAATACAGTTTTTAGACATATTTCTGTGTTTCTACTACAACAAATATTTTACACAGTCAGGGGCAGATGAATACCATTATTTGAACATAGCTCTAAGAAAGCATGTTGGTAACAAGTAAACTTTAACACACTATAGGAGAAGTTATTTATGGGCAGTACACTGACAACTAAGTTGCAAAACATAGACCAAAATACTCAATTTGGAAAACTGATCTCGATTTGCATGCTATTTTGGTCTACATTTTGTAGCTTGATTGTAAATATACCACAATTCTATGCTTAATAAATAAACAAGTCACTGAATGTGTAATTTAATTTCAGTTCTATCAGTCCCATCAGAACATTATTAAATATTATGGTGCTTTTGTGCGAGATATTATTATTTGGACCCAAAACACTTGGAGAGAACACTTCTAAGATGGAAAATCTGGTCACAATGCATTTTTTTTTTTTTAATGTTTTGTATTATATTGCCAAGTACAAATAAAAAGAACAAAAAAACAATGCTTTTGTTATAGAATCAGTAAATCCCTCTTGATGCTGCTAGAGAGGTGCCACTGTCCTGAAATATAATTGAAAAGTTTTAAACTTCCAGCAACAAGTTATAAAGCAGGAATATGTGCTTGTTGTATATTTTGTAAATAAAATGCCAATTTTCCATATATACAGAAATCAAAACAAATTTCACGCACTCACGAGACTTGGTACAAAACAAGTCAATGCTTTAATCACTCAATAGAAAAATACTCTCCCATGAGTATAATATTGACAGAATTTGTGCTTGTTTTATATTTTGTAAATAAAATGTCAATTTTCCATATATATATATATATATATATAGATTGCAAGTATATGTTTAACATGGCAATCAGTCATTCACCAAATATATCATATTTTTCTTTTATTATACCTGCAGATGGTATTTTTCTGCCATACACAGTTGCGTAGTTACACTACTTGTTTATATATTCCGATCCCAAAGTAAACACTGTCTTTTGTTGTCCTAATCTGGGCATCAGTCTTCAGTTTAAATATTACTAGTATCTGCTTACATGCAATGCCATCGACAACAGCTGACAACTGTTTATACATCAGCAATTCTGCCAAACAAAATTTTCTCTACAAAAAATTTTAATATTTGAAGCCATCGCGAAACATTTTGAACCGCATCCTCCTCTCATAAACAATTTTTTTTTCTATCGTGACTACCAACTTATGTTCCTCATTCCGATTATGATAGAAAAACAGGTGCTATTTGAAGCTAAAATGGAAGGCTTAATTGCATAATGTCGTTATAGGTCAACTTCATTTTGGGTCTGTTCGAAAATGAAGTTTGTGTGCACACGTTTTCCCTTACTTTCAGACACCATCATTGATGCAGTGCATCTTTGATGAGGCCTTCTTCTTCAGTGTGCAATGGAACGTTCAGATTTCCTATGACAATCTATTGACCTACTAACTTTTACTTTCCAAGATGCTCACACAGGACTGCCTCATTCAGTGAGCAATATGGGCATTTGCCCAGGCCAACAGCCTAATTAAATAGACAAGAAATTGGAAAGTAAAAATCAGCTTTAGGTGTTGTAGGTAGCACAGATATTGTTTTACTAACTATGGCACTCTTGACATCACTGGACAGGCATTCATCTGAACAAAGCGATCCAAAGATCCTTTTTTGAGAAAAAAAATGAAGATTGGTGCTACAAGGAGCTGCGATAGTTAATGTTTCTCCTGTCGATATTTACTTTTTAGAGTGCTTTCATACTTTTGTAACTATGGGTGGGATTTATGGGGACCACTGTTGAAAGGCCTGCCCAGGCCCACCAATGCCTTAAAGTGTCCGGGCCTCACATTAAATCACTATGATAGATATTGGGTTAGATTTGACTGTTGGGGTCAAGATTTTACAGTTAGGGATAAGTGAGTGTGACAATAACATTACATTTATATTGTTTATGGAAATAATAATAAAAAAGTAGCACATTTCTACATATTGTGTTAGCTAAATTGCATGTAAATGCATAAAGTAGTGATTATGTGTTTTCTTTGGTGTGCATAATTTGCATATCAAGCAGCACGATGATGTCATAAACAATTAATGCACAAAACCTGAACTATTGGATTTATATTTTTATTTTCTAGATGTTGCTTCCAGCGGGTGTTTTCATTGGCCTAGAAGATGACGATTGTTGTGGATGTTGTGGTCACGAGAAATGTGGAAGAAGCTGTGCAGTACGTATCATTTTATAACGTATTTTATTTATAAATTATTCTGCCATTTTCAAATATGTCCTGTGGAGCATATACATTGCAATGCATGTAACTTTTTGACCTTTTACGAACATTTTATTATTTCATCGCAAAAAAGAAAGAATATTAACTCCTGCGCAACAAAAAAAACCACAAAACTGTAAAGTAACCAAATAGTGCACAGTGGTTAATATTCTTTCTTTTTGTATTTTCTGTTGTGGTTTGTGCCCTGCTTTTCTTAGCCCAAGCTGCACTGTTCCCAGCTCCTTTCCCCTCTCCCCCTGCTCTCCTTTGGCCACTCTTCACTCTTCTTTTTCTATAATGTGATCACAACTTGGTCCTTAAAGTTTCCAAACCAATGGTAATTAGCTTCAGCATTTTTAACGTACCCTCATGTGTCTTAGAACTTTCAATGAAGAGTTTAAATGGATATACTATATATATTGTATAGCACACAATATGCTGGCTTGCAGGAATGTACTGCTCTCACATTTTCGAGGACATGATAGTAGATTTTGTGTGAGCAATTGCTACATGCAGCTGTAAGCCAATAATCACACTGAACCATAGGAGGGAGTGTTCAGAATTTGACTTTTATGGAAAAATAAATTAATTGTGATGTAAAAAGCTATATGTACACAGCTATATGTACATATATATTATATATATATATATATATATATATACATATGTATATATATATATATATATATATATATATATATATATATATATACATACACACACACACACACACATGTATAAATATATATATTCAATGTAATGTAAAATAATTCTCCATTTTCTTTCAGATGCTTTCATCTATTTTGGCTGCTATAATTGGAATTTGTGGAGCTGGATATTGTGTGATCGTTTCTGCACTGGGATTAGTAGAAGGTCCCAATTGCTTAGTAAATAATGAGTGGACTTACCCATTTAGAAACAGCAATGGAAGGTATGTATCACATTTCCAGTTTATATATATATATATATCCATGAAAATGAGATTTAAATATAGTAGAATTGTCACTTTCGTGTTAAAATAACATTTTCTATTTTTAAGTGAAGAACCAACAAATACTCAGTATCTATGAATATTGAATAAGTTTATTAAACACACACACAATGCACTCCTCCATAGATGCTGCAATCTTAATAGCGACCTCTCTGTTTGCCAAATACAATCATTTGTCCCAAAAAAGATGTACAAACACAGGAGACAGCAAAAAAATATATATAATGTAGCAAGTCAGGGTATCAAGGAATAGTGTGAAACCAATAATGCACTCTATTTTAAGGTAATTCAGATATTTTAACAACACATTTCCTGCCTTTTGTGCAGACAAAGCAACTTTTCCCAGCAGGCACCTGATCTCCCTTTCACTATTGGCTGCTTTTAAATATTCTTCCAGGAAGTTTCTCTTCCAAAAAGGTTAAAGTTAAGTCACATAGTTTTACAAGAAATATGAAGTAGAATTCAGTTTAAATTAGTATTCAAGATGTTTGCAGAATAATGAGTTTTCACAGAAAGTAAGTTCACAACCTACGTTAAAAGAACAGGTAGAATTCATTATACTCTACTGATTGATGTAAAGTTGTATTCATGTACCTTGTGTGTTGAATATAATTTACACTTTGCAAGTGCATAAACACTGCAAGTAATATTTAATCAGTCTCATTTTCCTGCATTAGATGGTTTCAGTGCTCCACATTTTCAATACGGTCATATGAAAAACTCATCTGTATGCATTTTCTAATTTCATTTGTTTTTCAAACATTCATCAATTGATAGTTTCCATGAAAGTACTGTGGGAAAATGTTCAGGGGAAATTCCTTGGCTTCCTTGCTACAGCAATGTTAAAATTACATTTGGGTGGAGCCGTTTTTATGTTTCTTGGCAGACAGACAAGGAATCATGGGATATTATGCCGAAAACCTGTTCTATCTGGATATAATGGCCACTGCTGTAACTTGAATTAAAAGCGTCTTTGTTTTATAGAGGAAAATTCATAGGAACAAAGTCTAGAATACATGAAACTGATTACAGCCAACTAAATATTAAATCACATTCTGTATATTCAATGTCTGTCTGTGGTTATGACTCAAGTTCATTACCATACGTGATGTTCAGTAAAAAGCAAATTGCATAAGACATATGTACACATAACACTGGGAGTTATCAATTATTTTATGCTCACCCAGACATTTAGAATGTGAACCATCTGGCATTGCGTCTGAATGATGCTTGGCCAACCGTTTGCAGCCTTGATTTGACCTATGCAGGGAAAGGCACCTTGTTCATGGTGGACATTTACTGGTGGGAAATGTAATAATGTCCCATGGACCTTCGCACACTTGGCACAGACACTGATGTGCTTGTATGAACACTTTACCTATCCCTGCATCTCTCAGTATTCACTATCATTCAATAATCAGACTGTATAACACTGTTGATAGACAGATCTATATGGTAATGGGTGAATTATTTATGAGGTAGAGCACATTAGTATGTAATTACACAATTGTTCATATCTTTGCAGTTATCTGACCAACCATGCAATCTGGTCCCAGTGCACCGAACCAAGTAATGTTGTTGTCTGGAACGTCACTCTGTTCTCCATTCTCCTTGGTCTGTCTGCAATCCAGGTCATCTTGTGCATTATCCAGGTCATTAATGGTTTTATTGGAGGATTATGTGGATGCTGCTGTGAAGATAAATCACAGGTAAACCATATTAGAAGTATTAATATTGGGCGAGTTAACAGTGAATATATTCGTAAATGATGTTTCCTTATAAACTGTGCAGAACACACTACGCACTTATCATACAACTTGAAAACTTTAGGTAGCCCATTACACAAAGTAAAATTATCTGAAACTAAACCAAATGAAAACAATAAAAAAAAAACACAAGAAAGATTCCCACAATATACAGTGGAGCAAATATTGAAAATAATAGCATTAACATCACAGGTAAGACAGTAGGAACAAGTTTTCCTAACAGTTGTAAAAAAAAGAAATTTTACATAAAATTACGAACTACCCTGAAAATAATCGAAAAATGCATAAAATAAGAGAAATCTGTCTGTGGTATCTCCTGCTTATAACACTGGTTGCCACAGTATTTGCTGATCTAGGCTGAAGTCGGACAAGATCAAGGCATAAAGCCTAACATGCATGGAAATCCCCAACATAGGCGGATTCCACATGAGATCAGAAGTTTCTGTTGATCTCAAGGTGACATTCAGCCACATTCATCTGGGGAGAAGGAGAGGGGGGGTCGGACAGTGAAATCCTATGCATTTAGCTTACTCCTGAAACTGGGCAGCTTGATTCTCCAGATTGTTGAATTGAACAGAGGTGTGTAGAAGAATTAAAATAAACATACTGTATTTTAAACACAAAAATATTCATATTCAATTTTAATATATTAATGTTAATATATTAAAATAGTATATTTACATTAATATAAGAATTTTAAAATCTGCTACGGTGGCTCATTTTAGCAGTGTTTCGAGAGTCTCTGTGTAGCCCAAAGAGATCCAACTGGGTTCGATCTCTGAGTAAAACCTTTGATATACATCTCTACTGTATACTTACAAATGTGTTTAGAATCTCTTGTTTGATGCTATCAGAATAAACATCTGTGACAAAAAGCACAATGTGTATGAAACTTATTTGTAGAAAACCATATACCTTACAGTGGAATTTCAGAATGCATTTTTTAATCAATTCTGTTCCTTTTTTTTTTCTTTTCAGTCTTACGCTTGCTAGTATTTCGAAGTCCCCCAAAGAAGCCAATCATCCACCATGATTTTACCCAGAAGAAGAAAGGAGTGGAACTTTCTGGCTCATACATTTGTAAATGAAACTGTACAGAATTATATTTTAAATATATATTTTTAATCCCATACATTGATAGTTTTTGGCCAAATAAAGAGTTTAGGATATTACATTGTATGCCTGACAAAAAAATGTAAACACACATAATATTTATGCATAATGAAAGAAATTGGCAGACATTTGCTGTTAATAAAACTTAACCCTTTTTATTTTTGTAAAATATCATTGACTTTTATACTTATTGTTATTAAACTAATGAGTAAAATAATAAAGGTTTGCTGAGTTTTTAATTAAAAAGTGTTTGTTTAATGCTTTGTAAGGAAAAAAACACATATACTATATGAACAAATGTATTGTAACACCTGACCATTACACCAACAGAGACTTTTATGACATTGAACTCTAAAAACTTACAGATTGATGTGTAGTTGGTCACCTTTTTGCAGCTATATCTTCCATGCTGCCTCTCTCGCACTAATCACTAATCTAACGTCAGAGCATTGGGCTTATGTTACCTTCTGGTGCTCATCAGATCAGTGTGCAGAGAGCACGAGAGAGGCAGCATGGAAGACTAGTGTCTCTCGCACAGAAGGTAAGTACTGGGGAAGGGGGTGATGAGGGGGAAAACTGGTTCTGGCATATTAAAGGACATGCAGTCTGAAGCATATTAATTGGAATACTGGTTGTATAATATTAATGGGAATACTGGTTGTGGAATATTAATGGGCATATTGTCTGAAGCATATTAATTAGCATATGGGCTGTGGCATATTAATAGACATACTGTTTGTGGCATATTAATGGACATACTGGCTGAAGTTTAATAATGGGATACTGATTGTGACATATTAATGGGCATATTGGTTGTGGTATATTAATGGGCATACTGGTTGTGTCACATTAATGGTCAAAGAGTGGCATATTAATGGGCATACTGGTTGTGGCACATTAATGGTCAAAGAGTGGCATATTAATGGGCATGCTGGTTGTGGCGTATTAATGGGCATACTGGCTGTGACATAATAATGGGCATACTGGTTTGGCATATTAATGGAAATGCTGGTTGTGAAATATTAATGGGCATAATTGCTGTGGCATTTTAATGGGCATACTGGTTGTGGCATATTAATGGACATACTGGTTGTGGAATATTAATGGGCATAGTATTGAAAATAATAGCATTAACATCACAGGTAAGACAGTAGGAACAAGTTTTCCTAACAGTTGTAAAAAAAAGAAATTTTACATAAAATTACGAACTACCCTGAGAATAATAGAAAAATGATTAAAATAAGAGAAATCTGTCTGTGGTATCTCCTGCTTATAACACTTGATGGTTGCCGCACTATGTGCTGATCTAGGCTGAAGTCGGGCAAGATCAAGGCATAAAGCCTAACATGCATGGAAATCCCCAACATAGCCGGTTTCCACATGAGATCAGAAGTTTCTGTTGATCTCAAGGTGACATTCAGCCACATTCATCTGGGGAGAGGGGGGGGGGTGAAATCCTATGCATTTAGCTTACTCCTGAAACTGGGCAGCTTGATTCTCCAGATTGTTGAGTTGAACAGAGGTGTGAAGAAGAATTAAAATAAACATACTGTATTTTAAACACAAAAATATTCATATTCAATTTTAATATATTAATGTAATATATTAAAATGGTATATTTACATTAATATAAGAATTTTAAAATCTGCTACGGTGGCTGATTTTAGCAGTGTTTCGAGAGGCATACATTAATGGACATACTGGTTGTGGAATATTAATGGGCATAGAGTGGAATATTAATGGGCATACTGGCTATGGCATGTTAATGGGAAAATTGGCTGTGGTATATTAATGGGTATAGAGTGTCATAGTAATGGGCAACCTGGTTGTGGCATATTAATGGGCATACTGGCTTTGGCATGTGAATGGGCATACTGGCCGTGGCCAGTAAAGTTCTTCCATACCAAACTCATCCAATCATGTCTTTATGGTCCTTGCTTTGTGCACTGTGGCACAGTCATGCTGAAATATAAAGGAGGATATTGCATTATCCAAAATGTCTTTGTTTTGATAAAGAATTAACATTTTCCTTCACTGGAAGTAAGGGTCCTAGCCTGACCCCACAACAGTATCCCTCCTTCACTAAACTTTACTGTTGGCATAATGCAGTCAGACAGGTAACATTCTATGGGCATTCGCCAAACCCAGACTCACGCAACAGACTGTCAAACAGTGAATCAGGATTCATCACTCCACAGCACATTTTTTTACTTCTCCAGAGTCCAGTGGCAGCTTACTTTACATGACCAATGCTGGACATTATACTTGGTGATGTGAGGCTTGTATACAGCTGCTCAGCCATGAAAACCAATTCCATCAATCTCTTGTCACACAGTTTTTATGCTGATATTAATGCCAGTCTAAGTTTGGAACTCTTCAGCTATTGAATCAGCAGAGCATTGGTGACTTTTACGCATCATGTTCCTCAGCATTCGGTGATCCTGCTCTGGGACTTTATGTGATCTTTCACCTTGTGGGTTAGTTGCAGCTGTTCCTTATTGCTTCCACTTTCCATAATCCCACATACAGTTGACTGTGGAAAATCTAGCAGAGATGAAATCTTACAAACTGACCTATTGCAAAGGTGACATCCTATCACAGTACCAGTCTTGAATTCACTGAGCTCTACAGAACAACACATTAAAAAAAAAAAAAAAAAAGTTTGTAAATTCAGACTGCATGGCCACCTCATCTTTTTAAGTGGGAGAACTTGCATAATTGGTGGCTGACTAAATACTTTTTTGCCCCACTGTATGTAAATACACACAGTCATACTTGCATACACAGCAACAAATACACACACAGTCACACACAGCCACACATACACAGTCATCATTACACACACAGTCACACTTACACACTTCACATATGCATACACAAATAGACTCAAGGTGACATTTACACATATACACTCAGGGAAATATTCACTAAAGTCCGAGTTTGGAGGTTAAGATTAAGATTTATCTTGATCTCCAAACTCAAACAGACTCAGCCAATCTTTCGATGCCTCTCAACCTCGTAAAATGGTATTCACGAACAATTTTTTCAAGATCCAGATGAGGTTGTGTTTGACTTTTGAAAAAAATAATTGTTAGTTCAATTTGCCTCCCCTTATAGCCTATAGAAGGCAAATTGAAACTAGCATTTTTTTTTCTAAGTCAAATTTGAAATTGAACCCCTTCCCGTCCTTATGACGAGTTAACTCGTCATGGTTGTAAACGAGCGGTGTGCTCCGTGCACACCACTTTTCGTGGCTTCCCGGATCCAGGACTTTGCCTTGCAACCGAGGCTTAGTTCCTGGACCCAATGAGCGAACGTGGGGTCAGCTGATCGCTGTGATTAGCGAATCACAGTGATCATTGATGCCCATGTTACAAGTCAATGTTTTGAAACATTGACTTGGTCACTGTGTCACCCTCAGTACCTCTCACTGCGATCGTGGATACATAGAGTTCCAGGAGGTTTGAAGTGGTAAAATAAAATATTTCTAAAAGTTAACCCCTTCATTTCTGTTTCTGATCACAGTTATCAACTGTGATCAGTGCTCTTTAATTTTTTACTTTTTTCCATTTAAAATAAAAAATTTAAATAAAAATCTCCAATTTTTTAAATTAAAAGCTTTTTTAAAAGCAATTTTTAAAAAAAATTAATTTAACCCTTCCAGTGCCATTTTGCAGCCGCTATTGCTGTGATCCCCCCCCCCCCCTTTTTGTGGGAATATTGTATTTTATTTTATTAGTTAGTTAGGTGGGAAATTGTTTGGGATTTGTGGGTTAGGTTGGGAGTTTAAAAAAAAATATTGTTTTTGTTATAGTTCAGTGTTAAAAATGCCCCTTATGTACAACGTGGAAGAGGCTTATGCCATTCTGGCATCCAGTTCAGACACTAAAACGGCCTCCGATAAGGAGCCAATAATTGATTCGGAAAGTGACAGTAGTATGGGATCTGCTGGCAGCCCGCAACCCCCACAAAGAATGCACACAGTCCCTGAAGAACTTTCATGGGTGACACCTTATAGTCTGCAACCAGACATACCCACTTTCACGGCATCGCCTGGCATTACAGAAAACTTAACCTGTACTGAACCACATCAATTTGTGCAGCTGCTGCTCACGGATCAACTATTTGAGCTGATCGTTGAGCAAACAAATATTTATTCCCAACAGTACTTGGCAGCAAAACCTACCTCATATTATGCTAGGCATCAGAGCTGGCATTCCACTGACTTGGTGGAGATAAAAAAGTTTTTTTCACTCTTGCTGGTTATGGGAATTTTTAAAAAGCCAAGTATAAGTTCCTATTGGAGCAAACATCCATTATTGGCCACCACGCTTTTCCCAGCTATTATGACCAGGCAGAGATTTGAAATATTTCTCTGCTTCCTCCACTTCAATGACAATACTAAGTGTCTGCCAAAAGATGACCCCTCATATGACAGGCTCTATAGGTTAAGGCCCCTTCTAACAAACTTTCTCACATATATGTGCCTGACCAAAGAATCTGTGTAGACGAATCACTTATGCGATTTAAAGGCAGATTGCTTTTCAAGCAATACATACCATCTAAGAGATCTAGATATGGTATCAAATTCTATATACTCTGTGAAAGTAACACAGGCTACACTTTTGCCTTTCGCATTCACCAGGGGAAAGACTCCAATCTAGATCCACCAGGGTGCAATGACTCTATTGGTACAAGCAGAAATGTGGGATCTCATCCTCCCATTACTAAATAAGGGATACCACCTGTACGTGGACAATTACTACACCAGCATTGAGTTATTTAAAAATCTGTACTGAATGGAAACGCTGTTTGAAAAAATAGAAAAGAATTTCCCCAGCAGCTGGTTTACCCAAGGCAAACACGTTGGACATCATCCTCATTAAGACAGGATGAACTACTGGCCCTTAGGTACACAGATAAAAAGGATGTGTACATGCTTTCAACAATCCATGATGAAAGCACAGTATCAGTGACAATAAAGCCTTCAAACAAAAAAATGAAAAAACCACGATGTATCCTGGAGTACAACAGGCACATGGGGGGAGTGGACCTTGCAGACCAGCGCATTATACCATACCTAGTCCAACGAAAAACCCACTCCTGGTATAAAAAGGTGGCAATTGTACAATTCGTACATTTTATATAACAAGGCAGGTACATAGCTTCTTAGAGTACCAAACAAAAGCATTAAGTCATTTTCTTTTGGAGCAGCCCCCTACGCCTGCAAACCTGCAAGCAGAAAATGTTGTCCAACTGAGTGAGAGAGAAAATCCCCCAACTGCCAATAAGCAAGTACCTCTAAAACGCTGCAGAGTGTGCTACAAAAGAGGCATAAGGAAAGAGTCCATCTACCACTGCCCTTCCTGTCCTTCTCTGCCAGGCTTGTGTGTAAACCATAAAAATGTATCTTTTGGTAGAGACATGTTGTGATGTAACAGAACACTTTTAGGGGGGTTTGTCCTTAGCTGCAGATAAGCTGCTCAAGAAATCCTAAGCAACATAGCAGCATTCCCCAAAAAAATTATATTCCCAAGTTTGGCAATCATTTGTGTCAAAATGGCTGCATCAAATGCCTGAAAGGACACCAAATAAAATACCCTAGGTTTCTAGTTTTACATATATGGTTTTATGGGGGTAAAATACATTGGCCAGCTTTGAAAATGTCCCAAATGGAACACAGGCGCAGGCTGACTACATGTCAAAATTCTATGGTGGAAATGCGCTCCTCTCAAATGTGGCCTTTTAGCCCCCAAACAACCCAACAAACGTATGCATGGGTGGTATCCCTGTACTCGGGAGATGTTGCTGAACACATATTGAGGTGTAGTTTGTCAGTGACGCCTAACAGCATCTGTGAATTCATGCCTGAAGTACTATGTATATGAAAAAACATTACTACCCAACAGTTCGATAAATACTGGTGGTAGTTTTAGTGCATGGAAATTGTTAAAATACCCCCATTTGAAATACCCTAGGGTGTCTAGTTTTCAAAAATATATGGTTTTGTGGGTTAAAATACACTGTCCGGCTTCAAATATGTCCCAAATGGGACATAGGCCCAGGTTGAGAGCATGTCAAAATTCCAAGTGTGAAATTCAAAATGTGCACCTCCCAAATGTGGCCTTTTATCCCCAAATAACATAACATACCTATACATGGGTGGTATCCCTGTACTCAGGAGATGTTGCTGAACACATATTGAGGTGTTGTTTGTCAGTGACACATAACAGGATCTGTAAATCCCTGCCTGAAGTACAATGTATATGAAAAAACATTACTACCCAACAGTTTGACAAAGGCCTTTTAGCCCCCAAATAACATAACCTACCTATACATGGGTGGTATTCCTGTACTCTGGAGATGTTGCTGAACACAAAATAGGGTGCTTTCTTGCAGCATCACACAGCAGACTGTCAAGATTAATGTGTAAATGATGAAAAAACATGTTTTTTAAAATATTTTATTTCTTTTTATTTGTAATTTTAATACTAAATTACAGATTATATTTATGTATATGGTATCCAAAGAAAGCTCTAAATGTCATTTTAAAAACAACATATAACTTGTATGGGTGTGTTAAATGGTAAAGGGGAAAATTACTTTTAAACAACCACATATGTTGTAAAAATCGCTCTGGTCACTGGCCTAGTAAAACCCTTAGTCCTTAAAGGGTTAAGGTAAAAAAAAAAAAAAAGAATAGAAAATGTAATAAATAAAGAAAACAAATAGCTCTGAGGGCAATAAACTAGGAAGCAAACTGATCACAGTAACAAACTTTTTTGCCCCCGCACAGCCTGTCAGTGCCAACTTGGCCCCCAAACAGCTTCTCTGTGCCATCTTAGCCATCAAAACAGCCTCTCTGTGCCAACTGTGCCTCCTAAATAGCGCTCTGTGCCATATTTGTCCCAAAACAGCCCCTCTGTGGCATTTTTCCAGCCCCAAACAGAGTCCATGTGTTATCATTGCCCACGCCAGAACCTGACTGCATACATTGGAATTGTCTCAGCAACTAGATTGCACACATAGGACTTTCTCCAGCACCTAAATTGCAAACATACGACTTGTCCCAGTATCCGGATATCAAACGCATGAAATTCCCCAGCACCCAGATTGCACACATAGGACTTTCTTCAGCACACAGATTGCAATTTAAGTGATGGACAAGTCTAGGACCCACATGACTTGTCAGCACACATTTATTGTTCCCACTGGACTTGCACAGCACCCAGATCGCACACATAGGATTTGATCTGCACCCAGATTGCAGCCACAGGAACTTGTCCAGTATCCGGATTTCAAATGCATTACTTTCCCCAACACCCAGATTACACACGTAGGACTTTTTCCAGCACTCAGATTGCATCTTCTGGACTTGTCCAGCACCTAAATTGCAAATGTAGGACTTGTCCCAGCACCTAAATTGCACCCACAGGACTTGCCAGTGCACATAGATTCTTCTCACTGGACTTACCCAGCACCTAGATTGCACACATAGGATTTGATCTGTACCCAGATTGCAACCACAGGAACTTGTCCATTATCCTGATTTCACCTGCATGACTTGCCCCAGCACCCTGATTGCAGACATAGGACTTATTTCTGCAACCCAGTTGCACTTATAGGACCTGCCCATCACCCAGATTGCACAGACATCCAGCTGCCTACCTCTTCCCCCTTCCTCCCTTGAAAAAAAATAAAGCAACAGAAACTCAGGGTTCTGGAGTGGAAATTCAGAGCACTCTGCACAAGTGCCTACATGAAGAATGAAAATAGTGTAGTAAATTTAGCTACTCAATAATAAGGGGGGTGAGTGTGTATGTGAAAATTATTTTCAATGTAAAACTACAGGAAATGAGGAAAAGATATATTGTAAATGGAACTGCTCCTTCACACTCTAGACAAGTAGAATGAAGTGCAGATTGCATGAAAGAATTTGGAAAAGGTTTGGTCCTTCCTGGCTTTTTTCTGTTATAGTACAGGATGAAGATGCTCTTTTGCCCATGTGTTAGTAAAGAGGCTATTTCACATGTACATAGTGTTAGGCCTATTTTTTTTAACGTTTAAAGCAGCTATGTTAATCTAAAATTATTATAATAGCACCTATAATCAGGATGTTTTCAAAGAAATGTATATTATATGTAAAGTTCACAAATCTACTAAGCATACTTTACTGGGATAAAAACCAAAAACAAAACTAAGGTTTTAAAATAATAGTTGGGCTTGGATTGTGAATTACTGGACACACCCTACTGATTGTAACTGCTAAACTGTGACAAGCAGTTGCTTAAGAATTTGGTTTGTTTCCATGCTTGTGAAAGCCTTACTAATTGTTTGGTTTGTAGCATATCCCAGCAACCTGCCTGTCATTGATAGAGTCCCTACGTCAGCAGACTTAGCAGGTGCCATACAGATTCAATTGCTTTATACTAATATTTGCAGACCCAATTTGCAATTCTTTTTTTTTTTTTTGCACTTTTTATTATGTTTCTCAAGAATTGTTCAGACTGTTTTAGCTTGGCTTTAATTCCTCTCGCTGTTTGGAGCATTGTCGTGAACATCCTGTTATATTTTCCAAATGGGGATTCTACGTATGCCTCAACTAACCAGCTCACTAATTACATATGGTATTTTCAAGGGATCTGTTTTGGAGGTATTATGGTGAGTTTAAATTTGATGGCCTGGTGGTTAACACAATCTACTTTACAGTATTTCAATCTGCCTCAATAGATAAGCACATGCATGGTACATGCACGTCACACACTAAGAATGTTATGAAGAGATTTTTTGATAATCAGGAATATTTGTATAATCATAAAGGACATTAATTGTCTTCTATTTGATATAAATTTCAGTTAGGTAATACAAGTTAGTGTATTAACTGTACTAATTAAATGACCAGCAAATGTATAGTTTATTTACAGCAGTTATAGATGTGGACATACTAGGTGGGCCAAAATGTTCTTATATGTTGAGTTTTTATGTTATATTAAATAATACTCCCACTCCTGAAAAAATGCTTCCTGGTCCTCTGCATTGAGGAGGGCACCCATGTGAACCACACTGCAAAGTACCCATTCACCACAGGATGCCTAGCATGGGAAAACGAGCAAACGCAGCAATGCATTGCTATAATATGGTACTGAGATAGAATCTGTAACATTTAATTTAAATTACTTTTTTGTATACTTATATTTGCTATTTTGGTTACCAAAATGTATAAATAAAATAGAGGGGCCTGTACTAAAAACATGCAAATGTTATGTTATGTGCAAAACAATTTTTGTGCTTTGCTCCTTTTGCAATGTACTAAATATTTAACACTCAAATAGTAAATACAAGCAAACTGTGAATAAAAATGGTCATAATTGCGAATAAAAACTACAAATATTTTTTCTACCTTTTTTATTAGCACTTGCTAAAAGCTGGTGGAATTTTCATACGCAAAATATTTGCAAAAGTCTTTAGCATGCGCGATTATAATCGCAATTTAGTAGCACAACCCGGAAAAATGCACACTACATAAAAATAAAAGGAAGAGGCACAAAAAAAAACCTACCTTTTTCCCACTAACACTTGTTTAGTACATGATCCCCATAGAAGTCTCTTTAAAGTGACACGGTGTAATTTTTGCCTTGCTGCTGCAATTTAATAGTGAGATTGTCATTATCAAACTTGACACATGTTACAAAAAGAGGGATCCTCACATGCAGATTTTTTTAAACTGAAAGTGAAATCTGGTGGATACATACTACATGGCACACAGAGGTGCTAAAAAATACAGTACAAATTCAAAAAATGCTGATGTTGCGCTTCCTAGTGGTGATATTCTATTGGTGCAGTTTAAAACCAAAACGGTTCAGACGTTTTCAAAATGTTACATATCTAAGAGCAATACACACTTTAAAATACTTTTTTATTTCATAAATTATGTGTTAAACTGGAATATTACCAATTTATTAGCAAATTGTCTTTGATAATATGTATAAAAATACAAAATATTTAAATAACTGAGTATTGTTCTAAAAAAAACTGTATTGTTCTTTGTTATTTTACATTACGAAAATTCAAAAATGCTTTAGTTTTAGTGTTACACTGCACTAATATAATATAATAAAACACCCATCAGTTATATCTTTAAAGGGGCTGTTGCACCTATAGTGTCTGAAAAAAAATAATTTTACATAAGTGCAGTATACACTACCATTAAAATGTATAGGATCACTTAGACATCAAATGGGTTGTAAAATGAATAGGAGATAAAGTCAAGATCTTGATTTTTAAAATGATAAACCTGGATAAGCTGACAGAACTTGAGATTGGAACATAGGAGTCATGGTGGCTGATAAGGGTTTCATATTTTTTCACAATAATTTGGATTTAAAAAAGGCCACAGGCTGGTCAAATATCTGCAAATCAAGAAAGCCCCTCAAACCTAGATTTCATTATAAGCACCCATAACAGCTGATTTCAGCAGAGAAAGGTTGACTCCGCAGTACTGGTTAATAAAACCACTGCTTCAGAAGAAGTCATTCTGCTTTCTGTGTACTCCCTCTCACTTATGTCATAGAATTTAGAAGAATCACATGAAATTATTTTCAGTCTTACGTAACATTGGACACAACCAATTTTTTCACTGGCCTTCTGGGTGACAACTCTATGTAAAGTCCATTCAGCAAACAGTGGGCAAGGGGTTCTTGTTCATGTGCAAGGGTGAGGATTAAAAAAACAGCAAAGGTCCCAGGACACTAGCAAAACCAGAGGGTATTCTCTCCCAAACACCCAATATAGAACGACTAGTACCCATTATTCGGAAGAAAAAATAATTATTTATTTACTTCAAACATGTCACCTAATACAGCCTTTTTCAACCTTCAAACGATTTATCCACTTGACTTGAGACATGGGTTTGGTAAAGTGCTTATGTTATTACCTCTGTTGCTACAAAAACAAGTGAACACAAGGTGATCGGTAGCCAGGAACACTATGGCAGAGACCTGATCATGGTCTTAATAGACCCTGTGTGTCCCTGCCAAAAAATCGCAAGACCTCCGGACGTCACGTGTGACATCACTGAGGCGTGCCCGAACCCGGAACCTGGCGATTTAGAGAAATGTAGCACCGACTACATTTCCCCTATCAGACTGAGGCCACTTTGGTCTGACAGGTGGGATCTCGCTACATGTGCCTGCAGCGGGATCCGAGCACAGCTCATCGCGTGAAGCCACGATTATCTGTTTAACACAGGACGTACTATGTCATACTAGCAACTTTTAAGGACTTAAAATCAGGACGGCATAGTACGTCCTAACGTCACAAAGGGGTTAATTAATCTTACAGTCAATGTGTGTATAGTCCCTAAATACAGGTGAAAAAATCAAGGAATGAATTGTTGCACTAAAGTGCTTAATAAAGGGTAAATGTAATGAATGAATTGTTAGACTTTTGAGTGTTTTTTAGTCTACAAATTTTCTGATGAAATGAGCTGACCAAATAAAATCCACTTCTCCCAGAATGTACATGATAATGGTACCGGTAATGCGATAAATGTCCTAATAATATCCTGTTTAGAAAATATTGGATGCCTCAGGTCCAATAAAGACATGGTAGCAAATATATTTTAACAAAAAACAATTTTCATATGTTTGTTGTTGTTTTTTATTTTTTCATCCAGATTCTCATTATTGCTACAGTCCTGTTACTGGTAGACTATTACCAGTGCTGCGCTACCTGCTGTTTGAGGAATAAAAGGCATGAAGTTAATTGTTCTGTAAGTAGACATTCCAACCACAATAGGATATCTCATTTATATAGAGGTAAACCAAAGGTTCCAAAGCTCATGTCTGTTATGCTTACAATGAAGAGTAAAGTGGGACAAAGCTACATAGAAAGGGGTAGAAGGAATCTGATGTTCAAGTAAAAACAGAACAACAGTGTCAGTTATATAACCTTGCAAACCTACTGAACTTAACTTTTCTCTCTCTTACTATTGGTGTCTGAATGGAATGTCATGGGCCTAAATGTACAGAGGATTTGCTGCAGAGGGGCCAGACTACCTCTGAAGTATTCCGATTTAATTGTGTATTTTAGCATGGAGCTTGACAGATTTCTGCAACAGCTCCTATGACCAGCAATTATCTTTCTACCCTGGAGCACCCAAGACTAATCTGGAGAGAGATTAGCACTCCTAAAATAGTAAATAAAGAGACTTGATGTAGGTGTGGTGCTGTTCAGGAACAATCTTGTAAATGAAAGGGGAAGGATGAATTAATAGAGAAGGAGACACAAGTCACTTGAGGAGCAGATTGGGTTAAAAGCTATTCACTAAAAGTGAGCTGAAGGTAAATTGTGTGAGATGAACATAGAGTCAATTGAGCAGGAGTAGCTCGCCAAGGTGATGGCTGCACAATACATAGTCTGTGAGATTAAATCTTCATCTCAAATCTCCTGCACCTAGTTTTTAGTGGATAGTCCCTGCTGTGCTAGAGATTATGTGGCTATTCACTAAAAGGTGAGTTGAGGTGAGATGAACATTTCATTTAATTTAGCTATAAATTGCACAAGAGTTTGCTTAGCAGGACACTATCACCAGGTTTATTCCTACTGAATATATACTATTTGCTCGATTATAAGACGACCCTGATTATAAGACAACCCCCCAAACTTTGGATATTCCTTTAGGAAAAATACTAAAAGCCTGAATATAAGACTACCCTATAGGAAAAAAGTTAAACTTGTATATATTCACATGTAAATTGCTTTTTTAATAAAATATTACATTAAAAAAAATGCATTTCTTGTGTTTATTTCTTTTTATGTGCCAATGCTGCCTCTCTCTTTCCCTTGCCCCCAGCTTTGTCTCACTCCACACTCCCCTGTCTCTTCCCCCCACATGTTTCTCTCTGCCCCCCTTCCTCTTTATCTCCCCCCCCTTCCTGCTCTGTCCCCCCTGTCTCTCTGCCCCCCACCCTCCCTCCCTCCCCCTGTCTCTCTGTCCCCCACCCTCCCTCCCTCCCCCTGTCTCTCTGTCCCCCTCCCTCCCTCTCCCTGTCTCTCTGCCCCCCCCCCCTTACCTGTACTTCAATCCCTGGTGGCTAGTGGGGGCAGCGGGGGGATGTCTGCACGATACTTGCAGACATCCTCCATGCTGCCCGACACGGCAGTCTATTATGACTGACAGCTGTCCGTCATAATAGTCTGCCGTGACGGGCAGCATGGAGGATATCTGCAGCTCTGCTGGGGACCTGGATCCATGTCTTATAATCTGACCTCAATTTGAGGTCAGATTATAAGAGACCTCGATTATAAGACGAGGGGGATTTTTCAGAGCATTTGCTCTGAAAAAAACCTCGTCTTATAATCGAGCAAATACGGTAACTAAATTGGTGAGATGAAATGTACATCTCACCTCATCTCACCTTTTAGTGAATAGCCCCCTATGTTGTGATAAGCAGCAGTGTAATGCTTCTCAACTCCATTTCTTTCAGAGAATGGGATCGCCAGTGTTTGCTCTTCTAGGAGTCATGTTCGCAGGATATTCATTGATCATCTCCTCACTTGGATTAGTGCAAGGGCCATACTGCAAAACATCAACCACTTGGGAATACCCCTTTAAAACTACAGCAGGAGGGTATGGTTGTATAAGAATTACATTTTTTTTTTAACAAACAGATTGCTAAAAGTGTTTATTCTTGAAGAACAAATTAATTTAGAGGTACAACAGCACAGAATTGTAAAAAGGTTAATAAATGTGCATTTAGTTTGATATCCTCTAGATTGTAAGCTTGCGAGCAGGGTTCCCTATCTCATGTATCAGTCTGTTCTAGTTCATCTAACTTAGTATGCAGTTCCTTTCTATGCTCTGTATCTAGCGATACGTAAATAGTTGGCTCTATGTAAGTAAATATTAATGTAATGTAATGTAATATCATGTGGATACAGCTCCTGATTATTGCCAATTAATTCCTTGTTAAATTTGATGACGATATCATTTAAAATAACAAAAGGCCAACTGTACATCCTCATCAACTAAGTCATGGAAATATCCCATTTTGTGCAATAATATAGAGTGCCACTGTGAGGAGACTCACAACATCAATACACATACACAAAAATATAATTTGCATGTCATTCAGTTGGTGGGGACCCGCTAGCCCTGACATGTATCCTCCATCTTGAATCTCAATAGACTTTCTACAAAGAAATAAGTAACATAGAGGAGCATGTACTAAAAAAACACAAATATATGTTATGTGCAAAACTATTTTTGCACTTTGCTCCTTTTGCAATATACCAAACATTTAACATTTAAATAGGAAATATGAGAAAATTGCGAATAAAAACAAGAAAGTTTGCGAATATTTTTTTCTACCTCTTTTGATAGCACTTGCTAATAGCTGGTGTAATTTTCGTATGCAAATAAAAATTATTTTTCACAAAATATTAGCAAAAGTCTTTAGCGTGCGCAAATATAATCATTATGTATAAGCGCAACCGGAAAAAGGCACACTAAATAAAAATAAACTTAAGAGGTGCAAATCAAGGGGGGAAAAAAGCACAAAATGTTACAAATAGTCGCAAATTGCTCCTTAATCATATTTTACCTACTTTTTTCCCACTGCACTTGTTTAGTACATGACCCCATAGTTATTTTTGATCATGAAAAAGAAAAAAGTTTGAGGATACTTGTAGTTATGCAATAGTTTTGCATTAGAAGATCATGGGGCCCCTTGTGGAAGCCACACCTATATAGAAGTCCTGCCCACATCCAAGCCTTATATTACAAAATGTGTTTCTCCCCCTTGTTTTCCAAAAACAAGTTTAATAACTGACCAAATATGTAAAACTACTGTACAGTTCCCTTTCACTAGCCCAAATAAAATATTTTCCTCAATGTGGAAGCATAGATAGACAGCTTCTTGATAGCAACACTGCCAACAGACAATCACTGACTGGAGAATTGTAGAATGCAGGTAAGAGCTTCATTCTGTCAAAAGATACCAGGAACCCATACCTACAAATAGTATTATTACTGAACATAATAATAATAATAATAATAATAATAATAGACAGTGGCAGGGGTGCTAACTCATAGACCTGTGATTCAGTTTGTCTAAGTGGTCAACATGTGAAGTTTTTATAAGGCTCTTGATCAGGGTTGGCACCTTTTCTTCAAAAAAATACCGGCCTTGCTGGTGCTTCCATAGACTTAATATTGGACTCAAGCCAATTTTTTACCGGCCTGCTGGTAAAATACCGGCCAGGTGGCAACCCTACTCTTGATCATAGGTTTATGATTAAGCACTCCTAGTGGTCGAACACATGAGTATTTATGATGTTTTCTACATATTTGGTAGTGGAAGCACACTGTGCTCAAATGAAAGCAACAAAATAAGGTGGAAAAAGCTGCTAGTTATATAAAACATGTTTGGTTGGATCAAATAGATCCAGAAAAACATTGGATTTGCCAGCTCACTCTCACAGCAGAAGCAATGCTTGAAAAAGGTGCTTGTTTAAAACTAAGTATTTCAAAAAAGTAAGTTTATATTTTAATTATATATTTTATTTATGATTTTAAGTTTGGCATGACATTTGACATTTACCCAGCATTCCACACATCTCCTCTTAGTAGTCTATTATTACCTCAGACAAACATATGCTTTCTGATAATGCTTTTATGACTTTATTTATTACTATTATCTAATTTTACTTGGTTGCAAAAATCAGGAGCAAACAGTTAGGATGTCTCTGGGTATGTAAACTCATGTATAATGTGTATTTTACTAGGTATCTCATCGCGTACAGCACTTGGTCTCAGTGTCTAGAGCCGTCCTATGTGGTAGAGTGGAACATCATTTTGTTTTCCATCCTGATTCTCCTGAGTGGTCTTCAAGTGATAATCTGCATAGCTAAAGCAATATATGACATGAAGATAATATGTTGTGCAACACACTCAGTAATTGTTCAGGTAAATGTTTATATTTACAGCTTTCTGTAGATTACATTTTAATTTGGGCTTAATATACTGTCTATATCCCCATTAAATCATGTGTTTCTTTCACCATTTTCATGTGCAAGTGTTTGTGCAATCCATCTACAGTGCAGTTAAATGTTAGTACTATAATAAATGTCAAAGATGCCACAGTGGGTGGGTATAAGGGGAAACCTACCTATCACCAGCAATGTAAATGAGAGGTTTCCATTTTCCATTCAATTGTTCACATTGTGAGAAAAAAAATGAAGTAAAAGTAAGCCATATAAAAAATAAATTAAAACAGTACAAAAGTGCAATTATTGTAACGTTTCTAAGTATTTAATAAACCCTTTTTTTTCTAAGTATTTAATAAACAATAAACCCTTTCATTATGCACTCAAAGAAGTGAAAAAATGTACTGTAATTGCATTTCACTAGATGGGCCGAATGGTTCTTATCTGCTGAAACATTCTATGTTTCTATGTTTTACCAAATAGCAGGTCTTCACCTGTCAGGCTGTAGCAGAAACCTCTAATCTGGAGGGAACATGAAGAGACAAATAGTTCAGGACATAAAAAGTGACTTCAAAATGCAAATATAATTTTTTTTATAACAAAATAGTAAAATACTATGAAACCATGGAAATCATTGGTACTTTATCACCCATCACATGCATAACGATTACAGTAACTATATCTGTTCCTCAGTAGAAGAAATGTATTAAAAATACAAACTCCTTAACCCTGGTTTAAAAGTCAATCCAGTGTCCTCTTGCCTGAATGGTCACATGTCCCATAACATCCAAATGGCAATCCTCAATGTTCTGAAACAATGTTTCAAGAATCTAATAAATAGCACCCAGTAATTGTCTTCAAAACTGATGGAATAAATTTCAAATTTTTTTTTTTTCACAAATTAAATGCAATTTCTCCCTGTTTTATATATTTGTCTATGGTATTTTTGTGATGTTTAAAAAGAAGGACTTGGAAGAATACATTTTGTGAATCAGTCTCTCCTAGTGGTGTGTCTGTGTGTCAATCATGTAAAGTGTGGCGGGTGGGGAAAGTATGTGAATATAGATGTAAATGAGATTGGTAATAAGGATGAGTGTATAAATGAGAATATTAACATAAACAGTTAAACAAATAACGGTAGGTAGACAGTGAAATGAGGAGTTATGCAAGATGTCACAGTGCTGGAGTAGAAGAGGGAGCTCAGAATTTGCCCAAGGTTTAAAGGTAAGGTATTTATTCCAGCACACCAGAACAAAAGTAAATGAGCTCTTTAATATGGCAAATTTTAAGGGTTAATCCATCATTAAACAGAGTAAGGGAAAACATGGATATTCTCTCTTACTTCTTTGTGACTCAAATTGTTTAAAATGTGCTAATATGTTGTTGTAAGTGTGTTAACATTTAGCTGCTGTTCTGTTGACACCCTTAGTTACGGTGCATTTTGTTTGCACTTTGCCAATAAATATCTTTATTTTCTGTTGCAGCCAGAAGATATCCATTAGGATGAGAATCGTAAAATGTATTTGAGGATCATGTCATGAAAAATATTTGGACTCTAAATATAACACAGGATAATGTGCTAAGAAAGATGTCATACCCAGAATCATCTAGGACTTGGTTCAGCAATGCTATGCAAATGTATTGTCTGCTAGATCACTGGCCAACAATTGTCTGAATATGTTAATAATAGAATATAGAATGTATAGTGGGAGTTACTAAACTGTGAACAGACAAAAGAGCTGGAAAACAGGCCAAAAATATCCAAGTTGTAAAGATAACTGAGTGTAAACCTCTTTGCAGATTTATTATTTAGTGAAGAAACCACATTGTATTTACTTTATGTATTGTTTTATTCATTTGATTAGTACTATATTTGATGGAAGATTTTGAAGGTATGTTTTACTTTCAATGTCTTGTCTTGTAAATAGTATTCGATCCCTATGTAAAGGTTATTATGATATAGTGCTAGTCTCCTTTATTTATTTAAATAAATAATAAAATTCATCAAAACAACAGGGTTGGAAATCCAACTCAACAAGACAGAAAAAAAAACAACCAAGACACAACTGCAAATATACAATGACATTTCCCCTGTAACGATGCTCTGGTGCAGAGCAATGCGAACACTGACATCCCACCTGCACTGGCTTGGAACGAAATACAGACGGGGACTCCCGCAATCGCTTTCAGTTACGAAGTACAATAAGCTGCTCACTATCCGGATGATATTCCTTCATTCCTGCGCGACCTGGGTTTTCCACCTATGCCAGTTCCCCTAGATGTAGACCAGGAGACAAGGGATGCCCCAATTGTCCCCATGGCACCAGCTTAACACCATATCGGTTTACTATGGATGCCCTTACATAGATATTACCTTATTTTACAGGTAATACACAGCACAAACTCCACTCACATACCTGTCTTATTATGCTACATGAGACACATTTGCCTCTTATCACTGCCTCCTCACTTTCACACTTTGTCTTTGTCTACTCCATCTCAGCTAACTAATTTTTCTATGTTCCCACGTCCACTAACACCTTGATGTGCAACCCCTGAGGAACGGTGGGCAAATCACTCCTTCTTGGTGCTGTGAATTCCATACTCTCCTAGTGAAATCCAATCTCCAGGGATCCACTCCAGCATAAAAGTGTTTCAGTTCTACTCTCTGTTGGTGCACTATTTAATATCAACTTCTCTCTCACTTTACTGTGATCAGTAATTGGCAATACCTGAATTTCAAAACAAACTTCGAACACTACCCAAAGTCAACACCAGTTCCAGTAAATGCCTCTGTCAATATTCCATCAGTTATGTTGTATCCTTTTATATGATATGCAGCTGTGGTGACATTGGGATACTTGTGGTGTGATTGTCTGCTCTCCAGTTAATACTTAATTTGTCATTTGTTTAGTTTGTTTGTATAAAACTCATGTTGCACATTGATATATATCCTGGACTGTTGCATTAGTATAGGTCACTGAAACAGCCCTTACTAAAGTGACAAATGACTTACTCTCTGCCACATATGAAGGTTACTCCTTACTGTTCCTCTTGTATCTCTCTGCTGCCTTAAATGTTGTTAACCACCACATTCTTCTTAACAGACTAGCCTCAATGGGTTTATGTGGCATGACTCTCTCTTGGACTGAATTGTAACCATTTCAATGCTCCTTCTCTGTGCCATTTTCTGGCCCAATGTCGTTACCCATTTTGCTCTTGGTAGTTGGTGTCCTGTAAGGGACAGCCCTAGGCTTTCTGCTGTTCTTCCCTTCTGCAGTTCTCCCTGTACACCTTCTCTCTTGGAAAACGAATATACTTTTTGGATTCCAATATCTCCTGTATGACCATGACATACAGATCTACTTCTCCTCCCATGATTGCTCTCCTTCTGTCATGTCGCATGTTGGAAATTGTCTCTACCTGCATATCTGATTGGAACTTAAAAAGTAATCTTTCTAAAATACCAGTGATAATCTTTCCTCTCTCAAGCTCTATCCATGTACCAAAACGCTACAATTTTACACACTGACGTAGTTCAATGTCATGGGATTATCTTTGACTCGGTTCTCATTTCATCCACTATTTTCAGTCCCTTACCAAATCTTGTCATTTGCACCTAAGGAACATTGCATGCGTTTACCAGTTCCCCATTGAAAGGGCCGCCAAACTCTTACTGCACTTGCTTGTGATAGCTTGTCCATCTTGACTACTGTAGCATTTTCCTGACTGGCCTTCCTCTGGTTCATTTGTTTCCCCTTCAATAAATTCAAAATGTGGCCACCAGGCTCATCTTTTCTCACTCATCACTCCACGTCAGATGCTAAGCTCTTCTAAAATTCTATCTTTAGCCTTCACTTCTCAGCCTCCCGTTTCATTGCCTCCCCTGATCACAGATACTACCCTATGTGGCCACTACAGTCCTCAAGTGGACTAAGGCTCTCCTCCAACCCTTCCACTCCTCCCATTCATGCATGCAAGACTTTACCTGAGCTGCACACTGTGTTTGGAATTCACTTACAGAGTATCCAGTTCTCTTCCTCATTTTCAATCCCCAAAAAGAGCTTCAAAACTCACCTCTTTAAGAATGCTTACAATTCTTCCCCCTAGTACACCCATTAATTAACCTTTGACCAAACCCACCTAGCTCACACTGTCCCCAAATAATGTTACTGTAAGTAAATGTGAAGGTAATGTAAGTATACAATCTATATACATCAAGGAAGCTATTAAATAAAAGTGAGGTGCAGGTGAGGTAAATATCTCATCTCAGTTGCATATATTCAGTGAAATCAACCGCCAACCTCGGAAAGACTCACCTTCCCCCTCCCCCCCTTCCCCCTCCGATGCATCATCTTAACCTTGCATAATGGTATCCACTAACCATTTTGCAAAGATCAAGATCAGGTGAAGCCTGCACAAATGAATGGGAGCGTGATCAAACTTGCATCTCGCCAGCCTACGGTCACTAAACGCAACATTTATTTAGTGGGGCCAGCTAGCTCCAGAGGGTGGCAATATTTTTTTGGGAGGTGATGCTAGGTAACTGGGGTGGCTATTACACCACCAACCACCTAGTATAATATTAACAGATTATAGGGAATAACGGCAGATTTTTCAAAATGTCATAATTCCATTATTGTAATACTATTCCTTTATGCATAGTATCTTTGCCCTTGAATTATTCCGTCATTTTAACATTAAAGGCTAGCACAGTGGGGTAGATTCAATGCCT
This sequence comes from Pelodytes ibericus, assembly GCA_036172795.1. Taxonomy (NCBI): domain Eukaryota; kingdom Metazoa; phylum Chordata; class Amphibia; order Anura; family Pelodytidae; genus Pelodytes; species Pelodytes ibericus. The sequence continues at coordinate 166,889,753 of CM069861.1, read as the reverse complement.
GCCGATAGTTAAAGTATGTTTGTTATCACATACTCCTCATGGCACAACATGTGATTCAATGCCAACTGAGATCAGCAAACTAATGTGTTCAAGCACTAATTTGGCACTAGAGGAATAATGGCATTTTGTAAAAAAAATTAAAAAAAAATACGCAGTTATTCCATAAAAAAGTTCAATTAACAATAGGGAAGTGGGGGAGTAATAGTCCTGATAACTAGTTAATGAATGGGGTTGAGGTCTCCCCTAATTTCCCTGCCCCATATATAAACAAATGAGCTATGTCCCTTTGGAGCCTGGTGTTGGTAGAATGCCTACATCTCCCATAATAAATAACTGGGACCATGCCCCCTAAGAATAATCAGGGCCCCTGGTCCCAGTTCTATAATTACATAGGCCCAGGAACATGCCAAGTGCTGTTGGCCCCCTAAAATAAATGATGGGGCCATGTCCCCTAACAATATACAGAGCCTGGGGCTGCCCAAGCGTCCCTGGTCTCCTTAAATAAGTAATATAATTGAATTTATGGGGCAAGTGCCTGCCTAAGTGCCCCTGGCTCCCTACAATAAATAAAATAAACTGAGCAAAATTATATAATTAACCTACCTTCTCTCCCTCACCTCTAACTTGCCCAGGTAGAGGGGGATAAAGTACAAAAATAAAAATCCACCCTTTGTGTAATGTGGATAAAAATATACCTCTAAAGGGTGCACTGCGGTTAAAAATATACCTTTAAAAGGATGCACTGTGGATAAAAATATGCCCCTTGCTGTTCTGCAAACCATTGTGAAAAACAGGCAATGGCGGGGCTGATATGAGCGAGGCATATGACTGGCTGGTTAGCTACGTGTGGCACGTTTTTTTTTATAGGTGGCTCCCCCAGCATTTTTCGTTCATAGGGTTAATGCTTTTCCAAACTTTTTGTGTGCCCTACAGCACTGAAATGTGGAAATATTGGCTGGGCTAACACTTATATCATTTTTTTAACGGATGCGGCAAGAATTCAATCAAGAATGCTCATAAATTTACCGCTAACATCAGTTTTTCACTTAATCACTGGCACTGAATCCAGGTAAAATTAGAGATCATTTTTATTCTCTACACTAAAAGCAATGCTGAGAGTCCCATTAAATTGTACTGGCAGATCCATGACCTCAAAATACACATCTTTACTGGAAGCGAGGTTTGTATTTAACCAGCAACTACCTCTATTAACTTGAAGCAAAAACGTTTCCTGCTTTATTTTAGTATCTCCATAGGGTTCCCTCAGCCAGTAGCAGGCCCAGTAAAGCTTCTAAGTTAATTGGGTTTACATCTTTTAAAACTAAATAAATCAGATTAGTCCAGTCCAGTTCATGTAATACCATATAGACGATAGGAGCTATTTAATATTCACAATATGTACAAAGACTAGGCCCAATATATCATAAAGGACTTGCAAAGTTCCAGAAGCTTTTCTGCCTACAGAGAGAGTCTATATGTAAAGAGAGAGAGAGAGAGAGAGAGAGAGAGAGAGAGAGAGAGAGAGAGAGAGAGAGAGAGAAATGGCTAGATAGAGAGAGTGAGAGAGAGAGAGAGAGCGAGAGAGAGAGAGAGAGAGAGAGAGAGAGAGAGAGAGAGAGAGAGAGAGAGAGAGCACAATATTCCTGGGCTCTGAGTGGCATAATATTACTGGACTGTGACTGGCATAATATTACTGGGCACTGACTGGCATAATATTACTGGACTGTGACTGGCATAATATTACTGGACTGTGACTGGCATAATATTACTGGGCACTGACTGGCATAATATTACTGGGCACTGACTGGCATAATATTACTGGACTGTGACTGGCATAATATTACTGGGTACTGACTGGCATAATATTACTGGGCACTGACTGGCATAATATTACTGGACTGTGACTGGCATAATATTACTGGGCACTGACTGGCATAATATTACTAGGCACTGACTGGCATAATATTACTGGACTGTGACTGGCATAATATTACTGGGCACTGACTGGCATAATATTACTGGGCACTGACTGGCATAATATTACTGGGCTCTGACTGGCATAATATTACTGGGCTCTGGCTGGCACTATATTACTGGGTTCTGGCTGGCACTATATTACTGGGCTCTGGCTGGCACTATATTACTGGGCACTGACTGGCACATTATTACTGGGCACTGACAGGCACACTATTACTGGGCACTGACTGGCACTATATTACTGGGCTGTGGCTGGCACTATATTACTGGGCTCTGGCTGGCACTATATTACTGGGTATCTGACTGGCACTATATTACTGGGCTCTGGCTGGCACAATATTACTGGGTTCTGGCTGGCACTATATTACTGGGCTCTGGCTGGCACTATATTACTGGGCACAGACTGGCACATTATTACTGGGCACTGACAGGCACACTATTACTGGGCACAGACTGGCACACTATTACTGGGCACTGACTGCCACAATATTACTGGGCACTGACTGGCATACTATTAGTGGGCACTGACTGGCACACTATTAGTGGGCACTGATTGGCACACTATTACTGGGCACAGACTGGCACACTATTACTGGGCACTGACTGGCACATTACTGGGCACTGAATGGCACTATATTACTGGGCTCTGAGTGGCACGATATTACTGGGCACTGACTGGCACAATATTAATGGGCACTGACTGGCACACTATTACTGGGCACTGACTGGCACACTATTACTGGGCACAGACTGGAACACTATTACTGGGCACAGACTGGCATAATATTACTGGGCACTGACTGGCACAATATTACTGGGCACTGACTGGCATAATATTACTGGGCTCTGGCATAATATTACTGGGTTCTGACTGGCACACTATTACTGGGCTCTGAGTGGCACACTATTACTGGGTTCTGACTGGCACAATATTACTGGGCTCTGAGTGGCACAATATTACTGGTATCTGACTGGCACAATATTACTGGGCTCTGAATGGCACACTATTCCTGGTATCTATAATTGTACAATTTTCACACATTGAAAAAAATTGTGGGTGTTTTCTTACATTTTTATTATGGGGGGTGCCACACTCAGGGTCCGCCCCGGGTGCCAAATGCTCTAGGTACGCCCCTGAATACAAGTAATACTATTGCCTTTCTATGAACCGAACGAGAGCCCTATTCATAAGAATTTCTTATGAATGGGGCTCTCGTTCGGTTTATAGAAAGCCAATAGAATTACATTGTATTCTATAAAACGAACGAATAATAGTGAACGAAACGAAAATAATGAACGAATTTCGTCTGAAACGAATGCATTAATGAACGAAATTCGTTTTAGATGAAATAAATAACATTTTCGTCCAAATGGACGAAAACGAAATGAAAATTTTAGTTTTGCACATGTCTAATAGGGACCCATATGACTGCAGAGAATGAGTGGGGTTGTATACTAAAGGTTTATATTTAGCTAGCTAAGGGTAGATGGGGTTGAATAGCTATGTGTGATCTGTTGAGAATTATTTTCTTGTCTTTACAGGTCAGCATACTCCAAGTGAGGGCTGAAAAACATGTGAGGATCTCAATTGAGGTTTAAAGGATTAAGCATTGAGTGGATATTAATAGGAGGGCTACAATGGGCCTGGTTGCTGCGGGAGGTAGCAACCCTGAGAAGTGTAGTGGAAGGACTTCATTTTGGTGATGTATGCCAGGGGAAATGATTTAGACAGAGTTAAAACTATTGATTTGTTGAATTCAATATTTTATGACTTATCTCAATTCTGTAAAACGTGTGTCTGGTGGTTTAGTCATAAGTGGTTCTCAGGTTATTGTAAAAAATCCAAGATGCCGGCACACAGTGAAATGGTGGAACTTTATTGTTAGCGCAGGCAATGTTTCAACTGTTGTGAGTTTTCTTCAGGCAACGTTTCAACTCATGAGAGCAAAAATGTCCAATATTTATTCTGTAAAAGTAGATAAAAATACCTTACACTTAGGTATTATGTAGAAAACAGTAGGTCCCAAACAGGTTAGCAGAGTCTCATTCGCAGAAGCCGTCAGTTTACGCGTTTCACCTCTCTACAGAATCTTCCTCAGAACACTGTTATGCTTTTAATTATTTCTAAGTGATTGTGAAGAAATCTTGCCACCAAAATAAAAGACCACCTTATATGCTGTTTACCTTTGGAGGAAATGTGAGTGCAAATTTTGTAGTTACACCATACCTTCCATATACAACCCTAACTTACTATATACTTTGTGTGTTCTATTTTTGTATGTTTAAGAAAACTGAAGATATCTCCCTGCAAAGTCACCAGGTTGTATACATTGCACTTAATCTCGGCACAGAAGCGCACTGTCACTTTGTTCCTTTTTGTGTGTGTAAACTCCTGATGCTGTCATGGTTACACTCTGTATTCTAGGTTCCTATATAAAATATCATTCGTTTTTAGATATTTCCACTTTTTGCCTTTTAGTGGCCACTGTATCTGTATTTGGTCTTCTTGCTCCACTTTGATGCCTTGTTTCACCCAGGTATTTGCAGCTCTGTATTTTCATTAGCTGCTTCTTCCTGGGGTCATTGCACTTGCATTAGTATTTCTTGAACAATTTACTTCTTTCCATCCTGTTAAGGGCCTATCTGCAAATAACTATCTGTGATTTGCTGAGAATATCAAGAAGGATCGGAGACCCCAAACTCGGCTCAACCATATGGGGGAAGTGTTCCGATATCCCTCCACCTATCCTTTTCCTACTAAAAGCACACCATCCAGCCTGTCCTGTCTGAGCACTAACAGCCTGCCCAGTCCAGTGTTAGAGTGGCCCTTGTCCAGTCCTGAGTTATGCATCAAGGAGTGCAAATAGACTTTACAGCATTGCCTGCAAAAAGGTTCCTCTCTGACATCCTCTCCTGGAGTGTGACAGAAGCATGGGTCTAGCATCCTTTAAAAGAGATAAAGTCATAGTTACTCTTACACACCAGAAGATCTCAAGAACCCCTCAGACAAATCATTAGTTATCTACACTACAGTAATAGTACCTTGATCTGGGTGTCTTCTTTTCTTCTTTTGACTTTGTTTCTGCAAATCCACAGCACAAGATACAATCCTATGGATGACACTGCATTAACATTTATCTTGTATCAACAATTTACGCATCACTTGGTATAGAGGATAAAAGGGAAATACATCAGATGAACAGAGACAGACTAGTAGATGGAGGTGAGGTAGAGAGCCATGCTCACAGGTTTACAACCTAGAGGAATTGGTGTACATGAGACACATAAGCTAAGTGAAAAGGTAGAATAAGATGAAGGTAGTAACAGTGCATGGACAGTGGGAGCTTGGTGGGTGCAGCCAGAGGTTACTTAATGGGTGTTTTAGCTAAATGAATTGTAAGCTTCTTTAATAAGTTTAGTATGGAGGGACTTTTTGAAGTTTGAGAGTGAAGAAGAGGGTGGTATATTCTGTGGAAGTGGGTTCCAGAGATGGGGCACAGCTTGGGTAAGTCTCGCAGGAGCGAATGGGCAGAGGTGACGAGTTTGGAGAAGAGGCTTAGTCCAAGTGTGGAAAGTAATGGTCGTACTGATTAATGATGAAGGCAATGTGGGTAGGGGCTAAGGAGTGGAGTGCTTTGTAAGTTCAAATTTTGGATTTTATCCTAAAGTAAATGAAAAACCAAGGGCTTTACAAAACAGAACAGCCGATGAGGAACAATGAGTAAGAAAGATGATCTGGCAGCCGCATTTTTAATAAATTGCAAAGATGAAAGGGAAACTAGAGGAAGGTGAGTATTGCAGTAGTAGATATGAGATTTTGGAGACCTCTTTGTTTAGAAACAGACACATGCTTGAAGTGTTCCTTAGGTGCAATCGACTGTTCAGAAGCTGGTGGTGGGCAACAATGTTGACGGTAACAGAGATTTAGGAAGATCAGTAAGACGTGGCTTTTAGATTTGGAGAGTAAGTCATTTGACACTTTAGTGGGAGCTGTTTTAGTGACCTTCACTGATGTACCAGCAATTATAAAAGTGAAGGCCCTCATTTCAATATATATTTATATACATGGAACAGGGGTTCTATACAAACAATAAAATCACTTAAATGACAAATTTAGTATCACATAAAGCACAGGCAGTCACATCTGAAGAATCCCAATGTTACCACAGCTGCATGGAATTTAAAAGGTTACAACATTACTGACAGAGCATTGACATGGGAGTTTACTGGAACTCTTGTTGACTTTGAGTAGGATTAGAACTTTATTTTGCAATTCTGGTATTGCCATTTGCTGAAGGGAGAGATAAAAGTGTGTGAGAAGTAGATAGTAGGTAGTGCACACTTGTTCAGTCGGGGCATTAGCTCGAAAATGAAGCTCTTCATAATATGTCTGCTTCTTGTATCCGGAATTGATTGTATAGTTGCAAAGGAAAGAACATACTTCATTGCAATTAAAGAAATAAATTGGGATTATGCACCTTCTGAAATGAATATCATATCTGGTAATCCAGTCGCTGATGACGAGTAAGTAAACGTTTTAAAACGTGTGCCATTATTTGTTGTAATGCATTTTATTTCGTGTTAGGCCAATCAATTATACAATCATAGTTTTATTATTCACTGTCAATCCACTATTTCAAAAATAAATAGAAAATCATTTGAATAACAAAAATAAAAGAAATATATGATTATTTTTTTTTACATTAAAACTGCATCCACACTGTGACTAGAATCTTATCTGTTTCTACAAAAAAAAAAAAAAATGAGATTCTTTACTTTGTTTATAAATTGTTTGCTTATTACTTGAGAACCTCTACATTGCGCGCCATACTGAAATTCACACTTCTTCTTTTAGTTAATTTTTACCATGTAGGTAACAGAGAGTAAGAGAAATATTGCAATATTGTTGTTATTAAAGGCCTGATTCGAAATGATAATAACTTTTGTCTTCCATCAGCATACATGTGTAGTGGAGATAAACTGTAAAGTACAAAAAAACAAAAACATAATAGTTCATTCTACATTTTTGTCAAATGTGCTTTAGCAAACATTGATTACTCACAGTCTTGCATGCACTGTCTAAGGGTCAACAAAGTATTTCTACAGCTCACTGATACCCATTCCATTTTGAAAGACTGACCAGACTCTACCTCTTTCAGACTTTTCCCAGTCTGTATTTCACTTAACCCTTCACAACTACCTCAATGATATATTTGATCACCAGGGCTTAATGCCAACATCATGGCGGACCATGATTTTGACAATTTAAGGGTCTTAAGAAAAGAGAAAATTGCAGGGAACTGAGATGGAAAGTTGTAAAAATTCTCCAATTCAGCTGTATGGGAGAATTTTTACCTCTCCTATACTTTGGCCTTAAGTTTGAAATTCCCATCTCAGTTACCTCTTTATTGAGTAGACCCTTACATAATGTTGTACTTAACTTACCACAGACACTGGTGGTCTTGCACAGACACTTTATCTGTTCCTGTTTCGCACTGTTTCCCTGTGTTCATTCCATTGTATGTGATGGAACTGGGGACTAATAAAAGTATTTAGAAAATTGGCCAAACTAGATGGACCGAATGGTTCTTATCTGCCGACACATTCTATGTTTCTACTTTTAATATATCTGAAAAATAAATGTATGACACAGGTTTGGAGGGAATGTCCATAGGATCATAGGACTGTGTATCAAATTGGTTTCGTAATCACCTTATTAAAGAGGGACTAAACTCTTCAGCTCAATTTTTAATAAAACAGAAGTTAACAGCTTTTGAAGGATGCTCCTATGAAGTCCTTTTCACAAGCCATTCACATTTATTACTGTAGACTCGTTTGGGTCTATTCACAAAAATTCGACTTTGGAGGTCGACTTTCATTTTGAGACATTTTGAGTCAAATTCAGCACCCATTGTAAGCAAAAATCAAAGCTATTTTTGAGACTAAGAGGGACATGTACTAAAAAAGCGTTAATATATTTTGTGTGCAAAACTTTTTTTGCGCTTTGCTCCTTTTCCAATGTTCGAAACATTTGACACTCAAATAGTAAATCGGAGCAAATTGTGAATAAAAACAGGCAAGTTTGTGAATATTTTTTCTACCTCTTTTGATAGCACTTGCTAAAAGCTGGTGGAATTTTCACACGCAAATAAAAATTATTTTTCCCAAAATATTTGCAAAACTCTTTAGGATGCACAAATACAATTGCAATGTATTAGCGCAACTGGAAAAATACACGCTAAATAAAATTAAAAGGAAGAGGCGCATGATTTACAAACTTTTTTTCGCACTGCACTTGTTTAGTACATGACCCCCTAAGTCAAACCAAGGATGAATAGAGCCAAGAGATATTCCCATGTAGTTCCTGGTCATCTCCTTAGCTGCTATTGCGTATGTTCTGTGTGATTGATGTGAGAATCAGCCTTCTCCTTCTTTAAAAAAACATATTTGGATTTAGTTCTTTTACTGAAACCTCAGTTCATTTTTAGTTTTTAATCAAGTGTTTTACCAGGAGAAATTAATTTAGATTTTTCTAACGCTCAAGTGTGTCCAGTAGAAATGGCTCCTATATATGTGATACAATGCTGCTTGGTCTATTGGATGGGAAGCAAAAAGATTTTTTCTGCAGAAGTAGGAACTGACCAGCATGTACATTGCCCTCTGCTGACTGATCACCACATTGCTATGCTGTGCTCAAAATGAACATCATAAAAATATAATTAATTGATATGGAATATTACATTTAAAAAAACATTTTGTTGGTTTTAGAACAATGAATGATTATTTGACACCTTAACAGACAACCATTACACACATTTTAATATACTGAAGTATATTCATTGTAATAAAGAATTCATTAGTATTTCATTTTTATTCAAATATGCATCACCAAATGATTAATCATTCCATTTCTGTCCAATTCAAGCCTAAGGAAGATGCAGTGGGTTTTTTTTTATTGTCTGTCTTTGAAATGGTACAATCAACTAGGAGGAGCACACAGCTGGAAGCAAAAAAATCGAATCATACATTTATTACTATCAATACAAATATCCAAAATGAGTGTATACAATGCAATACCGTATTTACATGAAAATATAGCAGACACAATAGGAAAATAGCAAAAACAATATTACATGACATGTACAAGAAAAAATGCGCAGACGAAAGGGGGCTGTACAAGAGGGTTGACTTCCGCTTGTACAGCCCCCTGTCGCTGAACATTTTTTAGTATTGCATTGTATACAATGTAATATATTTTGGATATTTGAATTGATAGTAATAAATGTATGATTTGATTTTTTTTTTATTCCAGTTGTGTGCTCCTCCTAATTTTTGTAGTATTTGCTTTCTTTGGAGTTATTTGGGGATTTTCCCTGGAGAGTTTTTTGTGATAAAGGGGTTTGTTTACATTTGGCGAGCCTCTCTAATTTGGTGAGCCTCTCTAATTTGGTGCGCCTCTCTAATTTGGTGCGCCTCTCTGTCTTTGAAATGGGTCAGGATGTAGAATTTAGTATTTGCGACAAACAAGATGAAATACAAAATGGCAGCCACAGGGCACAAATAACTCTTGAGGTGAGAATTCTGCTGAGGCGCATGGCAGATGCTCTAGCCATTAGGATCCATATGCAGATGAATGATGAAACACCCCAGCTGTCCTCCACAATCAATATGTTCAATACATTCCTTCCTTAAATCCAGAGGCTGTCCTACAGCTAAACTGACATGAAAGGCCTAACACATGCTGAAATGAACTGCTGTATTTAGATCTTTCTGATGATTACAACAATCAAATAAGAGATATTTTCTGCACAAATTTTTGGGAGGTCTTTTGATTCTACCATGTCCTTTAGTTCTCTGCATGGCTCAATGGTGGCCATCAATTATTGGACTGTTTCAAATTCTTATGTTGCTTACTAATCAAATTTATTTATCAGTATATATACCGTATTTGACTATAAGACGACGCTGATTATAAGACGACCCTCCAAACTATGGATATTCCTTTAGGAAAAAAACTAAAAGCCTGAATATAAGACTACCCTATAGGAAAAAAGTTTAACTTGTATATATTCAGATTGATTTTTCATATTTAATAAAAAAATGCATTTCTTGTTTTTATTTACCTTTTATGTGCAAATGCTACCCCTACCCCCCAGACTTACCCAATGCGCCCCCCAACGGTGTCTGTCTCTCTCCCCCACCCTCCCCCAATGTTGTCTGTCTCTCCGCTCCTCCCTCCCCCCAGCCTTGTCTGTGTCTCTCCCCCCAGCGTTGTCTGTCTCTCTCCCCCAGTGTTGTCTGTCACTCTCCCCCACCATCCCCCAAGTTGTCTGTCTCTCTCCCCCACACCCCCTCCCCCCAGCGTTGTCTGTCTCTCTCCCCCACCCTCCCCCCAATGTTTTCTGTGTCTCTCCCCCACCCTCTCCCCAATGTTGTCTGTCTCCCCCTCCCTCCCCCCAACGTTGCCTCCCTGGTGCACGATACGCACAGACATCCTCCGCTGCTCTCCGGCACTTCCGCCGGGACTTTCATGATGAAGCCGGAAGGACCCGGCTTCATCATAGAAGTCCCGGACGCCATGCCGGGCAGCAGGGGAGGATGTCTGCGTGCATCGCACAGACATCCCTTGGCTGTTAGCATGGGGGATCCAGGTCCCCTGCAGCTCTGCAGGAGAACTGGATCCCAGTCTTATAATCTGACCTCGATTTGAGGTCAGATTATAAAACAACCTCGAATATAAGACAAGGGGTCTTTTTCAGATCATTTGCTCTGAAAAAAACCTTGTCTTATATTTGAGCAAATACAGTACTAATATTTGATTTGACCATTAAGACTCGTTAATGAGATAACTTTGGGTTAACCCTACAACTGTCATCTTTTACATAGCCCCATCTTATCTTGACACCCACTAGAACAAACTTTCAATACAAATATGGTGGGGTACTTTGTCATTTAAAACCATGGTACAAGAACAGGGGAATTAATAACTGATTCTATAACCTAAAGTAACAAAGGGTACAGTGTCAAATCTGTTCAGCAGAGGTCCCCCAAGCTAATCTGTAGAATCAGATATCTACTCACTCTCACAAGGAATCGAAGTGCACTTGAGTTGCTGCCTAATTGTGATCAGATAATGTAGTGTAAATCATTTTTAGACAACAACACAACTCCTACCTTCATATTACCCTCTTGGAAATAACATAGCTGTATTTCTCATTTCAGACATGCAAGCCAATTTTTAATGCGTGATAAGACCAGAATAGGCAGAGTATATAAGAAAGCAGTCTACTTGCAGTACACTAATGACTCCTATACAGAAGAAATAAAAAAGCCAGAATGGCTGGGATTTCTTGGTCCTATATTGAGAGCAGAAGTTGGAGATAAAATCACTGTTTGTCTTAAAAACTTTGCTTCGCGACCATACAGTTTGCACCCTCATGGAGTACAGTACACAAAGGAGAATGAAGGTAACATTGATCAACACACATTGAATTAATTACTTGTTGTTTTCAAAACATATTCTATACTATATACTTTATGACACTGAAACACAGACTAAAACCCCAAAAGTATTTTTTTAATGGCCAGTTTTCCCTATATTTTTTTTAATCATTTTTTAATCATTCAAAAGATGTCCCATGGTCTTTTGGGTCTATTCACTAAAATTCGACTTTGAGACTATATCAAATTCGACACCCGAGTTTGACTTTAAAAAAACCCAGGTTTGAATCTTCCCCATTGAAATTAATGGGATGTGAAATGATCAAAGCTATTTTTGAGACTAAGTCAAATTCGACATCTGAGTTTGACTTAGTCTCAAAAATAGCTTTCATTATTTCACCTCCCATTACTTTTCAAAATAAAAGTCGACCTCCAAAATCCAATTTTAGTGAATAGACCCATTTGTCAAAAAGTAAAGACTAGGGAGAAACCAGTTCTGTGACTCCCCATTGTGTGCATGTGTGTCATGTAAACTAGGAGAAGAGTATCTGTGAATGGAAATGCTATTTATAAAATGCAAACAGTTAGAAGACATTGTTAAAAGTTAGGAAGAACAGCAGTGACGTAGGAGTGAATGTGATTGCATATGCAATATGGGAATGCTAATGTGAACAGTTCGGAAGAATCATTTCCTTAGGGTTTAATCCCTCTTAAAGTCAATTCACTGTTAACATGAGAAAGCAGACTTTTATGCATTTAATACATGTCAAACTTATGGTTAATTTAATTATCCTCATAATTTATAATAGCATAATCATATTATTAATTATACAATGGCATAATTAATTATTATACTGTGGCCCACTGAGATGAAGCAAAGATGGAAAACAGGGGCTTATGATAGTGGAAATCAAGGAAGTAGGGTCTCATATACTCCCTCCCCTCTGTTGATGAGTGCCTAGTATAACTATTTTGGGAAATACCCCATACATACAGCCTAATATGTGCTCTGACATGTTCAGTATTGTAGTGTACTGAAACACTTTCAAAAATTAAGGAAAATGGGATTGACACATTATCCTTTGCAGGTGCAATGTACCCTGATAACAGTTCTGGGATGGTTCAGAAAGGTAATGCTGTCAAGCCTGGTGAATCTTTTACATATACATGGGAGGCAGTGGAGGACCAAGGACCGACCAAAAAGGATGACTCTTGCGTGACAAGAGTTTATCACTCACATGTCGATGGCCCTAAAGATGTTTATTCTGGCCTTATTGGACCCCTGATCATTTGCAAACCAAGTAAGATCTTAATTCAGCTGCATTTAAAATGAAGTATGTTATGGCAGAGGCCTGATAGCCCAAACACCAGAACAGGATTTCCAAAGATAAATATTTACAAACTTAGGTTAACGTACAAGTTTCATTCATTGTAAAAATATAGAATTTCATCCATCGTTCAGATCAGGCATGTTACTTGCATGTGGGGTTTCTGAGTAGGTCATGTTTATGGACGTGTAAAAGAATTGAAAGTAAATCTACTCACAGGTTAGGAAAGAAAAAGTAACTTATTCAGTGTATTCAATTCTGGTGTATCAAATATTGTGGTAGATTTCACGATAACAGTTTTCAACATATATGGACAGTTTTCAACATATATACATCAAGTCACATAATGGGCTCTATGTTGTTCGATGATCAGGTCATTTAACAGAGACCAATAGGTGTAGATACATAAAGGAAGTATCATCACAATAAGGGGCCACATTGCCTTATGGAAACTACTAATATAGCAGAGCTGTCCAATGCATGCAACCTGTTACAATCTAACCAAAAGTGTATTCAGCTCAGTTAGGCCTGTGAAAAACATTATTTATATTCTGCTATATTATGGGTTATTTATAAAAGTCAGTTTTGGCGACATGTTGTAATAGTGTACACCAGTGACAAAGGAAATTGCTATTTATACCACAAAAGGAATCCTATGGTGAGAAGGATCCCCTCTCCTCTCCTCCGCTGATTACTGCAGTGTTGAGGACCTCATCTTGTGAGTGTCCCTAAAGTGGGATTTTCTTAAATCTTTTCCATTTGATATCTGGACTTATTGCACTAGGTTGTTGATATCTGGACTTATTGCACTAGGTTGTTGATATCTGGACTTATTGCACTAGGTTGTTGTATTTATATTTTTTTTCACAAACATCATTTTGTAAGATCTCTCTAAAAATAAGTTTCTGTACAGATTGTATCTTATAATCGAGATCGTCTTATAATCTCACCTCAAATTTACCTGGTTCCCCCTCTCTAACAGCAGGGGAATGTCTGCGCGATGAGGGGGGGGGGGGGGCAGAGAGAAACGGGGGGGGACAGAGGCGAGGGGGGAGTCAAAGGGAGGGGGAGAGAGAGACAACACTAAGGGGGGAGAGAGACAAAGCTGGGGGCAAGGGAAAGAGAGAGGCAACATGGGCAAATAAAAGGAAATAAAAACAATTAATGCATTTTTTGATATAATTTTTTATTAAAAAAGCAATTTACATGTGAATATATACAAGTTGAACTTTTTTCCTATAGGCTAGTCTTATATTCAGGCTTTTAGTTTTTTTCCTAAAGGAATATCCAAAGTTTTGGGGGGGGTCGTCTTATAATCGAGCAAAAACGGTATTTAGTTGAGAACCAGAGAGGTCACTCTATTGAGCTCCTAAATAAGCATTACACAAAATAAAAGAGGTTCCCAGAAGGACCCCCAATAAATCCCCAGAGATAACTTAATTTACGTCGACCTGCCCCTTGTGTAGTGTTTATTTTCCATACATGCACTTTGGGGTTTCCTGTCAGGGCTCTCACCCAGGTAGTCTTCCCATGTAGCCACGTGCTGCCTTCGTCCGGACCCTGCCTTCTCATAGAGGTTTTCTCCGCATCAGTAGATTTTCACCCACCTACACCATAATAGCCAAGTGTGCTTCTCTACTGCTCCACAGTTGGGAACACAGGTCTGATTGGTGGGGGCATCTCCATCAGTACCCAACAGTATACTGGGGAGGGCAGCTTTGGGATGTGAAGGCCCTACTGCCACACATTAGCACACCACCCAATTATGATGGGGGGGGGGGCTACCTTGTTATGGCCTCAGCAATGTTTTAAATGACCTCTGGGCTAACCTGCCAGTGCTCAGTAGTTCTGTTGCCCTTGGTGCATTGTGTTTCTTCCTGCAATCTATAGTTCGATTTTCTGTCCTGTTGTTTCACTTTTTACGTTGGCTTGTCTCCTGTTGTACTTAACTCCTTGCTGCCTGCCTACCAACCTATGCCTGTTAACCACCTACAAATGTTGCCTGCTGATCTATGCCTGTTTTTTGTTTATGTACCTTGCTGCCTGCTTCCTGACCTCTGACTGTATAATTACATGTGAACTTGGCGGCCTGGCCTTTAACCTTGGACCATCTTTACTATGACCCTTATGCTCACACTTCTACATAAGCATCTGTGTGCCTTATAAGTCTCTGTAGTCAGTGGTGCGATGCAAGTGGCACCTCCCTGTATACAGGACCCTGACATTTTCAGGTTCATTTTCAGGGAATTCATTTCAATGTGTAGCTATTTTTTCCAATCTGTTTTCCTATTCTTGTGACGATTGTGAATCAAGACTGCTGGGAGTTTCCTTTGGGTCTAATGTTTTGGTAGTCATTGTGTGCACAAGCCAGTTAAAAATCATGGTTAATGTCATTAATAAACAGGAGTGCCATGGCTAAACATTATAGTTATGCCTGGATTTACTAGCTTTTGCCTAGATGATAATCATGGTAATCCACACAGCTATAGAGCAATGGTTTGTCATTGCTCTAAATGTGAGACCAACACTTCCTGTGGTGCTCAGCCTGCCATAATATAACAAATGTAGTCTAAAATCTGGTGTTCCAGTTTTGCCTCACAGTTCCTGCCCTCCAGTTTGCTTACTTGTTAAGGAGCTGGTGATTGGTTGCTTTGAGATTCCAGCCACTTTTGGATGAACCTATCATCAAGGCTGCAGATGAGCATACTTTCTTTTACAGATTCATCTCAGATTTCGAATTTCACATCATTAATAATATTAAATTGAAACAAGATTCTCTGTAACACTGTAGTATATATTTTTAAATGTTTATTCTATTTTACTTCATTCCAGGTCATTTGAAAGAAGATAATGAAGCTGATGAGTTTATATTGATGTTTTCCGTGGTCGATGAGAATCTTAGCTGGTACCTGGATGACAATATCCAAACTTATGCTACTGACCCAGGCGCAATAGATAAAGATAACGAGGATTTTCATGAGAGCAACAAAATGCATTGTGAGGCTGATTTCTCAAATATATCTTATAACATGCGAGATTGTTATGGAGATGAGTGAGAATGATATATATTGTATTTTTCTCTAGTACTAGGCCATGTGGTACACCCCCAGATAGATAGAAGTTAGTGCAAAAGCATATTTGGCACCAAAACTGACACTTAAAACATTAACCTTTAATGCATTTCATACACTATATTGAAACTGAAGTGTCCGAGATCTAGCAATGAGTTTACCAATGAAGTTCTCTTTTATTTACTAGACTAGGGGTGTGAGTCCCTGTTTTTTTCAGAGTTGCTGATGCTTTTTTGTTGTTTGGATGATCATTTTATGTCCCCTAAAGACTGCCCATATGTGATTTTAACAGCAGTTCTGTCCTGTGTTGGAAACACATAAAAGCACCCCCCAAAAATAAAAGTACCGTATTTGCTCGATTATAAGACGAGGTTTTTTTCAGAATTTTTTTTCTGAAAATTGCCCCTCGTCTTATAATCGAGGTCTTCTTATAATCTGACCTCAAATTGAGGTCAGATTATAAGACATGGATCCAGGTCCCCAGCAGAGCTGCAGGGGACCTGGATCCCCCTCTCTAACAGCAGCTGATTCCGCCCGGCACGACCGCCGGGGCTTCTGTGATGAAGCCGGGTACTTCCGCTTTCATCACAGAAGTCCCGGCGAGCGTGCCGGGCGGCAGCAGGGGAGGTCTGCGCTCATCGCGCAAACATCCTCTGCCGCCCCACTAGCCACCAGGGTAAATCGGGCAGCTGGGGGATGTCTGCACGATACGTGCAGACATCCTCCATGCTGCCCGACACCTCCGTCTATTATGACGGACAGCTGTCCGTCATAATAGACGGAGGTGTCGGGCAGCATGGAGGATGTCTGCACGTATCGTGCAGACATCCCCCGGCTGCCCCCACTAGCCACCAGGGATCTTTTTACATGTTAGGGGGAGGGATGGGGGCAGAGAGACAGGGGGAGGGATGGGGGGCAGAGAGACAGGGGGAGGGATGGGGGGCAGAACAACAAGAGGGGGGAAGAGACAGAGCAACAAGATGGGGAGAGACAGAGCAACAAGGGGAGGGGGTAGAGAGAAACAAGGGGGGGCAGAGAGAAACAAGGCGGGGAGTCAAAGGGAGGGGGAGAGAGACACAGCTGGGGCAAAGGAAAGAGAGAGGCAGCATTGGCACATACAAAGGAAATAAAAACAAGAAATGCATTTTTTTATATAATTTTTTTATTAAAAAAGCAATTTACATGTGTATATATACAAATTTTACTTTTTTCCTATAGGGTAGTCTTATATTCAGGCTTTTAGTTTTTTTCCTAAAGGAATATCCAAAGTTTGGGGGGTCGTCTTATAATCAGGGTCGTCTTATAATCGAGCAAATACGGTAGTTTATGGGGTGAAAGAAAGTAGCTTGTGATGGTTTGGGACCTATGTTAAATTATACCTCATAGATCACCAGATTCCATTGACCCTTTCTATTCTTTTTTTTTAAATATTCTTTATTTTTATAACATTTTTGTATACATAAATACATTATTTTATATAATTATATCCAATACATTTACACATATAAAAAAATATATTTTTTTACAGTTACAAACATTTGCAATTTTTTTCTAATTAAAGGTGAAATAAATATTTCATTATATTTATGCCAGATTCCTGTTGAAAAATTCAATTTTCATGCATAATTATTATACACTAAATTAACACTAAATAAATAATGATTTATTAAAGAAATTGGACACACAAGCATACTGGAAGGGTCAATTTAAGGGGCGGAAATAGAAATAAAGACTTTTTACTGATATATAACAAAATTAATATAGAAAGCATGAGAAGAAAAGAGAAAAAAAAAACAATGTTGTGTACTTGAACACTTTATATTCTAAAGGGAGAATTTCCTAAATGATTGTGAGGAAAAATACGGAGTTGTAGTTCTCCAATGTTTTCCAAGTAGTTGTTTTACCCCACTAATGGATGAGGGGCCTGAGCTTAATCCTTTCCCTTTCCTCAGAGAAAAAGTGAGAGGGTAGAACATAAATATTCCTTAGAGCTCATAAGCCAATGACATTATTACATTTTTCAGGTATAAATGGATATATGTACGGAAACCTCCCAGGACTCTCCATGTGTAATAACAAAAAAGTCAAATGGTATCTGTTTGGTATGGGAAATGAAGTGGATATTCATTCAGCGTACTTTCATGGCCAGGTTTTAACACATCAAAATTTCCGTGTGGATACTTTTAGTCTGTTTCCTGCAACTATGGTCCAGGGTGAAATGTTAACAGACAACATAGGAAAATGGCTTCTCAGCTGCCAAGTTAATGACCACATAGAAGGTATGCCTCATTTTGTGAATTAGTATGAAACAGATTGTGAAGCAGTTGATACTTTTTTTATTATTATTTCCAATAAAGTTATGCAAATACTGCCTTTTCCCTGCAGGAGGCATGCAGGCACTTTATGAAGTAAAAAATTGCACTAAACCAGCACAAGAGAGGTGCAATATATATAAGAAAAAAAGGCATTATTACATAAGCGCTGAAGAGGTAATATGGAATTATGGGCCTACACAAACAAACCAATTTACAGGACAGAGATTAGATCAACCTGAGAGGTAAGTCGTATGTGCATTGTATATGTAACTATAACAAAAGACAAAACCCAAATGAATAGGAATATGTTTCACTCCAGTTGTTACTGAACTCATGATTCCAAGCCGGTTTTTTGAATCCCTTTGCATAATTTTGCTTCCCTCAGTGTTATGGGAGTTGTAGTCCAAGAGATGAAAGGTCACATATTAACTACCTCTGGTGTAACTTTAGTTACAAACAAAGCTATCAAGCAGTGATCTGCTTCTGTTTCATGTATTATCTTTCTTTCTTTTATTGGTACAAATAGTTTTACTTGGGGGGGGGGGGGGAGGGGGCTGGCAAGGAGGGCAGGAGAGCAGCTCCCTCAGTACACTCTCTAACCTCAAAGACCTCTGATAGTAATCTTGTTAAGATGAGGCTCTGGTTTGGGGTCAGATGAGGAGAGAGAAGAAAGCCTTACAACTTCAGTACATACTGAAAGTGGAAAGAACCAACTCCACTGCCTCTTCTTGAAAGAGGGTATTGACAAGGGAATTGTGAACTTAAGGCCAAAGTAGCCAAGTTGTAAAAATTCTCAAATTCTACCTAATTGGATCATTTCTGCTACTGGACTAATTTAGCTGAATTGGAGAATTTTTCCAACTTGGCCACCTGGGCCTTAAATTTGCAATTCATTTGACAAGCAAGTATTTATTGAGATTTCTCTAATTTTCAAGGTGTGATTTGTTATGGGCATAAATAAATATTTCATTGTCTATATATTCAATAATTAACAGCGAATCAGCACCATTTTTTGAGCAAAATGAAGTACGGATTGGAGGGTCCTATAAGAAGGTAGTTTATGTGGCATACACAGACAAAACATTTACAAAACGGAAAGAGAGGTCTGCTGAAGAAGAGCACCTTGGAATCCTTGGTAACTATGTTATGCATATTTAATGTCATCATTATCCTTTTTGTTATTGTGCGATTCTAATAGTTTGAATCCTCAGTCAATGACCATCTGTGTGAGGTGCAATACTTTAAAGCAAAATTAAGTTCTATACATTTTACATTTTCTTAGCCAGACGGTATCTATTGAAGTTGAGGTGACTTTGATGTCATCCTAGCTAGTAGAAAGCAGACTACGTCGTGCACAAGTGACTGGATTTTAATCAATTGAGAGGAATTACAGAAATCTGCAGTAATAGGAAAATATAGTAGTAGGCACTACAGCTACATAATCCACTAGTAAATATTATGTTACATGCAATGGAGATTTGCAAACTGCACGTAAAGTGTCCAAACATATAATCATCTTATAACCACCAACTAATGCCAATTGTAGCTATTTTAACATTTGCACGTGAAAATATGGATTGCCTATAGAGGACGCGTGCTCATGGCACACTTAATATCCATTGAGTACAAGTTTGAAATGCAATAGTATTTGTCAAGAACCAGGCAGACATTATTACATCATTTCAATAGCTGGTGCCCCTCCCCCGCACTCCCTATAGGAATTATACATATTCTTCATTGTAGAAGGAAGTCGTATCACCAGTCTCCTTTGAGTTGAGAGGCTCGTTAAAGGTTTCTAGATCTCAAGGTGAAATGCCTGTGCACGAATATCCACATTTGATCACATTTGATACGTATTTTGTAATAGGACAAAATATAATAATATATTTCTTGGAACCAAACAGGACCTATCATCTTGGCACAAGTAGGCGATGTTGTCATGGTGACATTTAGAAATAATGGAAGCAGACCATACAGTATTCAGGCACATGGCGTGAGCTACACCAAAGAGATGGAAGGGGCATCCTACAAAACCAATATTGCAGGTGAATTCAAAGTTTGTTTTATACAAGATACCAATGGGCAGAGATGTCTGTTAGTACAAAAGCAGAATTGATATTTAAAGTGTTTTCCTTAATAAATGGCCATAGTAAGAAAAATAAACTGCTTTTTGAATTTTTTTCTGTCATTAACGATTCACAAGATATTACACTTTTTATTTATGCAATTATTTCTATGAGAGCTCCCATTTTAAAAAGTATTGGCTGTTTTGAGAATTTCCTGACCAGCAGTGAACTTTGCAATGTTGTAACATTTACCTTTCAACTTACAGGTATGTTTAAATTTCAAATACATGTTAAACGGGTACAAACAGTACCCAGGCTTGATTGGGGAAAAAGTGAATAAGACATATGTTTCTGTTAGTGTTACTGTTTGCACCCATTCAATAAGTTGGAACTATTAAAGTATCATCTAAAGACACAGGTCTGTTGTGAGCCTGTCTCTCTGCCAGTATGCTTTCTGGTTTGTTTGTTTGTATCTATAAATATTATTGTCTTTTGTCTCTTTTCATTTTTACATATGACTCTTTCAACAGACAAAGTTGTGTCTACACCTGCCTCCCACGTGGCCCCTGGGGATACATTTACTTACGAATGGAATATACCAGACAGTGTTGGTTCTACTATACATGATCACAACTGCTTACCATGGCTTTACTTCTCAGCTGTGGATGTTGTAAAAGACACTAATTCTGGTCTTGTGGGTCCTCTGCTAGTGTGCAAAAGATTACTTAATGACAAACAGGTAAGTACTTATTTGATATATCCGAGTACATAATACAAATATTGCATTGTTATTGTCTGCTGGTTCGAAAAAATAAATATGGTCCCTTTAGAAAGACAGGAAAAGGGTTTAGAGACTTTTGTCAAAATAGATTAAAATGAGTGAATTTCCATATGTAATTTACCACAAGGTCATTATAAAGATTTTTTTTTATATTCACAGAACAGTAGAGTGACACATTCTAAATGTTACAAGAAATAACAAGATACATATTTGTTGGCAGATTCAGTTGATAATATGATTAATTAAAATCATTCTCGAAAATATAAACATAAGGTACTTAGAACTAAATTAAATATATAAGTGATATGTTGATCAAAAGGAGAAACTGATTATTTATAGAAAAAAATATTTACCCCAGTTTTTATATATATTTAATGAATTATTGGAAAAGTGAATTTATCTGTCTTTTTTCAATTTCTACCTTTGTTTCGATGATTGTAGCGTGGCATTGCTCATGATTACTACCTGTTGGCTACTGTGTTTGATGAGAACATGAGCTGGTATTTGGATGAAAATATACAGTTATTTACAAGCAGCCCTGATAAAGTGGACAAGGAGGATGAAGACTTCAAGGAATCCAACATGATGCATTGTAAGCAATGATTTCATGTATATGTTTGAAGAATAGGGCAGCTTTTGGAAAGAAAGTATGGAAATAAACAAAGATGCTGTTTTTCCATTTAAGAACTGATGTCGACATCAGTGTTGTCCAAACTTTTAATTTGAAGAACAGCATACCGTGTAGAAACGTAGGCTATGTGGACGACATAATGCATGTCATAAGGAAATATGGTAGATCATATGGGTTTTTCTGTGAGAATAGGGCCTGCTCAAATGAATTGAGGGCCATATCCAACCTCAGAAAGACATTCGGTTTATAGACTTTCGGTTTATAGAATAGCAATAGCATTACATGTATTCCATAAATTGAAAGTCTATAAACCGAATGTCTTGACCTATTCGTATGAATGGGGACACTCACCCACATTTTACTTCATTTTGCAGCCCTCTTGCCCTTTCCAGGACTTTTTGAGAGGCATTTTAGTGGCCAAAAGTTCGGGTCCCCATTGACTTCAATGGGGTTCAGGTTCGGGGTCAAGTTCGACCGCGAACCCGGACTTTTTTCCGAAGTTTGGCCAAACCCGCCGAACCCGAACATCCAGGTGTCCGCTCAACTCTAATTATTACATGTGTAGATTCTGAAGGAGCTGGTATGATGAACATCATTGGATAATTTTATAAGATGCGTTTCATTATTTGGTATTTTGATCATACAGTTTAATGGCAATGATGTTCCAACATTTTGCACACTTTGTTTAGCTATCAATGGATACATGTACGGAAATCAGCCTGGCCTCAACATGTGTACAGGAGAAACAGTTCTTTGGTATGTGATGGGAATGGGAAGCGAGGTTGATATGCATGGAATCCACTTTTCTGGAAATACTTTTCGAGGTCATGAGGGAAGGAGAGATACAGCAAGCGTCTTCCCACACATCTCATACAGTGTTATCATGAATCCCGACAATGACGGTAAACAACATGAACATTGTAGAGAAATTGTATTTTTCTCTTATTTTATGAGTTTGCGTGCAGTTCTCTACATTTAAAGTATAAGCAATGTTTAGGTTGACCTCACTGTACTTGCTGGATTTCAACTAAATTAATTTTCTGTGGGATGAACATAAAAATGTTCATTTTTGTTTGAAGAACAGTTATTAATATTCAATATTTCAGATGGCAGAAGAACATTGCTACCTACAGGTGTTGTAAAGCAAGGTAGATCATGTGCTTCACTGCCAAGCTTCTCTAAGGCTTACACCAAAACACTGGGAGGTTACTCATCAGCTCAGATGAGGTTTCAGAGATGGAACACTGAGGAAAGTGTTGGGCAGCATCGGAGGACATCTGTGCACCCCAAGCAGTGCACAGACATCATACGATTGCCCCACTATACACCAGGGAGAGTGCTGGGAGAAATTCTAGGGGCAGATTTGAAAGTCTGAGGATGCACTGGCAAGTCTGGAGGCAGACTGGCAAGACTGAGAATGCATTGGCAGGTCTGGGGGCAGATTGGCAAGTCTGAGAATGCATTATAAATAATAACAAATTAAAACAAGAAATGCTTTTAATTCTCAATCTGATTATTATTACATATGAAAAAACTATTTTCATGTGAAGGAATATTAAAACTTTCTTCCTAGAGGATCGTCCTTATATTTAAACGTTTTATTTTTTTTCAAAAATGAATATCCAAAGTTCGGGGGTTGTCATAATCAGGCTCTCAAAATGTTTTAAATAGATGTGAGGGATATTTCTGGGTCTTCTTTCTCAAAGGTTTTCCTATCCATGCTCTAGAACTTACGGCTCTAGAAAGATTTGGAAGAACCGAGTAGATTGGCTTTAAAGTAAAAAAGAAGTGTACATATCCTGCCCATATAAGCTCATAGAAATGAAGCTAAATAACATAATTGTGTGAGAAATGTGTCATATAAGTTAAACCACTGAGGTGTCCGTCTGCAGTCCTATTATGTTAATATATTAGGTATGTTTTACCTGCTATGCTCTATTACCATCCAAAACAAAAATAGATTTTGCAAAAAAACAAAAATGTATTATGTATGTATTGGCATTGTGGTCAAACTGAAGAATTTCTGTTTCAAAAGGTGTATTCAATGTAGAGTGTATGACTACAGACCATTATACAGGAGGCATGAGGCAGCAATATACAGTTAAAGGATGTGGTGCACAGGAGCCAAAATTTTCAGTGTCTCGAACATACACTTATTATATTGCGGCTGAAGAAGTAGAATGGGATTATTCTCCAAACCGCACCTGGGAACATGAGAGACACCTGCACCATGGGACAAGGTACTAATTGAACGAACAACAAAACAACGATGGAAAAAATAGTTTGTTACAATCCTTTGACTGTGTGTTGTGAAAGCTGGCCTTAGGTATTGATTATTCTACCTTACACAAAAACATTGAATGATTGCTCTGTTTTGCTTTGAGAGGACAACTCTCAGGAAAAAAAACAAGTTCTGTATAATTAAAAAGATTGCATCAAATGTAAGCATTGTAAACAGAAATGCATTACTTAACCCCTTCGTGACAATGGACATGCCTGACATGTCCTGCGGTGAAATGAGCGGTTTTCGCGATCAAAGCTATTGCGAAAACCACTTTAATGGTGCTGGTCTATTGCCTCAATGTTGATGGCAATGCCCTCTTGTGGCCACAGCTTCGGAAGTGAAAAAAAAATTCACTTCCGTCTCTCTGAATATGTTGCTTGACTGCCCCTAGAGGCAGTCAACAACATTGCAATGTAAAAAAAAAAAAGATTCAATTAGCCAAAAACTAGCATTAGGCTTAGATTAGCTGTTAGGGTTAGGATTAAATATTTTTTAGCATAAGGGATAGGGTTAAAATAAAATTAAAATATATTAAGGAATAGCATAGGGGTTAGAGTTGGGGTTAAATTTAGGGTTAGGGTTAAATTTAGGGTTCGGGTTGTGGTCAAAAGTTCAATATAGGAAAGAACCAAAAACACTAATTTAGTTTTTTGCCCCATAACTAGCAAAAAAATCAGAAAAAGATGGAAACATGCATATTTATGAACTCGGGACAACATTTAGAAACGGGGTCTTTTTTAATGATTGTTTTTGTGTAAATTATTGTTTTTGTGTAAAAGTTAGAAAAATCATATTTTTATTTATATTTTAATTATAAGATATGATGAGCATAATGGTATCTAATGAAAGCCCTTGTTATGACGTTAAAAAGAACATATAATTTGTGTGGGTACAGTATGTGAGAGAGAGAGAAGAAAATTACAGCTAAACACAAACACCCCAGAAATGTAAAAAAAAAAAAGGCATTGTCACCAAGGGAAAGTCAAGGTAAAAATGTCTTGTCACTAAGGGGTTAAAATAATTTAAATAAAGTACTGTATTGAGTTCTCTGCGCTGTCAGGGGACTGATATGTTGATTAGAATCTTGGATTACATGAAGGTACAACTGATCTAGCATATCTGCTCCCTGATGGAGCTTTACAAGCAAATATAACTCTATAATGTACTTTATTTGTATTGTTTCATAAAACGTTTCTGTTCAGTGGCTACACTTGATTTTTCTTTTTCTATTAAACATAAGTAAATTTTTTGATCACAGTTGTCCTTTAACTTAGGCTAATAAACATTTCCCATAACACTCAGCCAAAGAATTGTACTCCACAACAGCAGTGCCAGAAATTGCCTTTCCTTGTCTTAACAAAATGTTTGTGTACATTAACAAGTGTTCTCAAAAAAATATCTTCTTTTATGTGTCAGTCCAGGGGATGTGTATTTAAGCAAAGGTGAAAAATGTCTTGGTTCAAAATATAAGAAAGCCATATATCGGGAATATACAGACAATACATTTATAACACCCAAAGAAAGGACCCCAGAGCAAGAACATTTGGGGATTTTAGGTAATTATAAAATTAAGTAGCAAATTCCACAATATATTAACAGACTCTCTGTCTTTGAAGGTAAAGCTTTATGATGTTTTAAAATGTTACTATTTTATTTTGCTAAATTATTAAACAAAACCAAATTATTATTTTTTACCACATATCAGCAAAGATTGGCTGCTGATTGGATTTCTTTGAGTACCACAGAATGCAAAAGACCAAAGGATTTCACATATATTGTAGCCAAGCTAAGTTCAGAAACACCTCCGGAGATCAGATGCAGAAATATCGGCAGGAAAATCCACCACAATAGCAGATTTCTATGCCATTTTGAGAGCACTTAGGTCCATTATGAAGTGATACGAAACATTTTCATTGAGGAAATTGGAGCTACCTGAGTAGACTCAGTAGTGTTTGTGAACTTAGCTTTGCTACCTGAGCAGACTATATAGTGTTTGAGAACATAGCTTGTCTAAGTTCACATACTCCTCCAAAGTCTGACTCACTGAAATAGTAGCCTCTATCTGGCCCACAGACTTCTATGATGAGGACGGGGACTCATGTCGAGAGGACTTCGGCTATTGTGAATATTGCCAAAGTCCTCCCGATTAATAAAAAAAAAAAGAAGTTGACCTATGGGTATGGGTAAATGCTCCCAGTCCCCTATATCATATATGAAGGGCCAGGGGCAGGGGTCTAGGACACTTCTTCGCCGCATTTTCATCGCTGACAGTTCAGCGCGGCAGTTAGAACGCTGAACTGTCAGCAATGAAGTATAACGCGGCCGTTTCACCGCGGCTGCAGCTATGTAAGAGCTGACAGTTCAGCGCTGAACTGTCAGCTCTTACAAATCTAAAAGTAAAACGAAAATAACCCCCCTAATAAATGATTCCCAAACCCCAATAGTAACACTAAACACTAAACCCCAATACTAACACTAAAATTAACCCCAATACTAAAATTAACCCCCTAAACCCTAATACTAACCCCCGACCCCTAATACTAACCCCGACCCCTAATTCTAACCCTAATACTAATCCCGACCCCTAATACTAAAGTTAACCCCCTAAACCCCAATACTAACCCTAATACTAAAGTTAACCCCCTAAACCCCAATACTAACCCTAATACTAACCCTAATACTAACCCCCGACCCCTAATACTAACCCTGACCCCTAATTCTAACCCTAATACTAACCCCGACCCCTAATACTAAAATAAACCCCCTAAACCCCAATACTAACCCTAATACTAACCCCCGACCCCTAATACTAAAATTGACCCCTAACACTAAACACTAAACCTAATTGTAACCCCCTAAACCCTAATTCTAAACCAACTAAAATCGGTAAAATACTTACCTTTAGCGATGAAATGTCCCGCGATGAAATCTCCAGCGGCGATCTGTCTTGTGCTGTACTGTTCGCGGTGAAGCGGCTGCGCGGAAGCAGCCGCGATGAAGTGTCCCATCCCCCAGGGGCAGTAGCTCTAATCACCCCCATATTAAAAAAAGGTGCTGGGAGGCGTCCAAATTTCAGTTGTGTGCTCATGTGCAACTGCCTAGCTTTTTCCTTAGTAAATGCTGCCTCTGCTCTTTGCATTGTGAGATAGACTTCTCTGGAATGAACATCACTGAGAAAAATTCTCAGAAAAAAAAATACTTTATTATATTTTAACACCATGGCTGCCCCATAAAGTGGTTGTACATAATATATATAGTTTTCCTATACAGGCTGAGTATACCCTATCTGAAATGTTTGGGACCAGAAGTATTTTGGGTAAATTCAAATAACGGCTCATTTTAACCAATAATATATATTAAAGCCTCTCAGCGCAGTATCAATATAAACACTGCATAGAGCGAATAACTTACTTTTACTGTGATGTTGGGAACCTGGGCCTGCAGACATTCCACTGTACCATTCGGCGTGCTTGTGTGGAGGAATCTAGGAATGCATGGAAAAGTTATATCATAGCTGTTGTGTGCTTGCATTCTGGCAGATGTGTGTGGAATGTGCAACTTGTGGTGAAATTACCACCAAAAATGTGGATAGCGGATATTTTTAGATAAGGGATTTTCAGATGGGATGCATGACCTGTAAAGTGCCTCACCATATCAACTTATTATACTTGTATCTTTTATTCACAAGGTCCTCTTCTAAAGGCAAATGTAGGGGAGAGAATTGTAATCATCTT
Source organism: Pelodytes ibericus (assembly GCA_036172795.1). Taxonomy (NCBI): domain Eukaryota; kingdom Metazoa; phylum Chordata; class Amphibia; order Anura; family Pelodytidae; genus Pelodytes; species Pelodytes ibericus. The sequence continues at coordinate 166,862,125 of CM069861.1, read as the reverse complement.
TAAGAACAAGGCAAGCAGACCGTATTCAATTTATGCACATGGAATACAAACAGATGCTAATTCAGTGGTTCCAACTGAACCAGGTAAGATAGGTTTTAAATCCATTGTTTACATTTTAACTGTATTGATAATATAGCATCTTGACTAATCTTATTTTTTTATTTTGTCCAATGTATTAAAAGAAAAAAGTAAAAATACAGAATTGTATTAGCAGCTACCTTACTATTTTATTAGGCTGTGGTTGCAGGCCATTTTAAAAACAGAGATTTTAATGTATTTAGCAAGATAGAAAATAGTCAGAAAATCATCAGAAATGTATAGCTCCAAATAGCAAAGGATGTTTTGCGTCATGTACATGTTTTCAAACATAGAAACATAGAAACATAGAATGTGTCGGCAGATAAGAACCATTCGGTCCATCTAGTCTGCCCAATAAATAGAAATTTATTATAATGTAACAGAGATTTCTTTCTTCTTTTTTTTTTTAAATGTCCTTTTAAAAATAGCCTGTGATCGAGCACAATGTATTTTGATTGTATAGGTCAAGAACAAACCTACATTTGGAATATACCAGTGAGATCTGGTCCTGAATTAACAAATACAGCTGGAGACTGTGTAACATGGGTTTACTATTCAAATGTTAATCAAGTTAAGGTGAGTTTTCATTTGCAGACAGAATGTCCTGAAAACTACTCTGCCAGAGTCAACATTATTTATGGAACACCATATATGTTTTGACTTGGTAGCACTTTCGTATGATTAAAATAATCCTATGTTTTAACTGCAGGATCTTTACAGTGGATTAATTGGGCCTCTTGTAATTTGCAAGAAAAAAATATTGCCCTTTTTAAAGAGTACATCACCAAAGTTGCAATTTTCACTGCTTTTTATGGTTTTTGATGAAAATGAATCGTGGTATATAGATGACAATATCAAGACATATTCTGACAATCCAAATGATGTCAATAAAGAAGATGAAGATTTTATTGAAAGCAACAAAATGCATGGTAAGATTTTCCCAGAACCTTCTATATTGTATGTTTTATAGTGATTCAGTAGATAATCAAGATATCAGGATCATGGTTTCCCATGTTGTATTCGGTGTACCCTATAGGATACTTAAGGGGTTATTTATTAAAAGGGGAGTTGAGGTGAGTAGCAGGTGAGTTGAAGTGAGTAGCACCAATTTAGCTAAACATTGTCCAGGAGCAAATATGGTTAGTTCCCCCGCTAAGTGAACTCATCGGGTTAGTTCCTGCACAATGTATAGCTGAATTGGTGAGATGAAATGTTCATCTCATTTCAACTCACCTGCTATTCATTCCAATTCACCTGCTAATCATCTCAACTCACCTCTTAGTGAATAGCCCCATTAGAGTTTTAGGTTAGTGGAATACTACGGGGCGATTATAGTTTGTTTGGGAACCCTAAGTAAAAAATCAGATGGGGCCCCACGTCTGCTATTTCCCAAGCACAATTTTCCTGGGCTCTGACTGCTACAATATTCCTGGGCACTGACTGGCACACTATTACTGGGCACTGACTGGCACATTATTACTGGGCACTGACTGGCACAATATTACTGGGCACTGACTGGCACACTATTACTGGGCACTGACTGGCACAATATTACTGGGCACCTACTGGCACACTATTACTGGGCACTGACTGGCACAATATTACTGGGCACCTACTGGCACAATATTACTGGGCACTGACTGGCACAATATTACTTGGCACTGTCTGGCACACTATTACTGGGCACTGACTGGCACACTATTACTGGTCACTGACTGGCACAATATTACTGGGCTCTGACTGGCACACTATTACTGGGCACTGACTGGCTCTATATTACTGGGCACCTACTGGCACACTATTACTGGGCACTGACTGGCAAAATATTACTGGGCACCTACTGGCACACTATTACTGGGCACTGACTGGCACAATATTACTGGGCACCTACTGGCACACTATTACTGGGCACTGACTGGCACACTATTACTGGGCACTGACTCGCACAATATTACTGGGCACTGACTGGCACACTATTACTGGGCACTGACTGGAACAATATTACTGGGCTCTGACTGGCACACTATTACTGGGCACTGACTGGCACTATATTACTGGGCACCTACTGGCACACTATTACTGGGCACTGACTGGCACACTATTACTGGGCACCTACTGGCACACTATTACTGGGCACTGACTGGCACACTATTACTGGGCACCTACTGGCACACTATTACTGGGCACTGACTGGCACAATATTACTGGGCACTGGCTGGCACAATATTACTGGGCACCTACTGGCACACTATTACTGGGCACTGACTGGCACAATATTACTGAGCACCTACTGGCACAATATTACTGGGCACTGACTGGCACACTATTACTGGGCACTGTCTGGCACACTATTACTGGGCACTGACTGGCACACTATTACTGGGCACTGACTGGCACTATATTACTGGGCACCTACTGGCACACTATTACTGGGCACTGACTGGCAAAATATTACTGGGCACCTACTGGCACGCTATTACTGGGCACTGACTGGCACAATATTACTGGGCACCTACTGGCACACTATTACTGGGCACTGACTGGCACAATATTACTGGGCACTGACTGGCACAATATTACTGGGCTCTGACTGGCACACTATTACTGGGCACTGACTGGCACTATATTACTGGGCACCTACTGGCACACTATTAATGGGCACTGACTGGCACACTATTGCTGGGCACCTACTGGCACACTATTACTGGGCACTGACTGGCTCAATATTACTGGGCACTGACTGGCACAATATTACTGGGCACTCACTGGCACACTATTACTGGGCACCTACTGGCACAATATTACTGGGCACACTATTACTGGGCACTGACTGGCACACTATTACTGGGCATCTGACTGTCACAATATTACTGGGGCCTGACTGGCACACTATTACTGGGAACTGACTGGCACATTACTGGGTTCTGAGTGTCACTATATTCCTGGGCTCTGACTGGCACACTATTACTGGGCTCTGACTGGCACAATATTATTGGGCACCTACTGGCACACTATTACTGGACACTGACTGGCACACTATTACTGGACACTGACTGGCACACTAATACTGGGCACTGACTGGCACATTACTGGGTTCTGAGTGTCACTATATTCCTGGGATCTGACTGGCACACTATTACTGGGCTCTGAGTGGCACAATATTTCTGGGCTCTGGCTGGCACAATATTTCTGGGCTCTGGCTGGCACAATATTACTGGGCTCTGACTGGCACACTATTATTGGGCACCTACTGGCACAATATTACTGGGCACTGACTGGCACACTATTACTGGGCACTGACTGGCACTATATTACTGGGCACTGACTGGCACACTATTACTGGGTACTGACTGGCACACTATTACTGGGCACTTACTGGCACATTACTGGGTTCTGAGTGGCACTATATTCTTGGGCTCTGACTGGCACACTATTACTGTGCTCTGAGTGGCACAATATTTCTGGGCTCTGGCTGGCACAATATTACTGGGTTCTGACTGGCACAATATTACTGGGCTCTAAGTGGCACAATATTACTTGGCTCTGACTGGCACACTATTACTGGGCTCTGACTGACACAATATTCCTGGTATCTGACTGGCACAATATTTCCGGGTTCTGAGTGGCACAATATTACTGGTATCTGACTGGCACAATATTACTGGGCACTGACTGGCACAATATTACTGAGCACCTACTGGCACAATATTACTGGGCACTGACTGGCACACTATTACTGGGCACTGTCTGGCACACTATTACTGGGCACTGACTGGCACACTATTACTGGGCACTGACTGGCACTATATTACTGGGCACCTACTGGCACACTATTACTGGGCACTGACTGGCAAAATATTACTGGGCACCTACTGGCACGCTATTACTGGGCACTGACTGGCACAATATTACTGGGCACCTACTGGCACACTATTACTGGGCACTGACTGGCACAATATTACTGGGCACTGACTGGCACAATATTACTGGGCTTTGACTGGCACACTATTACTGGGCACTGACTGGCACTATATTACTGGGCACCTACTGGCACACTATTAATGGGCACTGACTGGCACACTATTGCTGGGCACCTACTGGCACACTATTAATGGGCACTGACTGGCACACTATTGCTGGGCACCTACTGGCACACTATTACTGGGCACTGACTGGCTCAATATTACTGGGCACTGACTGGCACAATATTACTGGGCACTCACTGGCACACTATTACTGGGCACCTACTGGCACAATATTACTGGGCACACTATTACTGGGCACTGACTGGCACACTATTACTGGGCATCTGACTGTCACAATATTACTGGGGCCTGACTGGCACACTATTACTGGGAACTGACTGGCACATTACTGGGTTCTGAGTGTCACTATATTCCTGGGCTCTGACTGGCACACTATTACTGGGCTCTGACTGGCACAATATTATTGGGCACCTACTGGCACACTATTACTGGACACTGACTGGCACACTATTACTGGACACTGACTGGCACACTAATACTGGGCACTGACTGGCACATTACTGGGTTCTGAGTGTCACTATATTCCTGGGATCTGACTGGCACACTATTACTGGGCTCTGAGTGGCACAATATTTCTGGGCTCTGGCTGGCACAATATTTCTGGGCTCTGGCTGGCACAATATTACTGGGCTCTGACTGGCACACTATTATTGGGCACCTACTGGCACAATATTACTGGGCACTGACTGGCACACTATTACTGGGTACTGACTGGCACACTATTACTGGGCACTTACTGGCACATTACTGGGTTCTGAGTGGCACTATATTCTTGGGCTCTGACTGGCACACTATTACTGTGCTCTGAGTGGCACAATATTTCTGGGCTCTGGCTGGCACAATATTACTGGGTTCTGACTGGCACAATATTACTGGGCTCTAAGTGGCACAATATTACTTGGCTCTGACTGGCACACTATTACTGGGCTCTGACTGACACAATATTCCTGGTATCTGACTGGCACAATATTTCCGGGTTCTGAGTGGCACAATATTACTGGTATCTGACTGGCACAATATTACTGGTATCTGACTGGCACAATATTACTGGGCTCTGAATGGCATTCCTGGTATCTATAATTGTACAATTTTCAAACATTGAAAAAATTGTGGGTGTTTTCTTACATTTTTTATTATGGGAGGGGGGGGGGGGGCCACATTCAGGGTCCTCCTCGAGTGCCAAATGCTCTAGGTACGCCCCTGCTTGTAGTTGAGCAGATACACTGTTAATTGTGCTTATGAAACTGGTAGTCAGCAAAAAGGGAGAGATTACAATGCACTTTATATTAAAACAGTGATAGACGCTACTATCGAGACACATGCTGTATATAATGATTATCTTCTTGATAACATTTATATGACGTTTTTGTTATTGTGAACTGTACGGTCACTTTAACCCCTTAATGATGACATGACATAAATGTACGTCATGCGCCTTTAAGGCCGCCAGAGGTGATCAATAGGAGGAGGCATCAGGCAAGACCAAAAAACCTACTCCGGCATGCATAGGATCGCTCTCACGAGCAATAGTATGTGCCACACCGGAAGTGCAGTATCATGCCGCTGTCCTGTTGTGGGCAAGAGCTTTGTCAGCAAATCACCACTTCTGTTGCTCTGTTGTAGTTTCTAGTGGCAGTCTGCAATATTATAGCTAGAAAAAGAAGCAACAGTTAGACGGGAGATCTAGACTTTGGGTTGCAGTAAAAATTAGAGTTACGTTACAGTAAGGTTTGGGGTATAGTTAGGATTAGGGTTAAGTTTAGGATTAAGGTTCAGTTGATCATCTGGACTGAGGTCAAAAGTTCATGGTAGTGGAACATTGTTAGGGAAAAAAATGCTACTTTAGGTTATTACCCTGTAACTTGCAAAAAAAAAAAAAAAATGAGAAAAACATGGGATATTTCTAAACTCAGGACAAAGAAAGGTCTTTTTATACTGATAGTAATTGATGAAAAACAAGAAAAATGTAAATTAGAGCCAGACACCAAAAATGCAGGCGTGTAAAAACGGCCTCTGTTTTTAAGGAGTTCATATTAACCTTGCTTTGATAACTAGCCATGCTAGTTGTTTGTGATGAAACCTTTTTTTTATTCCAGGCATAAATGGAAAATTGTATGGAAACTTACACGGCCTCACAATGCAAGTTGGAGACCGTGTAACCTGGCACCTCATTGGAATGGGAAATGAAGTTGATCTACACACAGTGCATTTCCATGCCCACAGTTTAAAATATAAGGTAATTGTTTCATTCATACAGAGCATTTATAAAAATATATATTAAAAGGTAATATCTATGTCCACGAATCTCACAAAACACAAAAAGCAGAAGCGTAGCTGGGGCGGAGCGGCCTGTCTGCCCCGGGGAGCACATTTTTGGGGGCAAGAGTTAAATGGACACTCCTACCAAAAAATGAGAAGGTTTTATATTTGGGGGGGGGGGGGGGGGGGGATTTTTGGTTTTATTTAATTTTTTTGTTTTTCTTATGTGACTGTATTTATTCAAATATGTAACTAAACAAGTCTGACTGGGCTCCGCCATTTTGTGAAATATAGTGTTTTTGGGTGCCACCCCTTAGAGACTTTACAGCACTAGCATCTCACTTTGGGGCTGGGTACACAGAATGCAGTCTATAAGTTAGAATTCTGATCATAGACTTGCATTGAATGGGAGAGTAATGTAACTATTACATCACCAGGGGCGGAGTTATGATCCTGTTTGATCAGGTTAATCTCCTCTCTTTGTGTTGGAAGGCAGGAAAAAAAAAGTTGTACAAAGCCACCTAGTCCTGCCCACTATGATACACAGGAGCCAGTAAAAGAGCAGGGGAGTATCAAATGACATCATCATGCAGATGTTAGCAGCAGTTGTAAAGTGAGACTGGCTGGAAGATTTTGGATGATGTTGCATCATGGGAAATATTCTCAAAATGGATGCTGGAGATAAACACCTAATTTTATATTCCTTTTTAAGCAATTAATTCAATCAATTAAAAAAAAAAAAAACTAGTGGCATATGATTTATATATGTGTTTGTTTTAAATGACCAGGTTAACTAGTTACATCCTATGTAAGTGGTAGTGTCCTTTTAAAATAAAAAAAAAGTTTAATTGTCATTGGAAACACAAAAACACATGAATGCCTGTTGTCTTCCAATGATATGGTATTTCACTTTCTTGTCCACAGCGAGATGGAACTTATCAGTCTGATGTATTTGACCTTTTCCCTGGAATAACCCAAAATGTCGAGATGCTTGCAAGTGTTCCTGGTACATGGTTAATGCATTGTCATGTCAGTGACCATATCAGTGGTGGAATGGAAGCACTCTATACTGTGCTGGAAAGCCAGGAAAGTAAGTGACACTGGTACAGAGACTCCATCAACTACACATTGTTTTACTGTGAATATACACAATAAAAATATATGAAAAGTGTATTTACAAAATTGCAAACAAATGCATAGACTACATAACAAAAGTGTATTAAATGTGTGAGCTGTTTACTGCAGTAATCAAATAATGCTACAAAACACCTTTTAACAATGCCCAATGCAAAGGATCAGGCTGGCTTACCACTCCACTTTTTCGAGTGAGTAATAATTCCATATCAAAGTCGGCTTGGATGAATTATCCCGGAGCACAAAAAAACCCCATCAATGAACCTTGCCAATCTTTTAATTGAGACTATGTAAAAACATTAGTATGGTAAAGGACAGTGCAGAGCAGAAAGAATATGGTTAAATATGCAAATGACACACTTTAGAAGGTTAATTTGCATAACAATCCACAAAGTGATGTCATAAACAGGAGACATCACAGGATAATGGAAATAGCTGTGTCATTTCTACATTTGTAATGTGTTTGGTATGGTTGGGTGATCCTTCATTTCTCTTATGTCATCTGGTAACCCACTATTTGTTTTTCAAGACTGACCATTCCATCAGTCTAACTAATTGGATAGCAAAATAATACCTTTTAAAAGCCTGAGACCCTCCATACCGCACTAGCCTTATACTTATTAGCTTATACTTGGCTTCCACATAAACTTCATAAACATTTGTTTACAGAAAAAAAAAACCTGGGAGTTTAATAGGCAGCGTTTCCAACAAAAAGAGAATATGCGGCAGAATATTCATCTTTATTATTGCAACTCTATCATATGAAAAGACAAGTGAGCGAGTGCCCATTTGCTTAAGTAGTTTAGGATTTTCATCAATAAGAGTGTACGGTTAGTTCGATACACGTTTGGAGTGACTGAGTCTGTACGCCTTAGGAACTGGACCATTTTTTTTCCAATCCAGTATCCTTTGGTATTTTAATGATCTCAGACTTTGCAATGTTTATTTTTTAATTTTCACAAAAGTCTGGAGTTTCAATTTTTTGTCAGAGTGTATCCTGGATTAGTGACTATAAATAACAGGTCCATGGCAAAAGCCAATAACTAGTGAGCAGTGTTGTTAAATTTAAATCCCTTGATATTTGGTTTGATACAAATTGCATTAGTCAGGGTTTTCGAAGACAAAATAAACAAAAGGCGAAAGGGGACAGCCCTGTCTTCTCCCATTCGAAAGTGACTAGGTCCAAAACAGGCATTACTCTAACTCTAGCTGTTGGGTCATGATATAATGCTTTTATCCAATATATCATTTGGGGCCCCTATGCTCCTGTTTCTACAGTATAGCAAATAAAAAGACCCAGCTCACCCTACCAAAGGCCTTCTATGCACCTGTCGATAGTAATATAGTTGGATCTTAGTAGTTGTGTGTGGTGTATGAGGCTCAGTATTCTAGTATTGTTGTCCCAAGATTCTTTGCCATGGTCAGAACCAACCTGGTCAACATTAGCCAGTCTAGGGAAAATACCTTTTTAAACGGTTGGTCAGAATCTTAGAATTAATTTTAAATCTGTGTTAAAAGAGACATAGGTCTACACTTTAACATGACTCTCGGCCTTTATCTTGCTTAAGCATTATTGTTATATGGGCATCTAAAACCCGAGAAACTAAACATAGTCTGTAATATGAAAGTTTAGGATCTAGTGATCACCAGACAATGTGGTTTAATATAAGAACAGTGAAGCAGTCACACCACACAAAAACAAAAGTTTTAGATTTTAGAAAAACAGACTTTTCTAAAATTAGATTAGGTGTAAAGGAGTCATTATCAGACTGGAGCAATTTAAATGGAGTCCAGGAGAAATGGGATTATTTAAAAGTTGCACTACTGAAGGCAACGGAAAATTGCATAAGGCTTGTCAGTAAGAGCAAAAAATTGAAGAAACCACTGTGGTACTCTGCAGAGGTGGCTAAAATAGTAAAAAATAAAAAGCTAGCATTTAGTAATTATAAAAATACTCAGAGTGAGGAAGATAGAAAGATCTATAAGAGTAGGCAGAAAGAGGCAAAGCAAGCTATAAGAGCTTCCAAAGCACACACAGAAGAGACTATAGCCCAGTCAGTGAAAAAGGGGGCTAAAACATTTTTTAGATACATAAATGAGAAAAGGAAAGTAAAACAAGGATTAGTTAGATTAAAAACAAAAGAACGATGCTATGTAGAAGAGGATAAAGGCTTAGCAGACTGCCTTAATGAATATTTTTGTTCAGTTTTTACAAATGAAAATGAGGGTAAGGGACCTCATTTAGGGAAAAAGACTAATGAGTCTTTTGATGCATGTAAGTTTACAGAGGAAGAGGTTTTACTTCAGCTGTCTAAAGTAAAGACAAATAAGTCGATGGGACCTGATGGGATACATCCAAAGTTATTAAAAGAACTTAGTGGTGTACTAGCAAAACCGTTAACAGATTTATTTAACCAATCATTGTTAACGGGAGTAGTTCCAGAAGATTGGAAATTAGCTAATGTTGTGCCCATTCACAAGAAAGGTAGTAGGGAGGAGGCGGGCAACTATAGACCAGTAAGTCTTATTTCAGTAGTGGGGAAAATAATGGAAACCTTGTTAAAGAATAGGATTGTTGAACATCTAAAGTCGCTTGGATTCCAAGATCAGAGACAACATGGGTTTACTTCAGGGAGATCATGCCAAACTAATCTTATTGATTTTTTTGATTGGGTGACTAAAATAATAGATCAGGGTGGTGCAGTAGACATTGCTTACCTAGATTTCAGTAAGGCTTTCGACACTGTCGCATATAGAAGGCTTATTAATAAACTGAAATCTTTGAGTTTGGATTTCAATATTGTTGAATGGATTAGACAATGGCTGAGTGACAGGCAACAGAGGGTTGTAGTCAATGGGGTATATTCGATGCAAGGTCTTGTTACTAGTGGGGTACCTCAGGGATCTGTACTTGGACCCATTCTCTTTAATATTTTTATTAGCGATATTGCAGAAGGTCTTGTTGGCAAAGTATGTCTTTTTGCTGATGATACAAAGATTTGTAGCAGGGTTGATATTCATGGAGGGATAAGCCAAATGGCAAATGATTTAGCTAAACTAGAAAAATGGTCAGAGCAGTGGCAACTGACATTTAATGTGGACAAGTGCAAGATTATGCACCTTGGGCGTAAAAACCCCAAAGCAGAATATAGACTATTTGGTACAGTCCTAACCTCAACATCTGAGGAAAGGGATTTAGGAGTAATAATTTCAGAGGACTTGAAGGTAGGTAGGCAATGCAATAGAGCAGCAGGAAATGCTAGCAGAATGCTTGGTTGCATAGGGAGAGGTATTAGCAGTAGGAAGAGGGAAGTGCTCATGCCATTGTACAGAGCACTGGTGAGACCTCACTTGGAGTATTGTACGCAATCCTGGAGACCGTATCTCCAGAAGGATATTGATACTTTGGAGAAAGTTCAGAGAAGGGCTACTAAACTGGTTCATGGGTTGAAGGATAAAACTTACCAGGAAAGGTTAAAGCATCTTAACATGTATAGCTTGGAGGAAAGACGTAACAGGGGGGATATGATAGAAACATTTAAATACATAAAGGGAATCAACACAGTAAAGGAAAAGAGTATATTTAAAAGAAGAAAAACTACCACAACTAGAGGACATAGTCTTAAATTAGAGGGGCAACGATTTAAAAGTAATATCAGGAAATATTACTTTACTGAGAGGGTAGTGGATGTATGGAATAGCCTGCCAGCAGAAGTGGTAGAAGTAAACACAGTCAAGGATTTTAAGCATGCGTGGGATAGACACAAGGCTATCCTAGCTATAAGACCGGGAACGGGGGACTAATAAAAGTACTCCAAAAAAAATTGGGCAGACTAGATGGACCGAATGGTTCTTATCTGCCGACACATTCTAAGTTTCTATGTAATATCGTTTCATTATGAATGAAACTAAGGACCTAATATATCAATAAATGTGTGGTAATATTTCACGAAAGACCGCCAGGTCCAGGACTTTTTTCGGATGGGAATCCTGTTAAGATGTCTGGTGTAGATGTGAAGATAGGTAATCTGCTATCTGGAATTCAGTATTGGTATCTTTAGCAATGGCAATATTACCGGTAATAATACGCAAAACATCTAGCAATGTCTGCAGTGATTTATTTTGTTGATCCATTAGAGTGCCAGATATTAGGTATATAACATTGTTTTTGTGCATATTTTATTGCTTTTGGTAGAGACTTACTTCATTTATTTTCATGTTCATAAAACGTTTTTTTGTCCTAAAAGTTGTGCCCAAGCGAGTGTGTGGTTTAGTAGGGTTGATAATTGTGAGCAGAGATCTACCATAATTTGCTGTTTTTGAGTATCCAAAGCTATCTGATGTCAGTGTTCAACCTCAGCTATCTTAGAAAGTAGGTCATTGCATTATTTTCTTTTTTAATCCTAGTCACTAATTAGGTGGATCTGGAGAGTATGCAAAGTCGTTTAATAAACCCATCTATAGTTGTTTGATATTAGTAGAGCATGTGAGTTACAGCTCATTAAGTCTCCAGTTCCATGACCTAGATGAAGTACGTGTTGATCTTATAATATGTATGGGGGTGTGGTCACTGCAAGGTATATTATCTATGCTTCTGGAATGTAAGATTGAAAGATGATGGTGGGAGATCAAAAACATGTCAATAGGCGAGTATTCATTGTGTAGTGGAGAATAGTACGTGTAATCTTCACAGGCCGGATGTTGAATTTGCCATATATTGACAAGTGGAGAACTACGCAATTCCGCTTATTCATGGAAGATCCAATGGAAGATGTGCATCCTCCCCTACCAGTGTAAGCCCTTATGAAATTTCAGCAATGTTGGGGGTACAGGTGTACAAATTTGCAAATGTATACAAGGTATCCTCAATCCTCCCTTCCACCTCCTGCAGTAAGGTTTTAAGTGTAAAATTCAGATTCTTAGAAATTGGTATAGCAACTCCTTTTGATCTAGAATCTGGGAAATTGTATTTTTTTCTTTTATTTACGTATACACCCCATTTTTCCTGAGACTTTATGATTTGTGTACTGGGGAGGGCTTTCAGAGTAGCAGCTGTGTACAGGGGGGGGGGGGGGGGGGCTATATTATTATTATAGATTATACATTCACAGGTGCTGTATATTTTGTACAATGTAAACTGCAAATATCAGACAGCTTAAGTTCAAAAACAGGCAAGTTGACGGCAGGCAGAGCTGTACACAGATGTTTGTAGTTATATCTAACCAATGTCCAGAATAAGCAAAAATTTCAGACTTTTACAATGGGAGTAAACCCAAAAATGTATTTTTTTTTAAATATGCAAGACCATTTTTTATATCATTTTTATACAAAGTTCCATTTAACAAGATGCACCATAGTCTTTGCCAAAAACAACAACATGAGAGAATCACGTTGTAAAGCTGCTATTTAATTAAGACAATCTGGTGACTGTGAAAATGTTCATAAAAGCAACTAGGATGTACGACACAGTAACAGGGAGCAGGCAGAGGGTGAGAAACATACATGTTGGCAGGGTAGATCAGGAGCACAGACAATGCTGAAGATTTGTACATAAGTTGATTGGGGAGTAATATGGCAACAGAATATTTTTAGGATCTAATCCCTCTTTAACATACGTGGGCTTCAGCAAGATATAATCTTAATCTGGGTGACCATTTCATAAAATAAAAATAAAATACAATGCCCTGATTAAGATCGATGGCCTACTTAGCAGTGAATTTATCACAATGTAAAAATATTTGGCTTATGTTTTATCAAACAGGAAAGGAATCTTTACTATTCCGACTGATTAAGCAATTTCCTGCAGATTCACACAATCAGTAGAAGAAATCATCTGCTCAGCTGTAAAGAAGATTGAACCAGTGCCATACTACTTGTTCTCCATTTTACTTCAACAACACTTAAGCGAGCACTTTGTGAACAAAAATGATGTATTGTGATACTGTATTGTTGTGGACAATATTCAGTAAAAATGTATTTTTTTTTTTTACAGCAATTTATTTTCATGCTTGAGTCAAATGTTATAATGTGTTATTTATTTTCTGATGAAAAATCTTCATGGGATTTAAAAAAAAAAGAAAATTAAAATGGAGAAAACAAAAATCATCAAAACAAGCACAAAAGATAACTGGGCACACATAATTGATTTTTATTTAACGTACTTTACCAAATGTGATAACATCCTCTGGTAATGTGGATGAGCCTCAAGTATATACAGTATATTAACTGCAGAAACTCTTAACTATCTCACATAGTTTGAGGTAATACTATGTTAAGTAGAAATGGATTTGATTAAGTGCTAGACTTTGCCTGGAATAAAAGATAAGTGAAATGGCTGAAATGATCTTAAAATTCCACAACAACTACTTATAAATCCAAAATAGCATAAATTACTTCATTAAATATATCACTAGAGGACAGGTGTGACTAAACGGACCTTGTGAACTATGGAAAATAGCCTAAAAAAAATTAGGAAAAAAAATAACAGAACATTTTTTGCCACTTTCTACAGGCTTCTAGTCACAATTCAAGTCCACTTTATCTGCTTCCTTGAGTTTCTACCTAAGCAAAAAAAGCACTTTTCAACATTTTGATTTCTCTTTAGGTTTATATTTGTGGCCAGTCTCTACTAAAAACACTTTTAATTAAACTTTGTATTAAAGTGTATTATGTGTGTATAAATAATAAGGCCATTTCTTAGGAAGAAATGAAGGTTTATCTCCAGTAGCGGATGGTTGGTGACACACTTAAAAAAAAAAAGAAAAGAAGCATGAAACAGTCAGAGATGGGATTTTATTTATGTAGTGGCACATGCTTTAAGCAACAAGCTTTCTTCTGTTTTCATTTAATAGATAAGGCAGGAAAAATGTTGCTGTTCCATCATCAGGCAACACATTCAAAAAATCCTGAAGTTCTAGCTCCATGCTAATCACCTCCAGCGTTTCTGCAAGGAAAAAAAATTGTCTCAGTAAGCTGAACTCAAAAGTTTAATTTACATAAACTGGATGGCAAAAGGTCACATAATGAACATAGAAAAAAAAAACTTAAAAACAGGTGCAGTTGTAGGTCATGGATGACCAAAGGTAAGATGGATATTTGTTGCTACACGATAATTCTGTTATTTACAATGACCCAAAACATACATTGTCATACACCCCAACTGTTATAACGATCATCCAATAGTGCCCCAGAGAATTGGATTCTGTGGGTGCTCAGTAATATTAAACAGCACGGAGTGCATGAACATTGTCTACTCAGTATCTAGCACATTGCTGGTCATGTGCAGGTCACTGCTCCACTGCTTGTCAGTGCAACCTGCGTAAACATAACTGGTATGGAGAATGTCAACACTGGCAAGCCTACTTCCAGGGCCATACCCCATGCATTTGTTGGGTGGTATAAAATGTAAATAAAATAAAATAAAACACACTAGGAATAAAGGTTTTTGGCAACAATTGCATTGCAACACTTCAGTGATTCAGACTCCGCTAAAGGTATACTACGTGCTATATTTGTATAAATAGCAGAGTCAATAAAATATTTTAACGGCATAGCTTAAAACTAGGTTATTTAATCTGGGCCTACAGGAAGGAGATTGAAAGTAACAAACAACATGGCTTACCTCTTAAAGACGAGATAAATATTTTATTCTCACTTTCACTCTCTCGGATACGATTACAGAGTTCAGGCAGCAACTTGTTCCACCACAGAGCCTACCATGTTAGGAAGAGAAATAAAATATTAGCAAATAATACAATAAAAATATTAGAAATAAAAATATTAGCCTTTCCATATGCATAAAAACAATGGCTCAGTGTGTTTTCCTGCAGTGCTCGCTCTTATTCCAACTTCCTGTTATCATAACACCTATTCTAGGATTCTAGTTAGAATATCAAATATATATTAGAAAAAGCATAATTATTTTATGAAAATATTTTATTATATAACATATGTATACTGTGTAATGAGGAAATTCTAAACATTAGCGATATATTAAAGCCAATAGAGTTCAGCCTATAGCATGACGGCACTCAAACTTATTAGATGTATTCTTTATGACCATCACAAATACTGTTCTGGCAAGCTGTTGTACAAACACAAATTATTCCCATGAATTTGGGCCTGAACATCGACATGTAGTGAGCTAGGTCCAAATTCAATATTGCACGAATATATTTATTTGCGAGTACTTTTTAGAAACATACTAGATATATTGTAAACTCAAAATTACAGCAACCCCAGTACACTAAAATAATATTAATCAGTTAGCGGTATATTTATATCCTGCCAAGTTGTTCTATCACTTATACTTGGGAATATGTTTATATGGAAGAAAGTGGCCCTAAAATTAGTAAAACCAGTTACCTGATTCCCATCCTTTATTTCATGCCTCGCATACTGAATTACAGCTTCAGGACACCGATCCAGAAGCCTATCTACTGATTTTTCATATTCCATCCTGCGTGTTGCACATATAATGTGGATGGTTAAAGTAGCATTGTTATCTTCTGGAATGGATTCCAAGAAAGGAAGAAACGATTCAATATCCAAAGATGGTCCACAGAGTAGAGACTACACAATACAGCAAGGAATACAACAATTTTATTTTTAATTCAGGAAATACAAGTCACTGTGCTCTAAAACAATATAGGAAACATAGAAAGGTCCAGTGACAGTTTGCCTCATTCCTTTGATATTCTATGGTACTGGTTCTCAAACCATTCCTACAGGCCCAAACAGCAGTCCATAATTTAGAACTACTCTATTGTGTCTAAGGTGTTTAAAGTGTTTTTGTTTTTTTAGACACAACTGGGTAATTCCTAAATCCTGGGTTGTTGGGTGGGCCTTGAGTCAACAAAAAGAGTAACAGGAAAGCAATATAATAAAAGTGGACCTATTACCATAGGACCAATAGATTATTACAGTGATCACACCGCTTTTAGAATTGTGCCCTAGAATATTATTTCAAACATTTTCTTACATTCATATGACGTAAAACACAAACATATAGAAAACGATTATGTAGTACATTAAAGCACATGGAGTATTCAGAGAGACTCACTTGACCATCAAAATGTCCATCTAACCTGAAAAGACTAACTAATTTATGACCCAAATAAAATATTCTCATTACATAATGGTCTATAATGATTTATAAGTGCTGGCATAATTTGATAAGAGACATAAAAAACATTAATAGGAAAATAACTTAAATGAAAGAAAAATGATATTCAAATTTAGATTTTAACTTCAAATGAGAATCCTCAAGCTGGATTTTATTGTAAAAATATTACCATAAAAGCATAGAAAGCTAAAGCTCACCTGCAATTTTAACAAGTCTCCACATTTTGGACAAGAAGCAGGCGCAGAGGACACCATCTTTGTAATCCAAGGGCTTATTATTCCAAAATGGCTGCAGGAATTTCTCTGGAATCAAAAAAAGGTTGCACATAAGACCTGCTGGTACTCCATAAGGGTTATTCATTAGCAACATAATCATGGACTGGTCATTGAAATCTGCATGACCGCTAGGAGAGAACAGATGGCGAGGATTCCCTATGAGTTTTCCCACAAATATGGCCAAAAGTAAACATGTTTTTGTGAAGTAGGTAATTGACAGGAAATTATTACTTATTATCTTAGAACCACTCAGGGCACAATTGCAACAATAATACAATTGAAACATAAAACTGTTTCTGCATTTGTAGAAGAAAGAAACATCAACTCAATCTAGAATAGGTTTTTTTTTTTTTTAAAGGAAATGCACACTAAATACTTTAGCAAAACTAGATAAGGGTTTTACAAAAAACGCAAATACTAGAATTTTATTCTGATGTCCAGACAACAAGTCATGGTGCTTAACATGCAGTTAAAATGTTCAGTTTTAATGTTAGTCATATAAAATTATTTTTATACAATATTGTTTATAGTTACGAATTGAATAAAAGGATCAAATTACAAATCATGTTAGTATCAGGATTATCTAGATTTGTTCATTAACTTAAAATTTACCAGATCTTCTGGACTCTTTAGTGGACAGGCACAAACATGATGGAGCTCGTTTATCCTTGACACATAATGGGAGGATAGTTTGAACAGAATATCATGTAATATGGAATCAGGCGGATATGTTGATAGCAGCGCTTCCCAAAAATCTACAAGTATTTGGGAAACATGTCCCTCATCGTCCTTCTTATCACAGAGCTCCTGAAGAAAGACAAAGATAAAATAAACTGTTTTAAAAACAAACTCCAGAGACAAATTGATGTGTAAATACTGCTTTTTGCGAGATTTCATTCTATACAATACCAATTCTTGTTTACATACAGTAGATGGATTTAAGACTACCTATTCCCAAGAAAGTTTGGCCGTAAACCTTTAGCGCTACAGATTAAAGGGAGCACGGAGCATGCTGACGGTCTATAGGTATCTTGTTTGTTCCAGCATATAGATCAAAAGAAAAGTATTAGTATTTTATTTCTAAGGCTGAATCCCTTTTTAAAAAGTAAACAACAAATGACTATAATGCTAGACAACAAGGGACTGTATCACCTGATCATTGTTTTTACATGAAGAGCATGAAAAATTATATATACATTGTATTAGCAAAACTGCACTTAAATGCCTAAATTAAATGCTCTACATGCCCAGTAAGAATAATGTTTAGGTGATACAGTCCCTTTAAGAAAGGGCTACATTACTGTGAACTATAAATGATAATTATTATGTATATTACCAGGAAGGACATAATAAAATGTTCTCATTATTAAAGTGAAAAAATGTAGTAAAAACTAGTAAACATAACTTAATAAGAGTAATTTTACCAATCTTGAAAGGCTTGGCAGACATGACGGATTGAACAGATATGACAGTTTAGACCAGAGCCTTCTCACCAGCAACTATTCATCTCATATGTTCCCGTAAACAATAGTCTATTATTGAGCAGGATGTTGTTGATATAATATTAACTGAATCAGCCTGCTTACCAACCACTCTGACACATGGTCATCTGTTTACAATCTCAGCAGAATGAAAACAATAAAAGAGTGAAATAAATAACAACACAAGTAATTTGTAAGCCCTTGAATGAGGTTTTAACTTACGAGGCAGCTGTAAAAAATATTTTATAGTAATTCAGATTTTGCTTTAGCAATTCTGAACATAAGACATTGTCCAGAGTAAAATTAAATGTGAGACATATAGATCTCCAGACAAAATTATTTTTCAGTGCAAGATCAATTATGAAAGTATTTGTTCTTGAAATCAGTGAATAAAATAGCAACCTTAAAAAACAGCTCTGCTTCTTCCAGATTAATCTTGTTGTTTTCTTGTAGAGATACTACAGAGGCCACTAGCAAGCCAGGCTGAGTTTCTCGGAAGTGAAAAGACATCGGAGTTGGAATAATTTCTTTATTTCTGCGATTCATCAGCAGCCTTGGTTCATCCATAAAACCACAAATTAACAGCATCTGTTGGGATTACAAACCAAGAAGGGAATTCAGTATATTAAAAAATGCTTATGAACTCCAGAGGTGATCATAGTTTAAGGGGAAATTAATTTTCCCCAAATCAAAATTCTGTCTATTTTTGTCACTGAAAGCCTTGATCATTAGCCTGACAGACTGAAAGACCTATGTATCCAGGATGGATCAGTGAAGCTGCCCATCTGTCAGACTGATAAAACATGCCCGTCTAGCAAAATGATGTATTATTAAGCTGCAGGGAATGTATATAAGTGGAAAAGAAATGCAGGCTTAATCATCACCGCAGGACACTCCACTTACCCTGAGAGGCTATACCTGCATGAGAGAGAAGCTTTTAGTACATTGACCCGAACTTTCTCACTGTTTTACATATTTTGGTTTACAAGACATGAATTATAATAGTAAGTGAGAAATCAAATACTCTGACACTTAACTTTCTCCATTGTCTGACTGGGGAAGACTGCTGTGGGAGACTGATGTAGTCACTTTTTACATTATTTTTTTAATATCAAGTTTCTTTGGAAGATAAATTAGCATAAGAAGGTCAATTTATGAAAAGTATATATATATATATATATATATATATATATATATATAGTTAGCGATGGAAAAATCTCTCACCTCTGGATGTCGCCGAATCTCAGTTTCACACGTAGTGGGATCATGCATTCTCAGAGCCATGGATCCTTTTGTTAGAGAGACTAGTGCTGACGGAGAACCAGATTCTAACATGCTCAGGTAATAGATTGCATGCTTGGGGCACACTTTTGTCATGCAAGAACTACACAAGGCATGAGGCAGTTGACTTGGTTCAGTATCATTAAAGATCTGCAGTACCTGTAAAGCCATATCCTAAGACAGAAAAATAAATGTAAGAAAACAAAAGAAAAAAAATCAAACTTCAGACAAACACTCCGAAAAATACAGATATTGACAAATATCTTTTTCAATTACAATATACACAAGTCCACTGCAATAAAAAAAATATATATTTTTTTTAAAACAAATTGAAGCCCCTGCCCTATTTTGATTTCATTCATACTTCACTTAGCTGTTCATCCACTTCCTCAAAGAGGGAATGCTTTAGATAAAACATGAATCCTTTCCCATAATCCTGCGGTAAGCCTTTGGACAGGACTCTACCAATAACCTCAGAAATAGACAAACCGGACATCTTGAAGTAAGGGAGAGCGAGATGAGAATGCTTTGTGTCCAACCTTTATTTAAAGGGAAAAAAAAAAGTTATTCCCAATCAACTAAGTTATAATGAAAAGTTTCTCAAAGAACATAGTGGCCCATTTATAAGAAAATGAATTAAATTACAGTTTTTATAACAAGAAGATTAAACCTGAATAATGATGCTCTACAGGTTTAAGACAAGTAAACGATTATTACTGTGTTACATGTGGAAATACAAGGCACAAGGGGAGTTAAAATGGTACCCTTTATTGTCAAAATGGATTATTTGAGTATAAGCTTTTAAGATGGCTCACATCCTTTAATCTAACATACATGAGGGATTGAATGTTAGTACCTACATACATACATACACATGAAAATGTGTAAATGAACAAGACCTCAGGCGAACAAATAAATAACTTCAATCTGTTAAAAAGGTCCTTTGCTGGGATAAAAGGACCATAAACTAATTAACCTATGCCAACACATTGTCATCAATGTAAAGAAAGCCGTTATAAAGTTTGTTTTTTAATGAACATAAAATTGCATTGGGAGGTAAACTATCACAATGAATAAAGGGCTAACCCTCCTTAATAACTTTAATCAGACAGAATCCCACCTCTTTTGGATTAAAAGGGCTTTTGAACAATTTTCCTAAAGAACACCTTTCAAAATCTATTCCATTTTTTCTGGAATTCCCCCTTCATTTAGACCAGTGATTACAATATTAAGCTTAGCCTCCAATATTTCTCTCCAACATTGGGTCTAGGCAGTTATGTCAGTCACACACACTCATAAGGAAGCTACGTTGTCTTGACAGCTTGCATGCACATGTATCCTCTTAAAGACAGGGATTTTGTTGGTATTGTTTTTGTTTGGTGTATTTCCCTTTATAATTTAGTGTATATATACAAACTATACACTTTTGCTTTAAGGAAACATACGTCTTTTTTGAAGCTATATTTAAAAGCAGAATTTAAAATGAAATGTAAATGAGCCACATAATGAAAAAAATATACCCTGCCACATAAACATCCAAGCTACAAGATGTATCTAATGTTTTAGAACTTTTATTATGATCCACAAATACTCTTATATACATATAAAAATGTTATATGTTTTGTTTTCCTGTACAGAATGTTTACATATGTTATACATGCGATTGCTCCTGCACACAGGCTTGGCTTCCTGACCACTTTTACTCAGGACAGGAGTGCTACAGGAGGTAAGTTCTGTTACAAGGTGTCCCGT
This sequence comes from Pelodytes ibericus, assembly GCA_036172795.1. Taxonomy (NCBI): domain Eukaryota; kingdom Metazoa; phylum Chordata; class Amphibia; order Anura; family Pelodytidae; genus Pelodytes; species Pelodytes ibericus. The sequence continues at coordinate 166,840,695 of CM069861.1, read as the reverse complement.
AAAAAATAGCCAAGATTAGATTACTATACCAATGTGTACAAAATAATCATACAGACAAAAATTCTCTGCATGCTAACACTATTACACATAAGCCTGTAGTATAATATAATGTATAACCTACATGACCTGTACCCAAGGAAAATGAAAATCTGGTTTAAAAACTTGAGAACAGATTAGGCTGGTCCATGAAACACATACCTGCTGAAACAGTGCCCCAGGTGTGCACAGCTCTCTCTGTATGCTGCCACTAGTTCTGCTGTCTCTGAGAATTCATCCAAGTCTGGAGCCATGAGTGCCGCTCTCACCAGTAAATGGGCCTCACTCAGGAGGTGAATGCTGCCTTGTGTTTTCATTGTATCATATTTTTTGCTGTACTCTACCTAGGAAAGGCACATAAACAGAGATTAGGTTGTATATTTAACTGTATATATTGTTTTGCTTGCTCTATATATTCTACGCCTCTGTAGAATGGCTGTTTTTATTGTGGTTAAATTACCATTTCTCTTCAAATATTTTGGCATTAATTTCAATTCTAGTGATAGCCCTCTGTTACAGTTGTAATGAAATGATATATATTATATTATACACAGCATAGGTTTTGTTGGTATGTCACTGTACAGATAAAACGCTTATTAGAGAGTAGCAGAGTATTTATTACACACACCAGACAATCCCAAAGTCTTGTTCTGCCACAGAAATCTTAGACTTGCAATGCTACCACCACTGCAGGGGATTCTAGGTAGGCATGTGCAAATAAAAGTTCACTTTCACCCCACCATAAATGATGTTGTGTGTGCTTCAAGCATCTATTACACATAATTCAGGCTCAGACATGTTTTGCTTGTTAATTTGATAAACAGATAAAGGAACTGACAAATTTACAAAAAATAAAAAACGAAAAAGAACTTTAAAAATATGGCATTACTCCTCTTTAGAGTTAAATCTGATGCACCTTTCTGAGCTAGATGGTGCCAGGCTAGATACAATGCTTAGAGGGGGTGTTAGAGATAATGCAATGGGTATTGGAGAAAGGTAATGGGGATGACAACACTGGACATATATTAGGGAGTTGAAGAGTATAATTATTATACATCAACCAATATAACAGACTTATACACAAATGTTCTACTAAGAGGAGACATTCTAGTGCGGAATACCATTTCACTGTAGAGTTGGATGGTGGACATGGTGCTCACGACATACAGATTCCAGCCAGGTTCTGTCTCTGTTTGTGTCTTGCTTTTAACACTTCCAGTTTTCTGTAACCTTATAATAAAACAAATGTGCATAAGGCCTCTTTATTTGCTGTAACAGTTTATAAATATAAGTTTCTAATAAATGATCAGTTTTATAGCACTGTCCATTTAGACACTCTAGGTAAACCACATAGATATGTAAGCCAAGTTATTTTTATTTGGCTAATCAGACCTGTGATATTATGGTTAAGCCATCCAAAGTCAGTTCAAGTGTCATTTAATGCCTTAGCCATAATAGTCTGAAACTTCATTGAAATTATTTGCATGGAACATTTTGTCAGAAGAGATTACATTACATATAGCATATTATCATGATTTTAGGCTGCACTGTTTTACCCCAATTTAAATGGTTGGATGAAACGTGCGGCAGGAAAAATATATTAAAAAAAAAAAAGTGTAGCGTTTTTCCAGACATTGTTACATCTTCGAACGTGCATAGGAATGCTTCTTTTTCACTCGTGCGTCTAATACAGAAGCCCAAGCATAAATCGACCATCTTTGTAATATTGCCTATAACAACAGACAAAAATATTACCTACATATACCCAATTGTATTACTAAAATAAATGCCACTTACTGTAAACCTTTGGGACTTTTCCTTTTGTCTGCCACATCCTCTAAACTTGCTTTTGTCAGGATGATGATAAAGTTTTTAAAGTGGTTTATTGCTTTAAGTCCTATGAAGAGCTGCATTCTCAGTGTGCAAACATCAAGTGAGATGGGTGGACAGGTCTGTGGGGAAGGAGAAAAAAACCCTTAGTATTTGCAGACAAGCAGAATGAGAGGTTTGTGTAATCTTTTTATCAAAGAGTCTTACAGTGTTGGTTTTCAGTGTGCAATATGAGCACAGATGTCCTTTGGACATGCTGAAAAATCTACACTGCTTGAAGTAAGGGATATACAGGATTCACCATCTATATTTTTTAGAGCGCTTCTTACAATTACAATACTTGTTTCACTACAATGTCATTCTGCCAATGTTTGCAAAACATTTATAGTCCAGTAAAAATATTAATAGTACAGTATTATTTATTCTAATGAACCCGTTATCAAGACACTGTCTAATGAGCCTTGACTAAGTCCAGTGTATTACCTATTTGTATATTTTGCTTATTTTATAGCACTGCAGAATATGATGAAGCTTTATAAACAACAACAACAACAACAACATTTATAAGACTTTAAATCCCCCAAAAACAAAGTCACTTTTGAAGAATGTCAAGCGATGGGCCCTGCAGCTGCTGTGACCTACATCTCTCATAGTACTCAGTAGGGCTTGACAAATTTAATTTAGTTTTAGGAGCCAGAAAAAAATATCTAGGAGCCAGACAAGGGTAAATTCACACAAGGGTACATTCACGCAACCCTACACACACACAGATCCTGTCAAAACACGCGCACACACACACAGATACAGTCAGTCACACACACACACACACACACACACAGATACAGTCAGTTACATACACACACACATAGTCAAATACATACACAAAGAGACAGTCAGTCACATTCACATACACACACACAGACAGTCAGATACATACATACAGTCAGCCACATACACACACAAGCTCTCTGTTTTGATTTTTTTTTTTAAGGGGGGGAAAGAAAAAATTCCTCCATCAATGACTCCCCACTCCCTGATGCTTTACCTCATTGCATGGGAGGGAGATTCTGCTCCAGCCTGGTCCATGCCTGGCACACAGCCACAGACCCTCTTGAAATTATTGGTGAGCGGCAGGAGGTCATGTGAGGGGGCGGAGCAGGAAGTCTGTGTAGTGCACACTCTGCTCCCTCGTGCTCCGATTGTTAAATGTTTTTTTTATTGATCCCAGGGTGAGGGGTGCCACGTGGGAATGACCCTTCCCGGCTGCCAGGGCTTATTTTCAAGTTGCGATGGTGACCTGGGTTTGTCGAGCCATGCTACTCAGTCAAGAGGCTAGGAGGGGATTTAGGAAGCTGTAGCCCACCCACATATGCAGGGCCACAATTTGAAACGGTTGACTTAGATCCTCCTTCAACCAGAGGATGTCAAATGCACAAAATGTTAATCATTATGCTATAATCAATAATTTACCTTGATGGTAGTATCAATATAGGGATCCTCTTCACGGGCTGCAGACGCACTGCATCTTACAGTGAAACACTGTAAATTGTTACTGCAAAGATAAGAACACACGTAACATTGTTTGCAAGAGTCATAATTATTGTCCTTTTGCTTCTAATAAAATAAATGAAGCACCATTATTCTTCTTCCACTCAATGAGGAATGATTTTGTTCTGGTTTGTAAGAAACTAGGGCTCTAGAACGGAAAAATGATGAATAAGAAAAACTGTGTTAAAGTTCTACTGAAAGTTTAACCTACTGGTAATGGACAAAATAAAGAAAGAAATAGAAACACCAATGTTCAAGTCTTGGGCTTATACTGTCATTTACCACAGACAATGGCATGACACATACAAATGATATCCCAGCAAGCTTAGGGACTTGACTGTAGACAAACCTGTATTAATAATTTGCAGGATCCATGTTATGTCTCTTATAGGTATCTTCTAAGTTGTACAAAAGCTAAACTGGATGTAACATAAAATAAACAAAAACATCATTTTTAATATCACAGGGTGCACAACTGAAATGCACTATATTATAAAATTATAATTCAAATGTGAAATATTGCACTTATCTAACAAAGTATGCATTGCCTTCTCATGCAAGAATATTTAAAATAGTTCCTTTAATAGTAAAGATATTGTATGTACACAAACAAGGATAATGATAACATTTAATAAGATATCAAAAAAGGTTTCAATTAAGATATGAATAGAACACGAATAGTTTTATTTGCAGAACTTTGAATGCTATAACACAGTTCGGAATACCTTGTGATCACATGTAGAAACTGGGGAGTAAGGACCGCCTGCTGGCATCTCTCCGGATACTGGTAGACAGAAATCGTTTTCACTACATTCCCAACAGTGTATAAGTAGCCAGTGTGTGGCATAGAGAAGAAACAAAACAAACTCAACAGCTCTTTTTTGGGAGATGCTGTTTTGGAATCTGCAACATAAACACCTCCTGTTTAAAAAAACAAACAAAATAAAAAACATTATTGTAAGGTCATTGTGCATTCAACATATAATATTTGATTATTTTTTAAATCAACAAATGTATTTGAAAAACTATTATTTAATCAGAAAATGGTTTTGAGGGTATCATATCTAGTTAAATGATCTTTAAAGGATAGCAGTCGGCAACAAAAATTATGTTTGACAGATTGAATAAAAAAAACATTAAATTGAAATATTGTGGGGCGGTCAGCGGGGATCCGGATGACGTAGGTGGGTGGAGCCGAGCGGAGAGACGCCAGGTGCCGCGAAATGGACGAGGGAGCAGGGCAGAGGGAACGGAGTTAGATGAGACCGCGCTCTGTTTGAATATTGGAAGGCGGTAAAACACCGAGGAGAGTGCAAGCTAAATTACCACACGGAGGGGCTTACTTAGGCGCTTCCGTGATGTTAAAGGGAAGCTATCTTCTGATTCACATGGAGAACAGCGGTGATGCGACTTGTACCCGAGGAGAGCAATTAACAAGAAGATAAAGCTAAGTACTATTTATAACAGCTGTTATAAATATAGGAATGCCGGAGCTAGACTCTCCCTAAGGCGCTAATGTAAGCGAATATAAATTTGTTATCCAGCTATAGGTTGGGAGTCCTATTAGTAATAGAGTAATTGTTGATACATATTGTCTGCTCACTCTATGCCTGAAGAACTTGGCTAATCTGGGAGTGAAAACTTGCTTGTCTTTGTATCAATTTGTCTGATATCCTGGCAAACCCCAGGATACACAGTTTAAGTACCCCAAAGAGATAAAGCAGAGTTGTTGTTCAGTGAAAGTTTGATCCAGGTGGACTAACTAGGAACAACCCTGCGTTTGTGTTCTATTTTATACCACTAAGTTGTTGCTATTACAGAGGGGGCAAGTTTATTGCTTAGGAGCTTACAGTCTAGGAAGAGGAAAAAAGATTTAATAACTAATTGAACTGGTCCTACAGAATATAATATGGACAGTGGTTGGTACTTGCTTCAATGAGGAGCTAACACACCCCAGTGTTCAACTATTTAAACTACAAACACCTCATTGTAAAGCGCTCCAATTATAATTAGGTGAAACGATCCCAAAAGGTGTGGGAAAATTTGTCACCCATTTGAACCGCACAGGACTAGGGAATAGAGAGTTTGCATACCCCTAAATCCAGCAGTAAATTAATAAGTAAGTAAATCCTATAACAAGAGTTTAATACAAGTCACTATGGCCTCCAAAAAAAATATGGAGATGAGACCGGACAAGTCTGAAAAAGATAGGAGAAGAAAACTAGACAAAACAGAGAGTAAACAAGAAAAAGAAAACAAAATTGACAAACGATACTCAAATTTCTTCTCCCCATTAGCAGATAGGACAGATCCGACAAAGATTAACCTGACTAGCCAAGACCAAGGTCAAGACCCCCAAGCTGGAGGAGTAGAGTAGAGAGCATTGAGAGTTATACTGATTCTATAGGGGCTGAAATGCAAACGATTTCTCCAGAATACCTCAAAGCCTGTTTGGCGGCACAGTTTGTACAAATAAAGGATGAAATTCAAATTACGCAGAATATTACTTTAGAAATTAAAAAAGAGATTAGTGCTATGGGTGAGAGGATAAAAATGGTTGAACAGAAGGAAGAGGTCCTTTTATTCCAACTAAATGTACAACAAGACATAACAAAGGAATTAGAAAGAAAGACACAGGCGCTGGAATCTAAAATTAATGACCTAGAGGATAGATCCCGTAGGAACAATCTCCGAATTAGAGGAATTTCAGAAGATATTACAAACAATTTACTGGAAGACTTTTTGACAGGTCTTCTTAACTTCCTCGACATTCAGTGGGACAGGAAAGAGGCAGCCTTGGAAAGATTCCACCGTGTACCCAAAGCTCAAGGTGTTCCGAATCATTTTCCAAGAGATGTGATCATATGCTGTAAATCCTTCCGTATAAGATCTGCGATAATGGGTAATCTCTACCTAAAATCGGTAAAAGACACAGCATATGAGGACATAAAAATATTTCCAGATCTATCATTTAACACCAGGAAATCTAGGAGAAATTTTTCTAAATTTACAGCAATCCTAAGATCAAACAATATTAAATATTCGTGGGGTTTCCCCTGCAGGGTTATTTTGAACTTTGAAGGCTTTAGAGAAACATTTGATACTCCTGAAAAACTAGAGGCATGGCTCACCTCCAAAGGATTTATCACAGTTTGATCATATTAGTCTTCATAAAATATATTGCAAGACACTCCTTGATAAGGACTAGGTTAAGGCCATAAGATATTTAACTAGAAATGGTGGAGGGGGTGTGATAATGGAGAGAGTGCTTTTTTATTTTTTTTTTTGACATTAGGGTTACCTCTTGGTTGTGTCATGTAGAAGCCTTTTTCTGATAGTGACGCCACTCTGTAGTTCCCTCTATATTAGTCACAATACACATACAACATGCACAGGATACCCGCGGTTTTATTAACATTTTCCCTGTTCTTTTTTTTTTTTTTTTCACAATAGAATCACTTTTCGATAGAGACCCAAGCCTCTTGGTAATTCTCTTTATACTAGTCCCAATATACATATAACACGCACACTGCACCTGTTTTATTTCAAATCTTCTTTTTTTTTTTCCCCTATAATATTAGTCACTTTTTTTTTTTTTTTTCTCCACATTAGAATCACTTTTTGATAGAGACCCAAGTCACCTTGTAGTTCTCTCTATATTATGCATAACACGCACATTGTACCTATGGTTTTTTTCACATTTTCCTTTTTTTTTTCCTCCACATTAGAATCACTTTTCGATAGAGTCCCAAGTCACCTTGTAGTTCTCTTTACATTATGCACAATATACATATAACACGCACATTGTACCTGTGGTTTTTTTCACATTTTCCTCTTTTTTTTTTTTCTTCTTCTTCTTTTTTGTGTTGTCCTTTTTGTTTTATACACTAGATCACGGTTTGGCCAAGTTCGAAAACACTGAAGTTTTAGATGCCTCATCTTGTCGCACGTAATACACCTTTATTTTTTTTTTTTTATTTTTTTATTTTTTTCTCCTTCCTCCTCCCTTCTCTCTCTATCTTCCTGTTTTATTCCTCTCTCGAGATGTTCTCCGTCCCTCGCCCCCCTCGCCGTGACCGCGACACCTGGTAAAGGTCCAGAACAATTTTGAGACATTTATAGAAATCGTCTTTCTTCTTTACAGTAGCTGTATTGACAGTAGAAGAAAGGTTAGGGACTTACTAGGTATTAATGGACTCCTTAATTTTCTTTTTTTTAATTTTTTTTCCTTTTTTGCTCTCCCCTTTGTCTTTCTTTTTTATTTTTTTTTCTCTCCGGATCTTATCAACACTTATATGGGAGTATATTGCATTTTTGGTCGGCGCCCGGATCAACCCTAAATGATGATTAAATTTGCTACGATAAATGTACAGGGTTTGAACTCCCCGCAAAAGCGTAACATACTCTATGGCTTTATGAAGAAAGAAAGGATTCAGATATGTGCTCTTCAGGAGACTCACTGGAAATCAAGTGACAAGCAATTTCTAGTATCAAAATGTTTTCCACTGGTCATAAGTGCATCTCTCCCCAAGACCAAAAAAAAAGGGAGTAGCGTTACTGTTTTCAGGAGACCTCTCAATCAATGTTATATTTACAGAGCTAGATGAAGAAGCTAGATATATCATCGCAATTGTGGAAATTAACAACAGGATATATACTATCTTAAACTTATACGCACCAAATGATACTCCTATTAAATTTCTCACAATGATCTTCAAAAAAATACATAGGATAGGACAAGGAGCTTTGATTATAATGGGTGATTTTAATTGTATCGCAGACCCGCAGGTGGATAAAACCCCAGTAGTGCATGGGAGTTATGGCAGAAGGGTTATAAATACCGCGGCAAAATTTTCACGACAACTTAGAAATTATACCCTAGTGGATGTGTGGAGGTCCCTACACCCAGAAGAAAAAGATTTCACCTTCTTCTCTCAAGCTCACTTGTCCTATTCTAGAATAGACTATATTTTGGTAAACAGGATAATATTCCAACATATAAACAAAGTAGAAATAAAAGATTACATCTGGTCAGACCATAATGCCATCATAATGGAAATGAAAACTGGATATAAAACAACCAGACCAGAATGGAGATTGAATGATGGGCTATTAAATAATAGTCAACATCGCGCCCAAATTATAGATGCTACCCAATGGTTCTTTAGAGAAAACGGTAAAGGGGAAGTCAATCCTGCCTTAACGTGGTGCACTTATAAAAGTGTGATCAGAGGACACCTAATAAAGATTGGGACCCATGAAAAGAAAAATAGAGCACCAAGAATAGAAGAACTAAATCTGAAACTAGACATTCTTAATAACCAGAACAAACTAAAACCCTCACAGGTAGTCACACTAGAGATTCAAAGAGTTAAGGAAGAGATTAGGGAGAATATGGTCATAAAGATAAATAAAAATGTAGAATACCTTAAGACTAAATACTACTATAAAGGCAATAAAGCGGACAAATTACTGACAAATAAATTGATGAAGGAAAAATATAGAAGAACCATATCTAAGATACAAAAAAACGGCAAAATAGTAATGGACCCCGAGAAAATCGGAGAAACATTTAAGGAATACTATGCCAGTCTATATAACCTTGTAGAAAAACCGTCAGAGGATCAAATTACAAAATATCTGGAATCGTTAGTACTACCGAAATTATCTACCATCCAGCTCAGCAACCTAAATGAAGCGATCAGAGTAGAAGAGGTCAGCGCAGTTATAAAAAAAACTCAAAAACAGCAAGACCCCAGGACCAGACGGTTTCAACAACAAATTCTTTATAATGATGGACGAACACATTGGAAGAGCTTTGACAGATGCGTTTAATTGGATTAGGACAACAGGAAATATCCCAGAGGAACTCCTTATGGCAAATATCGCCCCCATTGAGAAGCCGGGTAAAGATCATCTTCTAGTCAATAACTACAGGCCTATCTCATTATTAAATGTAGACATTAAGATCTATGCTGGTGTATTAGCCAACAGAATAAAGAATATTATAACATCTCTAATTCATGCGGATCAGGTGGGTTTTATCCCAGGTAGACTGTCTGTTAATAACACTCGCAGAATAATTGATATACTAGATTCGTGTCAAAAAAAGAAATGCCCCATGATGATGTTGGCCTTAGATGCTGAAAAGGCCTTTGACCGAGTAAACTGGCCTTTTTTGAAGAACACACTGAGGGCATTTGGCTTTGAAGGCTCAATCTTAGATGCAATTATGGCATTATATTCTTTTCCTACAGCTAAAGTCAAAAGTATGGGCTTTTCGTCAGATAATTTCAGGATAACAAACGGTACTCGGCAAGGTTGCCCACTATCTCCGATTCTCTATTTATTATCGATTGAACCTTTAGCAATCGCCATAAGATCAAACAACGACATCAGGGGCATTAACACGGGGAAAGGAAGCATCAAACTTAATATGTACGCGGATGACGTTCTAATAACCATAGAAAATCCAACTAAATCAATTACTTCAGTCATGAAAGAAATTGATAGATACAGTATGGTCTCCAACTACAAACTAAACCTGGATAAGTCAGTAGCAATGGTAAAGTACGTGAATCAAGAAGAAAAAAACCTTTTAGCTCAGACATATGGTTTTAAATGGGCAAAGGACTATGTTGACTATCTTGGGATAAAAATAACTCCTGACCCAAAGAGAATTATAGAACATAACTTTCTCCCACTATTAAAACAAACTAACAAAAACCTAATTGAATGGAAAAAAAGGGAAGTTTCGTGGTGGGGCAGGATAAATGTCCTGAAGGCTTATGTACTCCTGAAATGGACATACTTATTCAGGCTGATCCCGCTAAATATTCCGAAAGTCTGGCTTAAAATGGCACAAACAGCCTTCTCGAAGTACATTTGGAGAGGCAAAAGACCTCGCATAAATAAAAGAGTGATATCCTTACCCTCCAAGCAAGGAGGAATGGGAGCCCCATGTCTGCAAAAATATCATGAAGCTAGCATGCTAGCACATGCATTAATGACACAAAATTTCTATTCTAAGGTGGCAAAGTGGTATCACTTAGAAAGTAACTTGAGTGGAGGCGGGAAACTCCTCCCGATATTTTGGAGAACTAACAATATAGGACAAATTGTACAAAAGAGAGGTGCTGATTCACTTATTTTAGACCACATATTGCACTTCTGGCTTAAATTTAAGAGGAAAGCTAAACTTCAGAAAAAAATCTTGAAAGGCCTTCCCATTGAAATTATCCAAAATAATATTGAAGACATCAGTTTAATCTCTTGGGAAAAACAAGGAATACTTAATATAGAAGACTTATATGATGAAGACATGATCATGTCCTTTTCTAGCCTCCAATCTAAGTTTCAGATTAAAAATGAGGAGCTCTTTTCATATCTCAGAGTAAAGCACTTTCTAAGACTCAATATTTCCCTTAATAACTCTACTATACACAAGAAATTAATTAAGATGATACAAAGGCAAGATCAAAAACAGCTGTTATCTAAAAGTAACCAAATAATGTCAGAATTAGACCAGCCTCAAGAGATAACAGTTATTACTAAATTGGAAGCTGAGTTAAAGAGGAAAATCTCTAGAGAAGAATGGAATGGATTATTTAATCAACTAGCAAAGGGAGTCCATTGTTTAAATCTAAGAGAAGGATTCTTTAAACTTCTATACAGATGGTACTACGTCCCCAGCAAGCTTGCAAAGATATATAGAGATTATAATAACAACTGCTGGAGATGTGGAGCCAATGGGGGAGATCTACTCCACATATTTTGGAACTGCAAAATGCTGGACACCTTTTGGGAAGAAATTGTAATGAATATTAACAACAGGTGCGGCTTAAAACTTGTAAACTCGGCAGACACAGTGCTCCTCCACATGAACCTAGCAGAGTTATCTACTGCTAACAGATGGTTTACAATCCACATCCTACTCGCGGCAAAATCATTGATAACCAGAAACTGGAAATCCGCAATTATCCCAGATTGGGAAACGGTCAAAGTTCTGGGGCTTGCCCAACTCAAGATGGAAAAAGGCATTTCTTCATCATATGGATACTCGCCAAAGAATAGGGAAATTTGGTCTAAATGCATTGAAAAAAATGTTGTGACAGTGTTCCACCGATATGGATACAGGAGCAGGTCGTGGGGAAATGATTCAAAAGAGATAACAGATCCGGTTTCATATTTCTTTTTTTTTTTTAAAAATTTTGTGTTGTTTTGGAGTCCATACAGTGTAGTTTGTTGGTCAGATGCCCTACATTGTGACACTAGGTCACACATAGGGGTGACTAACTCCCCGGGTGATCCTTCAGGATAGTGAATCGATCTACTGGGGTGGGATGGGTAGGGGTTTAAGTGAAATAAAGACAAGATATTTAAGCCGTCTATTTAATAGCGATAACTCAGTTAGCCAATAGATATACATATATGAGTGTTTATGTAAAAAGAAAGAAGGAAATGAAAAGAAAGGAAAATAAAAACGTCAACTAAGATGAATCTAACGCCAAAGGATGAAATGTCCTTGAAGGAGATGTGAATACATCACAGATTAACACTCCAGAACAAAATTCTGATGGCGAAAAAAAAAATAAAAAATAATTGAAATATTGTAATAAAATAATACTAATAAAAATACCTTACTGAGCCATCTTTGCTTGCATAGCTCAGGGGGCAGCCATGTTTAGAATCTTGGATGAGACGAATGAAGAACTGATCCATCTGAAGCAAGAGATCTGCCACCCTTGTGCTATACAATCTGAGAGTGCTCAGTAAGGTGGTTTATTTGTATTCTTTCACTAAGTGATTTCTATTTAAAAATGCGTAACTTGGTGCACACTTTCCATTAAATTGTCACACAATATTACATTGCTTATTTTATGTACCAATACATTACTCACTTGACTGTACTGTGATAATTAGCGACACCTCAATCTCTGGTACTGTGCAGCATTTTAATCTGAAACAAATCAAGGACTAAAAGTAGTCCAGGATTCAAAATAAATCCATCTGAACACAATGGAGTAGTAGCTATGTACTGGATCTTTTGTGGTACTGATATTTTGAGAACCACCAAATGATAGAATGTATTAGCAGAATAAAGCCAGATGTTCCCCTCTAGTATCTGGGTGATGTAATATTTCTACATTTGGCTCATGCCACAATTACACAAACCAAAGCTGAGAAAATGTCAAACTGGAGCATATCAGTGATTTGTAATACTAACCTGCTTTGTACATGGGTAACAGCTGTAGAGAATGCAGCTTTGTGTTCTCAACGGATATCCCTTCCGCAAAGTCTGGAGCAAAACGCCTAAGGGAAAAAAACAAAAACAAAACCAGACAAGATCTATATATGTGTATATATACACAAACATGCATAATACATACAATTTGAATATGGCAGATTTATTAAAGGGACACTAAACGGATCAGAATAGATTACATATTTTCATGATTTTAGTCTGCACTATTTCTCCCTGATTTAAATGGCTGGATGAGAAGTGTGGCAGTAAGGATATATACAATCAAATGGAATAGGACCTCAAGTCAAGTGTATCGTTTTTCCAGACATTGCTGCATCTTTGAACATGCATAGGAATGCATATGATTGTTAAAGGGCACTAAACTTTATTTTTCTCATGTGCTCACATAGACATACAAGTGAAAAGTTAGTGGTCCGAGTGAGAGGATCAACTGGCATGTACTTTTGACACAGCAGTTAATCATCTGACTGGTACCGGACAAGCATCCATGGGAAGCAGATAGCCCAGTCTGGTAGGCGACTGGCTCTCTCAGCAGAGAGGACCATAACTAGGTGTGGAGGGTATAAGGTCACAGTGCTTTTATACAATAATGCATATAAAATGAGAGATATAAAAGTAATAAACAGGAATAACAGACTATAAATATTCCATACCAATGTATAGTTTTGTAGAGACTCATGCATTGTTATGGCTGTCTCTTGATGTTAAAATAGACTCTCTCCTCAAATCTCAGTTATCTCGCTTTATCTCTCCAAGATGGCGTCACCTGGTATCTCATGAGGAGAAGGGAAGGCAGCTCACCAGTTTATGAAATCCTCGATGGTCCGGTCATAAACAGAGCCTAAACTTTGCTGATATTATAGAGTCGGCCACGGGAAGCCCATGGTCCAGTGTACAATTAGAATTCCAGGACATTGCACAATAATATCAGGACTATTTCTCCAGTACCAGTGATCAGTTAGATATCATAACTCCTACATGGTGTTTTGTTCTCCCTAAAACAAGCACACTGACTGTACCCAAGGGCCCAAAAGTTATGTACCTATCATATTTTGGACATGTCTTTGACTGACCTCTTCATCCACCAGGGAGATGTAGCCAGGATGTCTGGCACCTCACACTTCCCCAGCATGGGTTATCAAGTTTTATATATCGGGCTCTTGCTCCAGATGGAAAGGTGTGAACAAAATTGTATTAACTTAGCCATACAGTCATAACCATTAACCCATTCTGTGCCAAGCACCAGTTAATTCATAGAGCGGCGTGCAAATGTCCACCATGGATTTATTCATGAAACTCCAAGTTTTACAAACCGGCAGGCTATACATATATTACCTGTATAGTATATGATGTACTTGGGAAAGACTTTGGAAATCCGTAGAAAGTCCTGTTGATTCTGGGGTCACTAGAATATTGCAGTCTTTGCTTTCCTCACCAATCAGTTCTATAGGTCTCAGACACATGACAAAGTCATCAGGCTCAAGGGGGTGAGAACGCAAAGGAAAAGGATCCTTACGATCTGAAGAGAAGGAAGAGGTCAGCACGGTGCAATTAATTTTCTTGTATTCCAGTGGCGAGGAGGTTGAATATGCTAGTACATACATATTTATTTTAACAGAAGGCATAATAGTTATGCTTTGCTTCCATGAATCACCATGGAAACAAAGTACAAAACAGAAATGCACACTGCTGCCAACATTCTTCTCCCACAGTACTTAGGATGCTGTGGGATGATGAAGCTATGCACATTTGTTTTGTGTGATGTTGTTAGATTCGGACACCCATGCTGCAAGAGGCATTCACATAAATATCTACCGGCAAACAAAAATTCTGATTCAGGTTAATATAATCCCTTCATTTGGCAAGTAAAGGTGTGATCCACTAAAACTATAAAGTCAGGGTGGAAGGAAAGTGCTCTAACAATACTTCTCACACACAATCTATAAAAGATAGCAAGGAAAATATGTGTGTTATTACAGATCGATACGATTAGTACAATTTGAAATGAGTGTTTTATTTTGTGCGACGATGCTATCTGACTCCTAGTGTTCGTTCATTTTTACGACATATGTAATTATGTCAATTAACCCATTAGTTCCTGCTCTGCTACCTGCAGGCACCAGCCAAGCAAATACGTTTTTTCTTTTTCTAACCCAACATCTCGAAGATTTTGAACAAAATGTCAGCCCTCTAAAGGAGCTATACATGCACAGATGGCTCCATAAGGTGCTTTATTTATATTCTGTTATTAAAGCATTTCTATTAAAAATACCTACACTTGATGCAATGTTTCAATTAAACAGAACTTATTTCTTGCCGACAGTTGTCCTCTGATGCACAATAATGTTCACATCGTCATTTGAAAGGACAAATAAACGTTTTTAATTAACATAAGTGACCTTGTTTATTTATTAGGAGGGGCAACTTACTGCTTACATTTTTGTCAGATATGAAACTCGGAAGACACCCAACTAGTGAACTGTGTTCGCGCACGAATGCCCGATTGTGGCTTCTACCACCACAGAATCATGGGAAATGTAGTTCTCACGGTTTCTGCTTTAGTTTAAAAGCCGCATGTCGGGCATCTTACATAATTGTATTCCCGAAACACAGGCTGTATCAAAAATGCAATTCGGATGCCACATTTGGCCCCTTGGTTCATTTGTGACGGCGACACAACTCAGCTAAGGGGTCAGGAAAGAAAGTAGGAAGGGCTGGGGACTCTATAAATCAAATAAAGTATAAATAAGTAAGCCCCCCCCCCCCCCAAAAAAAAAAAAAAACAACCTATTTCAATTAAGTTAATTTTAATTTAAGTTGTCCTTTAAGCATATATTCACACTATATATGTACCTCGATTGTTTTTTTTATATCATCTCTATTTCACCTATGTGAGTTTTACTTTAGAGTAAAAATTTTAAATTAGTGTAAAAATAGAAATTAAGCACTCACCTTTTTTGGGCAAAGTTTCTAATCTTTTCACGTTTTGAGTTGAGATTGAGGCTTCTGAAGGTGTTGACATCAATTTAATTAATAACACCTCTAAATCGGTTAGGATACCGATGTACCCAGCACAAAAAGTCACCTGTGCTGGAACAAGGCCAGCGATGTGTAAAATGAGTGAGCGCTCAAAGTCTAGTACTGCTATATTATCAATAGTAACGTACTTTAAATTGAAGACTATTAGCTTAGTCTTGCAGCCAACAAGAAGGTCTCCTTGCATCGGACAGCAAGCGAGGCAGAGTGGGGATTCAGAAAGTGGCATTTCTATAATTTCCATCTGATCCTTTACAGATCCTGACTGAAGAGAGTCCTTTGTAAGTCCAACAATCCGTACACTGACTCGGGAGGACCCAGTTGACTGGCATCTCCAATTCACATAGGCTCGCAAGGAGGAAATATTATTTTTTTCTTCAATTGTAACCAAGTAGTCTCCTGAAAAATATAAAATACGGTACGTACAGTACAAACATATAAGTATATGAAATAGAAAACTATACAGAACTATATTGTATGACTCTTTTTGCAACATATATATATCTTACTATAAAAAAAAAATCAGAAATATCAGAGGTTCAACAATTCATCAGTACAGAATTTGTGGAAATAAAATCTCATTTTATTTCCACATTTTCATGAAGGTGGACCTTTATAGCTATTTTTCCATAAGTTTTGTTCCCCTGTCCAAGGAAGCAAATAAAATAGTAATGTATGTTCCACAAAGTCTGTGCCGATGAATAGATGAACCTCTGATCTTGCTATATTTTTGGGAGCCAAAAAAGCCTGCTGAAGCAAGTACTACCGGTATCTTTATTTGTGCTTAATATGTACACTGAAAAATACTTTCCAAAAGACTTACCTATATCACAGTAGTTCATATGCAGCACTTTGCCTAGAGTGTTAAAACTGCACAGAGGTTGGCATAGGTCATTACACACAGTGAACACTTCCACTTTACACCCACCAGCACAGGTCACAAATACACTGTCTCGACCACAACAAAACACCTCTGGCACCTGCTTGGTGGGCACAATCCGCTGAGAGCCATATGGGTGGCAGTTATATAGTTGCACCATTTTCTTTGCTTTGCTTGTAGTGTTTCAGAGAAGTACCATAAACATGTAAAAAAAATAATTCTTTAGCTGCACATGTTTGCTGGTTATGGACTATTGTATGGCAAATTTAAGAACTGGTCCGTATCCCAACAGATAGTGGTGCCCATGTATGTAGATGCCAGTAAGCATTGTTTTCTGTATGCAAAAAAAAAATGATGCAGGTTAAGTGACATAATATTTAGATTATATTACATAGAAAATGCAAATATAATGAGAGAGAGAGACAGAGAGATATTATGTAACATACAAGTGCGTTAGCCGTATTACAAATGAAATAAAAAAAAGTACAGATTTACCAGTAAATAATAATGCAGTTAAAAGAAGCTTCAGCCTACTTAATTTTGTATTATAAATAGCGAGATCAAACATTTAAACTGACCTGAACATTAAGGGTGTAAAGATGTAAATGTCTGCCTCCACTGATGTGCATAAAATAGCCAAATGTCACTTGTATTGAAGGTTTTACGAGCTGCACCCAGTCGGTAATGCAGAAGCACAAGACACTGCTCTCACTTCCTGCAGCATGTGATGCTCAGTATCAAATCACATGATCACATACCAGGGCGATGCAATGAAAGAAGGCATGCGCATTAACCCTTCATGTCCTGCCAGAACTGTGGTTCACACTGGCACTGCTAAAAGGTGACACTTCATTTATAACTATTGCAGCACTATTTATTCTCTATAGCGTTTATCAAGAAAAAAAAAAAAAAAGGCAAGGGTAATGTTATCACCATGGAAACCATTTTAATCTTTGAGTTCCATTTTAGAACGTTGTTCCCAAGTTAGAATGAAAGCCCGGAATCGATCTTGTCGCCCTAGAATAAGTACCTATGTCACTCGAGTCGTCAGTAATTTTTGTGAATTGT
This sequence comes from Pelodytes ibericus, assembly GCA_036172795.1. Classification (NCBI taxonomy): domain Eukaryota; kingdom Metazoa; phylum Chordata; class Amphibia; order Anura; family Pelodytidae; genus Pelodytes; species Pelodytes ibericus. The sequence continues at coordinate 166,823,032 of CM069861.1, read as the reverse complement.
GTAGAAGCTGTTGGGAAACAGAAATGTGCTATGACACTGAAGTCAGCTGAAAGTTACAGAGATCTCTTCCGCTCGCTCTGCAGTCTGCTTTACCACATAATAAGCAAACTAATAGGCGACATGCTGCCAGTGGATACAATAGTGCTGTTCAAAACATTTTTTTTTTTTTAGGAGCGTCAGCTAGACCCAACTCCGTATATTTATCTGATTCCACACAAAGCTCCTCTCCTTGTATGTTTACAGCTGATTGCCTCCTAGACACATAATCCCATTGGCTGCCTTGCGAGAAGGTCTCTTCTGATTGGCTGCCGTTATCAGGCTGTGTCAGTCGCTTTGAAATCCCGGAGAACGATCCTGTTGGCTGGGAGCTCGCTGGGCGCGAAGCGGGCATACTGTGTTCTATTGCCCCGGTAGAACCGACGGAGAGTCCTGTTCCTGTACCCTTCTAGTGTTTCCCAGTCAGCTCCACGCTCATAACTCTCACTGAAAACGAGGATGTCTCGGGGTTTCGCGAGGTAAAGGCCATGCATTATCTGTTATTGTCTCCAGCACATACCACAGGATTACATGTTGCATGGCAAGATTTAAAACTGCATAACTCACACAATAAAGGGCTGCGTGTAAACATGTGATGAACGAAGGAGCATGTCCTTAATCATAGCCCAACGTGTTTCCCTAATAAACACTAAATACGAATGTAAACACCATTTGCTTTGTACAATGGTAGATAATGCTACAAAGGCTCTTCTCTAAGGTATTTATGTAAGCCACATAAGCAAATCCCCTTCATTAAAAGGACTCCATCATCTAAACATTGTTTTACTGTGCATGTAGAGAATAAAAATGACCGGAAAGGATCTATACATGGTGTTAGAAGATTTGCAAGCAAATTCCTAGATTAGTAGAATAATTATAGTAGATCTAGTACACATTATAGTAGATCTAGTACACATTATAGTAGAATGATGTGTTTTAAATGTGTCTGTGGAGTCTCCTGCTTATGTCATCACTTGTGTTTGGATATGCAAATGAGCTGGTTTTCAATGGTAAATGTGTAATTGGCATATCAAACCACAAGTGATGTCAAAAACAGGAGACAACGTATTCAGTCATTTACTTTCAGTTCTGCTAACACAATTTTATAGATAATTTTCAATCATTTTTTTTTATCCTCTACATGCATCGTAAAAACAATGTTTAGGTGATACAGTCCCTTTAAATGTGTCATGGATGTTTTTGATTTGAGATGAACATTTCACTTAACTTTTCATTATACTGGAACAAAGTTGGCCCTGCATAATGCAATGTTTAGTATTCAAAGGTGATGTAGAGATTTTGCCAAATGAGCTATACTAGCAATAGAAACTTATCAGATTTCTCCCTGCGCAATGCATAGCAACACTGATAAGATGCAATGTAAATGTCAACCCATGCAGATATTTGGTATCACTATTGTCTTCAATCATGTGATAAACAATGTTTAAGTAATGCAGTCCCTGGTAAAATCACATGAACATCCTGAGAATTAGTGTTCACAAACACCTCCATTATGAAATATGTTTATTTTCCTTGTCTAACTGGCAGATAAAATTGTTTAAAATCAGGTGAGACACTGCCAAACAAAATAAACTGGATTTCTTTTATTAGTATAGTTATTAGCTAGTGGTTCTTCATATCAGACCACATGTGCAGTACTTCACTGACCGGATTGTGTGATGATTTATTTGGATTGGGGATTTTGATATGCTGTTTACTTGGTACATTATTACATTTTGTGGTGTATTAATGGCAAAGTGGTGTCACAGATGTGACATTTTTCTGATCCCCAGTGTGACAGTGGTAGCGTCTTAAAGGGACTGCATCTTCCGAATATTAATGCAAATGTGCTTTCAAAGTACTTTAAAAAGCATGTTTTACATTTTGCATTGATTAAAATATAAAATACTTACAGCTAGATGAAATTGGGAAATTACAGCAATTTGCAAGAAACCAACACTGCCCACACTAGCTGAGTAAAAGTCAGTTTCCCTTTTTTTTTTGCTGCAGGAATCAATGAGAATAATTTCATTCAAATGAATGGAATTTCTTGTCTCTCTAGTGATATCATCAGACAATGTGTTGCACTGTTAAAAGATCCTACTGTGTATAAGAGCAAGTCTATTACAGTTCACAATGTATTCTATTCCAGCAGCACAGGAAGTGACTAAATGAAACAACACTTTATATGCTTAGTGTCTATATATTCAGTGCTGCACCACCTGTGGTAAAACATGCAGAGTAATCACTGGGGAGGGCTTGAGTCAAATATTAAATATGTGATTTATGCAGAATGCCTGCATCAAATCACACTGGGGAAAAAAGCCTGTGCATCATGCAAGCAGCAATCTTTATCTTGCACCGAACTAAGTATGGGGACTAGACGTTGGTGCAGGTAATACTTTTGTTAGCTAAAAGGCTAGGTATGGGAGATTCTCAAAGTGCTGGAAGGCTGCAGTTTGACATTGTTTGACCTTAACAGATACTTCTATGTGTAATATGCTTAACTTGGGCTACTAAATTATATTTGGGAAAAGAGCTACTAAACATCAGCAGAGGTAGTAGTAACATTTTTTTACAATGCATCCACTCTGAGAAAGAGGTACTGGTATTGTTAGTGTGCTTCAGTAAAGTTCATCAACACAGATGTGACCTACTTATACTATTCTACTGCATACAGTAAAAGGGGTCCTTTCTCATGACAATAAATTAGTGAACATAATATACAATCTGTACTCTGCGCTAACTTTTTTTGTGGGTGGTTGACAACATTTTTAAATGAATTAAGTATTATTATTTTTTTTGTATAATATTTTTTAATACAACAACATTTTATTGTTTATGCAGAGGCTCTGCTTGGAAATTCTTACAATCTGTGCAATATGGAAGAACTGCAAACTTCTCTCAATTTTCCTCTCCAAATATCTTTTTCAACAATGAGCCAGATGACACACTTTCAGCTGACGACTCTTCATCCCAAGAGGAAGATCTTGATTCTTTAGTTTTGTATGGGTCATTGAGAGGGAATGTAGTTGGCTTGCGTTACTACACTGGAGTGGTATGTATGTTGTAACTCATTTTATTAAAAGCAGCAGTAAAGGTGTAAATGTTATAAATGGGTTCCTTCATAGTGTGATGGTCCTGATCTTCCTTCCGGTTTAAAACTGAAGCAGAAGGAAGTTTTGCCTTGCTGCATGGTGATACTTGGGGTGCAGAATAATCAGATACCTGCTTATATCTCAATGTGGTTCTGCTCTATAAAGGGTTTACCCTGTATTCTGTGACAACATACTTATATTGAGCTTGGATTACATTAGAAATGTAGTATCATTTTTTGTAAAAAATATTCTTACATTCCATATATTATAAACATAATCTCAAAATAACTTTTTGTCTTTGCTTAAACAAAGTGTGTTTGCTCATTTCTTTCTTCAGGTAAATAACAATGAAATGGTTGCCCTTCAGAGGGAACCAAACAACCAATATGACAGAAATGCCGTCAAAGTTAATAATATCAATGGTGATCAAGTTGGCCACATCAAGAAAGAATTGGCGGCAGCTTTGGCCTGCATCATGGACAGGAAGCTAGCAAGGGTTGAAGGGTAACTAACCAAGTTCTGTACAGAAGGGCATTTTTCCTGTATGGTTACTTGTAATCTGTATCTGTTTACAAAATCAGAATGTAGCTCTCTGAATTGTTTTATGATTTAATTATTGCTCAGTGTATTCTCGCCAATAATCAGTTACATTTTATTGTTTTGCTAAAGAGGCTCTTCCATTAGTCCATTGTTGAGGCTGTTGTATTACGTTTTTAATTTAATAGTCTCCAGTCTATACTTGTTGTTCAGTCCTCGCCATAAGAAGACACTGTATTATTCCAAAAATTATGGGTTTCTGCTTTAAGGCTGTAATGCAACATATTAGAGGAAAAGAGGTCAATGAAACCGTTCTTTCCAAATTTTCATTTAGTGTACTGTATTGTTAGGGTAGTGCCATACGGAGCACACAACGCATTCACTATGCCAGTAAATCTGAGTTTTTGGGGAAGACCGCAAAACGAGCAAGCTGTCTTAGACCAGATGAAAAGGCATGGCTTCAAACTAGGACCTTTAGCATCAAGTAAGTACTTTCTATGTGTGTGTTACAATGTGCTCTGCTGCTTTCCAAACCATAGTCCTGAACAAGGTAGTAACATAACAAAATATTTGATCAATGCCACAGGCAGTACCATGTTAATGTTATCAAAGAATTGGTTTAGGTGCAGGTATTTTCTGTCATTGCTTATGGTTTACTTTTGAACTAGCACTGCATCGTGAGGATCTTATTTGTTAAATTATTCTGTGAACCTGAAAATAATCCTTTGTGAATATTCATGACCTTAACTGGTAATTTGACATGAAAAAATGTTTAGTGTAGTTGAACAAACGTATACCTTACTGAGTTTAAGCATGATAGGCACAAGGCTATCCTAGATATAAGATATGGAACTGGGGACTAATAAAAGTATTTAGAAAATTGGGCAGACTAGATGGACCAAATTGGTTCTTATCTGCTGACACATCCTATGTTTCTATGTAGTTCAGTAATATTTATTTAATATCCACATACTTCCCCAGTTTCTTATTCAGGTATGGGTAAGAAATGATAATCAGGTAACCGTTACAGTGTATATCCATCTATGTGCATTTAGTTTTCATTAGGGAAAAAAATTTCAACTGATTTCTCAACATTGTTTAACAAAAAATAAACAACCAAACTAAAATAATTAAAAAGCATATGGAAAAACAATTTAAAAAATGCTGCATTATTTGAATTCAGTTTGCTATCCAAAAGTTCAGAGTGGCAGCAAAAGAATAGCAGGACAAATATATTTTGTATTTCAGATCTTTATATATTGGTAACAGCAATTAATGACCAGCAATTGAGAAAGATACAAATAAAATGTTAGCCCTATATAATGCGGCATCATCTGTTGTCTGAAAACCATGATTTATTTAGGAGACGCTATATTGCAGCTACACTATATGGACAAAAGTATTACAACACACCACTTAATTATTGAATTCAGGTGTTTCAATCAGACCCATCGCTACAGGTGAATAAAACCAAGCTGCAAATGGAGTAGGCACTCCCTCTTGATAAAACATCACTTTTATTAGGTACTATTAAGATATAAAATTGTAAACAAAAAATAAAAAGTATTAGTGTCTTCTAGCTCAACACAGACAGGGTTAGGTAAGATGTATGAACAGAAATACTGCTCTAAGATACCCACCTTTTCCCTCAACTTCCCTTATTGTTATGCAATTTCAACCATCATCAAACCAGTAATTTATAAAATATTCATTTAATTTAATGGTTTCAAAATGGGTACACCTACATCTTGATAGTGAAGGAAATCGCACTGCGTTATGTCCCTCAAATAGTAAAATATATTCAACCCCCAACCTCTACAAAAAAATATGCAACAAGTGAAAAATGGTATCATTTGCAAAAAAAATCAGAGAAAAGTCACAGCTCTCAGGAGAAAGCAACAAGAGAGGTAGAAATGTTTAAAAACATAGTACCAAATGTATTAATGTATGTTTTAAGTAGAAAGAAAACATTTTTCTAAATATACGGTATATGAACACCTAACAGACCACACAAATATTAAATATACACAGAATATACCTAAAATATAGCTAGGTTTACCGCTATATATTATTTGTATATTCTATGTATATTTTATATTTGTGTGGTCTGTTAGGTGTTCATACATATTTAGAAAATGATTTTTATGTCTACATCAATCATACATTAATAAATTTGGTACTATTTTTCTAAACATTTGTGCCTTTCTGGTTCCTTTTCCTTGAGTGTGGCTGTGTTACCAACTTGCTAGTGAACTCAACTCTGTTAAAGGAACAGGTATTTTCTAATTTTTGTTAAATAAATATATATTTTTTTCTTTCTTCATTATTCCAGACTAATATGTGATGTTTCACAAGTCAGTTATTGTGCTGTCCCTGTCTCCATCCCTCCTCATGACAAGGCATTTTTTTTTTATTCTACACAGTCTTCTATGCCACTATCATGGACACAGTGTCACTGGATTTTTTTGTATAACCCAAATTTTACAAACAGGTAGTAGCACAAATAATGATTTTCTTCAGTGATGCCTTAAAAGATATTGATTTACTACCCCTTTAAGTGAGGTGCTAGCCCCATTAGCTTACATTCTACTATGCGCGCTACAGTTTACTGACATGCTGCATACACATTTATTTGTTTTTAAGGCACACTGTATCGTTCTGGGTCAGGACCAAGTTACAATGCTCCAGTTCTACCAGCTGTGCAAATGACTACTGAACAGGTTTGTTATGTAATAACTTTGCAAGTTTAGCATTTCCATAATACAGATAACGTACAAAGTAACATTTACTTACTGGAACATTACATAGCTAAACTATAAAAGAGACTACTCTGGTGGAAAAAATTGCTTTAAAACTCATAATACACTTTATGTTTTTATCGTAAAAAAAAAAAAACTCCATTGGTGAGTCTACTCCATGTCTGTATCAGATTGGGTACCCAGTTAGGCATTGAGAAATAAAAACTAAAGAACACCAATATCATGAACTTGTAGAAAGATGTCATATGATGGTAAATTGTGCATGCATTACACATGTATATATGTAGCACTGTATACACATTGCGCTTTTTTCCCAATATTGTCAATGGGAGATACTCAGGAAAAGGTGTTGCTTTAATTGCGTATAATAACTTCCCTTGTTATATTCCGTGGGTGAGTGTACATCTGTACATTCCCAAAACAGAGGGAAGACCAAGTGGGTAGGGCAAAGAGGAGACATTTGAAAAGTCTGGAAGTCTGTTTCCAAGACCTTTGCATGTTAGCAAATTTAAGTTTAGAGTGTCTCTAGATTGAAAATATATGTACTTGTTATAAAGGGCACATCCATTTCTAGTACTAGAAGGGTATCCCAGCAATAGGTTGCTCAAAAACAAATATTTACAATATACATTTGCCCTGGTTACAGGAATGGTTGTAAGGGACATTGTCATTCAGATTATTTCATTAAACAATAATTATGTTTTGGAGAACAGTTGATTTGAAGATTTAAAACTGGACTTTAGTCCAATAATTAGAAAGTATATTAGAGCTGTACTACTGAATATAGGTGTTCAGTGGTCAACATCATTTAAAAGCATATAGTAACTGAATTGTACATGTGTTTTAATTTAGCTTTATCATACATGAATTGACTTATAGATGTGGAGTCACTGTTATTACAGAGACAACATGCCAGCGTAGACATGCTATATGACCATCTATAAATTCTAATTTCAGTTACCTAACTTTTTATCCTAAGACAGCAACATTCCTACAAATCCTGTTATTCACTTTACAAATACCGTATTTGTTGAATTTATTTCAGCTGAAGACTGAGTTTGATAATCTGTTTGAAGATTTGAAGGAAGATGACAAAACTCGACAATTGGAACCGTCTGAGGTAATACTGCTTACCTGCATACTTTGCCAGGACTTGTCAAATCAAAGTTGACTAGTACCCCTTCCTAACACTGCCAACATTGTGCCTCTAAACCTGCCTACACAGACCTCCTCTTCATTTTGAACTTCTCCCTTTTGGAGTAATATTCCCAGGCTCCTTGATAAGAAGCATGTATACGTCATGCACATGTTCGTACACTGACTTTTACATTCTCAGAGATGCATGAAAATGTACAAAAGATTAAGTTATTGAAATAAATATAAATGTACAATTTATTAAGAAATTGTATGGGTGCGAAAACAAAATAGGATGAACAACTCTGTTTCATGTTTATCTGACAAAGACTGTGAAAATCATACCTACAAGACCTGTGGTTTGATATGTACTGAAACCATATTCAGCACAACAGTTAGCAAGCAGGACAGTTAGCTTGATAATAATGTGCCAAACCCACAGGTTCAATCCCTGTATGGCCCATTTTTCTTTATTCTGCATACAAATAGAAAACATTTCTTTACTTAAATGAAATATATTTATTTTACCTTTTTGTTGGTACCTATTCTATAGCCAACAAAGCTAAAAAAAATAAATTGAATCTAACAGATCTCTGAAATTTGGCTACATAATATTGCTGCATTATAGGCAAAAGGAAAAAAAAATAATGAAAAAATTAATTTTTTACAAATAAAGTAATAAAAAGAAAACCTGCAAAACAGGGTTGGAGGTTGCTCAAATGCTTTCGGGGTCTGGGGCTGGTCCCAGGCGCTATTTTGATTAATATATGCCCCATAGGGTCTGGGGCTGCCAATGACCCCATATTAAATACATAAATATCCCCCGCCCATACATAAAATAAATGCCCTTGGGGGGTCTGGCCGCTGGCCCTTGACCCAAGAACCTGAGAATAAATTAATAAAATAATTTCCTACCTACCTTCATTTTAAGAATCTGATTGACTTATTTTATTAATTTAGTCTGGGTCTGGTTGCTGCCTTGGGGGTATATTTATTTAATATGGAATCTGGGGCCATTGGCAGCCCAAGACCTAACTGGGAGGGTTATTTATTTTAACCTTTGTAATAGGGACTGGGAGCTATTTTGGGCGACTTCCAGCCTCAGTAAATTTAAAAGGAGAAAAACTACCACAACTAGAGGACATAGTCTTAAATTAGAGGGGCAAAGATTTAAAAGTAATATCAGGAAGTATTACTTTACTGAGAGGGTAGTGGATGTATGGAATAGCCTTCCAACGGAAGTGGTAGAGGTAAACACAGTCAAGGATTTTAAGCATGCGTGGGATAGGCACAAGGCTTTCCTAGGGAACTGGGGACTAATAAAAAAAAAAGTATTTAGAAAATTGAGCAGACTAGATGGGCCGAATTGTTCTTATCTGCCGACACATTCTATGTTTTTATGATATTTGTTAGGAGTGGTCAGGGCTAGTAGCCCTTGCCCCCAATATATTTGTTAGGGGGCTGGGAGCACTTGCCCATCTCCCAGCACCGTGTCTAATAACGAGGGAGCAGGGCTATTTGCTCATATCCCCCTTTTGTGTAATCGGGCTGGCAGATCCCAGTCCCATGTTGGCCAAATTGCAAGGTTATTCGGTGAAGCCTGTTACACTGTATTATAACAACCAGCAATGTAAAAGGTAGACACTTTGCAGAACAGTCTAAAATGTTAATTTTACACACATGCATAAACTTAGCAAGGACTAAATGGCATTTTTTTTTAGCAAGGATAGGTGCCTATACTTGCTTTAAGCTAAACAGGATATTCTTCCTTTACACCTTTTCCGACTCCTGCAGATACACTGATAAATTAAATTCTGCAAGTCAAGGCAACATACAATAATAGAGTTATTCAAGTGAGTGAAGGTGTTAATGATCTTTTTAAGAAAGTGCTGATATTATTTCCACTGAAAAGGCAATATGTTTATATATATATATATATATATATATATATAATAACAGGCCAGGCTAGGATTTGTCTCTGCGTGCCAAAGCTGAATTAAATATACCCTATGTAGTGGTTGGTAATATAAACAATAGGATCCCTCAAAATACAGCTCACTATTCAGGCATCAGTGAAATGCCTCCAAATTCATGGAAACATAGCCTAACGTATTGAATGCAACTGAACTTGGAGCTGAAACTTTCCTATTGGAATACAAAGTAATAAAAAAGCCATATTTAATTCAATAAATAATCAATAAAATTGTTTCAGTTGGTCTTTATTTCCCAGTGTAGTATGTGTGTTACAGTGATTCTCAATTATTGCCAATCTTCTATATTAGGAGACCATTTTGCTCAACATATATGCTTGCTTATCATGCTCCGTTGCTTAAGATGAATTTTTTTGTTCTCTTTTCTTTCTTGTTGCAGGCTGTGGGAACACATTTACTTCCACACCAAAAGCAGGCATTAGCTTGGATGGTTTCACGAGAGAACAGTAATGATCTTCCACCGTTTTGGGAACAAAGAAATAACTTGTATTACAACACACTTACTAATTTTGCAGAAAAAGACAAGCCACAAAATATCAGAGGAGGGATCCTAGCAGATGACATGGGCCTAGTATGTATCGTACTATCATGTGCTTCACATTTTTATTGCACATTGATATTTGTTTGCTACATTAGTTTGTATTTTTATGTGACACCTTTAAGACCAGTAATTGAGAACTGCATATCCTATGATCTCATCCAAATTTAGGCCGACTGCACATCATGGGTTATGTAGTTACCAAACATGTCCATGTGCCATCACTTTTGTAGACTGACTGAAACAGTTTGGCGATTTAAAAATTGCATTTTCCACCCACTATATAAAATGTTGCCAATAGGAGGAATCCTGTGACTACTTTGTCATGTTGTTCATATAACAGGTACATGAGGTGGTGTACACTTGCCTTTTCCATGAAAACCTGTCCTAGTGAAATGCAACCAAGATTCACAATTCACAGGGTAAGACTGAATTTAGTAACCAATGTTTCTTTTCTAATCTTAGGGCAAAACTCTTTCAATCATAGCCTTAATACTTACAAACTTTCATGACAGTCAACCATTTCCGATTGTGAAAACCAAAGTGGAGATTAAAAATTTGGTGAGTTTCATTATGCAACGATGGAAAAAAAGTGTTCCTTTTCTTCACTCCGTAAAACAAAAAGATTATTAGCATTTATTTGTAAGGCCCCACACATCCTGCAGTAACCAGCCCATGGGATACACATTAATTCTTAGCATGAATTCAAACACAGTGAAACTGAGAAGTGTTTACCTTTCTGATAATGTAGATGTGAGTCTTCATGCACATCTAATTTGATTTCAATTTGAAATGTAATCATGTAAATGTTATTGACCTCTGCACAAATGTTCAAACTTCTAAAGGTGCTGCACCTACAGTTCTCATTATAAAACCATTGAATATGTTTTGCATCCATATAAAGGAAAGAAAAAAAAGACATGGGGTGTATGGGAATATGTGTGATTTACTTATAAAAATATGGAAGGCCAGAATAAATAATGTACACCCTTGAATGTATGGACAAATTTAGCCATTTTCATTGTGGACATTTTGTACATGCTTTGCATAACTTTGTCTCTTTTTTTCTTTTCTTCTTTTCCTTACAGAAAAGCTATCATACGGAGTCAGGTGATAAATCATCACAAAAAACGTGTAAAGGTGAATATCAAAAACAATACCGTAGATACTGTACAGCTGTATGTATTGTAGGGTAGGAGGTGCACACACAAAAATACTATGTCGCAACATTACATAATCTTGAAAAAAACATGATGACAAATTGTCAGATTGCATTTACAAAAGTAAAGTAACAGCACAGCATGTACAATAGTAATATAACGATACCAAAATAACAAAAAATAACAGTACCCCTGAGAAAGCTTTTTTTGACAAAACATCAGGACTTCCTCTCTTCTGTCTAAAACCATTTCTGCTTTATATTACTTATTGTACAGATGAATATATGATATATGATGAATATTAATTATTTAAAAAAAACTAGCTAAACATAAAAATAACAACTGGTGTATTTGCAATTAGATGTAATATACGTTTTGGGTGTATATTTCAAATAGTTTTTTTATGTGTTTTTTATTTTTTACATTTTTTTTTTTGTTAAAACAGCAAAGAGTAAAGACAGGAATGAAAATCCTACTTGCAGCAAAGGAAAACGTTCCACATGTTCATCTGATGAATTGAAAACTTACCCTAAAAGGTAGCAAATAAACACATATTTGAAATGTTGCTTCATCTAGGGGTGTATCTTATGACGCCATCATGCGGGCTTTGGCCACAGTTGTAAAGTGAGACTTCGTGGAAGATTTGGGGGAATGTTGCATCCTGGGTATTCTCAAAATGGATGCTGGAGATTGACACCTAATTTTATTTTTACTTTTATATGCAATTGGCATATGTCTTATATATGCATTTCTTTTAAATGCACAGAAAAACTAGTTACATCTTATGTAAGTGGTAGTGTCGCTTTAAGTTAAATGTTTATACATACCTGAGGGTTAACATCTAATCCAGATTAAATTTATAAACATATTTGCAATAAAAAAAACTTCAAATATGCCTAGCTCTCTCAGGAGCATGTATACAGTGACTAGGCAAATTATAATAGGATAATGATGCACACGGTTCGTACCCTGGCTTACAGGGTAGGCCTCCCAAGCTGCACATATTTGAGCATACACAAATGGAGCTTGCTTAATACAACATGCTCCATACTAAATCCCCCGGTAAGGGTTGCACTTCCAAAGGCTTCGCTCCAATGATTTGAAGCAGGCAGGAAACATAGTATCATCTCTAATAATAGTGTTTACTTGTAACCTGACTTTGCAGCAATTCAAAGTGGATACATTGGAGAAGGTTGTGTATCAATCCGCAGACAGTTCTGCACATTCTGTTTTGTCTTCCTGATATCTCTCTTTTAGCTCATTATTCAGGTGATTATATTGGAAAATATATAAGGACACGTCAGGCCTATTCTTCAGTACCACGCATGGATGTTTGCTGTAAATTAATATATTTCACGTGACTGGAATCTAGATATCTGATGAATCACAGCCCACACGTGCCTCTTGTTATTTACAATATTTTGAAGGATCACAAATTATAGTTGGCAACATACCAATGGGGAATGTCTTGGGACCATTGTCCTATATCTGACTCCATACATAAGTTTGACAATCTTTTGCACTTCTCCTCCCAACATTATTACATTTTGTAATTTAGGAATTAACAAATTCATTTTAAATGAGGGTCTACTCAACAAAGAGAGAACTGCATGAAACTGAGATGGGAATTTTAAACTTAAGGCCAAAGTAGTTGAGTTGGATAAATTCTCCCATTTTGATGCAGTGGAGTATTTTTCCAACTCTCAATTCCCTGCAGTTCTCTCTTTATTGAGTAGACCCTATGGGATACCTCAGTATTTCATCTAACAAATTCATAATTTGATTTCTTCCTAGGCAACAAACCAGAAAGACCAAATACACTTACAGCAGTGATTCTGAAGATGTTGAGGAGTGGATTCCCCCAAAGGTCAAAGGTAAATTACAAAACAAAAAGGCAAAAATGTTGAAAAACTCATAAGGCTTTTTGTCCTTTCTCTCTCACTGTAGTTGCTAGAATTAAGATGTTTTCTGATAAAGCTCACTGCATTTTGGAGGTTGGGTAGCCATGTATACAAATACATATAATAATCCATCTACTTGTCTGTCCCTGGAAATCTGGCTGCATGTTGCTTGGTCATAACATATATATTATATTGATAGCATTGTTGATGTTCCCTGGTGCTATCATTTAGTTGGCAAAGCTTGCAGTCTGCAGGAAGATGATCAGTTTGTGATGGCTTTATCTGGGAAAACTCCAGCAGCAAAGAAAAAATCCAAGAAAAAAGGTACCTGTGTTTTTATACTAATTTCGGGAGAAAACCTTGTTTGAATATGTTAAATTACTGTTTAAAAATAAAAACCATATCCTTGTAATCTTTTTTTACTTTAAAAAAAATGAGTCTCCTTTTTTTAAATGGCACAGACTGCATTTAAAATTATGTAAGTTATTTTCTGGGATAATTTTGACTCTTCTCAGCAAACAATAAACTAAGCCCGTGGGCCAGACCAACCTGGATTTGAAAAGGGATTTTCAATTTTAAACAAATATATTCATTGATTCTTAAAGTTATGTTAAAGATAAATTTAGAACTGAAATAGATCTATGAATCTAAAAATTCCCCCCCGTTAATTTGACTTAACCTTGACTAAGTTCGATAAACTGATATGTCTTAATAACGCTTTGATAATTTACACTTAGCTGACTATGCCCCCCCCCCCCTCGCTTATTTGTTATGCTTATTCTCAGTACTTAAATTGATAGCTATTCTGAAACTTGATTTTATGTGTTGATACTTTACTATATGATTGATGTCTACACTGCATATTCTATCTTTCATGCAATTTTGAAGCTTCTCATATAGCTCATTCATACGAACAAAACTTTGAAACTTGAGTTCACTGTGTTATGTAACGTGTCATTGTATTTGATTTCTAAGGCTACATATCGTTACAATATTTTTTTCTGTGAATTGATGTGTCAAAGACTAATAGAAATTTTAATTATAAAACCAAAATCTAAAAATTCACAAAAACTATTCAGCAGCAACTGTTATTCCTAAATGCCTATCAACGGGTGCATCTGGAGAACGTCCTAGAACAACACTGATAATATGTCCATTGTCCGTACTGAGCAACTGGATTGTAAGTATGATTTATCTATTCTATATCATACATATACACACACAAACATACACACATGTTTATAAATAAATAAAACTTAAGGGATTATTTAATTGCAACAAAATATTACCTCTGTTTGAATTGTTGTAACTTTTTATTCCTGGCACATACGAATACTAAAGGATATAGTACAAGCACAGGACATATTGTTATAATTTGATGTTCACCCAACATACATTCATCTTACAATACACAGGATATATTTTGATTGTGCAAATGCATGCAATAATCTACTTAACAAAAATATCCCTTGATCTATATATATTGGCAGCAGATGAAAATGTTCATACACCAAGAATAATCCTGACTTTACAGGTGAAACTAGCATCACTATAACATGTATCTGCACTTGAAACTGAGTTCTGTGGACTGATTCCAGTTCCCATTTTCATGTAACCTGTTGAATGTGCAATACACACTGCCCAGGTAATTAAAGGGTTACGGCAGGCATATATTTTTTATGGTTTTTATGTCTCTGAAGATAAAAGGCTTGTGTCTGACTTATTAAGATCTCTTTAAAAACCTATTATTTATGATTAAGATATAAAATCTTTTACCAGGAAGAATACTTTAGGCTTTTGCTTTTGTTTTACTTGACCTATTTTGTTTTTCAAGGATCAGTTTGAACAGCATCTAAAACCTGAGGTGCATTTGAACATCTATGTTTATTACGGTCCTGAGCGGAGCAAAGACCCAGACGTCCTTTCAAAGCAGGATGTGATACTCACTACTTACACCGTGGCAACACATGATTTTGGAGTAAGTTTATTGTGCTTCTTTTGTATGGAGGGTTTTACTGTAAAATCCATGAGAACTTTCTCATAAGAACGTACATCAATTCTAATATATAAAATAATGGATCCATTTAACACCTACATGTTTTAGCATTAATATTACCTTGTAAAGAGTGATTTATTTTTCTCCCCAGACCAATGACTTATAAAAAATTTTTGACCTGTGCAAGTATTTAAGTATGCACAGGAGGAATAGCTAAATTAGAAAAGTTGTTATTGTACTGACTCCATCTAAGAGCAGCCAGCATCCAAGTACCTATAGTGTTCCATGCCCTGAAAAATAGAAGGGGATGAATTCAACTCTGTAACTCCTAAGCAGTGATTCTGTCAGGCAATATTTTATTAAAAAAGAAAATCAATACACTGTATGTACCAACAAATTTTACTTTAAAGATGTACAGGGTTTAGCGCATGTAAATATAGACCAACTGGCCCCACTACTTGGACAAACATCCCACCATCCCTAAAACTCAGAGCATGGTATTAAATACGCAATGTCAGGCATTTGGATTGTTGATCATTATTAACGTTGAGGCATTGTCTGTTCTAGAATAAGAGTGACAGTCCATTGCATAAAATCAGGTGGCTGCGGGTGGTTTTGGATGAAGGACACACGATACGGAATCCAAATGCACAGCAAACAAAAGCTATCCTAAGCATAGACGCAGAAAGGAGATGGGTTCTGACAGGTATGGTCTGCCCTGCATGCTACCATGAAATAAATGCCTCTGTGTTCTAGTTCAGTGTTGCCCCAAGTTTTGAATTCACAGAATTTTTGGTTGGGGTCAGGACATTATTAGTTAATACAACCAAACCGTAGGCCTTTTTTTTTTTACACATTATAGTGGCCCGTCAAAAATCTTTGAGGGAAACATATGGCCCTAGGCAGTCAGTTGTACATCAATATTCTAGTTGTTCAGGTGTAGCTAAAATTAAAAAAATAATAAAAATAAATTAGTTGTCAGAATCCATTTATAGTTTATGAAAAATATACATTTATACTATGTATATTGATATCTGGTTATCCACACGCACACTGTCACTTTTGCATATGTTCTCATGTGCACTTGCTTCCTCCTATTCTGTTTAGCTGGTAATAAGCAGCAGCAGAATTTGCACAAAATAACCTTTTTTTTTTGTAGTCTCTCCATTCATTCATTTACATACTACATTCCAACTAGTAAGATTTTCCATTTCCGGATTTTGAGATATTGGCCTGGATTCTATTCCAGCTGTTGGCCGGTAGAAGTTTTGACAACGCACGTTGTCCTGAACGAAAATCATGTGCTTCAGCTAACATGGGTACTGCAGAAGTACTGTGCGTTAAAGCATTGGTACTGCAGGAAGGGAATACCGTGGTTCAATTGAATTAAAGTTATTCCTGATTTTCCCGTTAAAATGAAGCTAGGACACTGAGGGTGTAATAGCCACCACCACTCTCCTAGTGTCCACCCCCAAAAATTGTTATCCCCATGCCAACAGTCACTTTACGTAATATTAAAATATGCCTCCCCCAGTGCCACAGCCCAGCGTATGCCTGCAGCCGTATTAATTAAATAAATAGTCCCAAATGGGCAAAAACGACAGATTTTTTTTGTCCCTTCATTTTTTTACCGACAGGCATTAAATCACTTTTTGTGCTGTAATTACCACACAAAACAGTGTTTCAATACCATTTTTCCACGAAAACATGGAGGTATTTAGCGGGTGCGGTAATAATATTAATATTACCACACGTTATTTTGTTAGTGGTGGGCATAGCATCAAATCTACCCGTTAATGTACCGCTAACACCAGTTTTCATTTTGATGGAGGCCATAAAATCTACCCCTCTATGTCAAGACAATTTTTCTTACATTTTTTAAACAATTGCAGGGAAGCCTGCACTTGGTTGCATATATTTTTTGTTTGGTCTCATTACATTCTATTACTTACGGGATAATTTGATATTTTAGGTACACCCATCCAAAATTCCTTGAAGGATTTGTGGTCCCTCCTATCTTTCTTAAAACTGAAACCATTCACTGAGAGAGAGTGGTGGCATCGTACAATAGAGAGACCGGTGACCATGGGAGATCAAGGAGGACTTGGGTAAGAAACCATAAAATAAAGCATTGGGTAAAAAATACTAAGTTTTGTTGCATTTAAGGAAATTAGCTTATAATGATTACAAACACCTTTACCTACACAGGCACCGAAAAAGCAGCTCATTTTTATATTATTTTAAAATAGGTGTCACATTTGAGTGATCTTGCAGAATTCATTTGTTGTAGCTACATTTTCCAAAATATAGTTAGTTTGCAATATATTCTAAGAAAAATAAATTGTGTAACGTGAAGGTAAAAAAAATGAATCAAAGTCTCACATCCCCACTGCTGCTGTTGCTCCATCAGAAGCCAAAAACAGTTCTGTCCAATTTCCAATTCAAAAATGTTTCTCTGTGTATTAACAAATTGCGTATATTTTCATGTATTCTTATAACATATATAATGTACATTGTGCCATTATAAAACGGCAGACATTTTGTTGAAACTTTAATTTGATAGCACAAACTCTAGTTAGTTACTTGCCATCATGTGAACTTTTTTTTCTACTATGGTGCCTCAAATCCTATATAGCAGGATGCCCCCTGATCAGAAAACCCAGACCACACTCTGGAAGTGTAAATGGTAAAGTCTGTAGACTAGGTAGCCTGTATTTGTATTATTATATTTACCTTAACGAAGAGGTTTGCTGGGAATACGGATTGCTTATTCCAGATGTTGCATATATATCAGTACAGCCACTATGCTAATAAACAGCAAAACACAGGAGACCATGCAGAGGTAATTATAATGTGTTCAGTTTAAAAAAAAAATATTTATTACATTAAAGCAAAATCTTCCTCGAAGCAAACTCAACAGACTAGTTGAAAATGTACAGCTCAGCAATCCGCGGTATAGGTGGTGACCATAAGTTTCACCAATGCATATGTATTAACAAGCCTGATTACATCCAGTTGACATCAGGGGCGGATCCAGAGTCTGATCTCGGGAGGGGCACTGCCAGATTATTTTGAGGTGGGAGACCGATCTTGGAAATGTAGTAATTCCCTGTTGCACCCTTCTTGGATCTGCCACTGAGGGACATGCGGGTGCATATAAAGCACATAAACATCTCATTGTTACAGTGTTGCACAATTGTGTTTTATATTTTTTAATGTGCTGCCATATGTAATATAGAGATGTACACCACCTATCATTGAAGCAATTATAAGGTTGCAATTCTACCTGTTATACAGATTTACACAAAAGCGCACCAAGTATTTTTATTGTTTGGCTTTCAGTGGCCAAAGCTTGCAGTCTGCAGGAAGATCATTTTGGGATGACTTTATCTGTTCACAAAATAGCAGCACCTTTAATAAAAATAAAAGTAATTAATGAAAGCATATTTTCCTTCTAGCCGGTTACAAGCCCTCATTAAAAATATCACTCTGAGGAGAACAAAAACTAGTAAAATCAAAGGGAAACCTGTCCTGGAACTGCCAGAACGGAAAGTTTTTGTTCAGCACATAAAGCTCTCGGATGAAGAAAGACAAATCTACCAGTCTATGAAGGATGAAGGGAAAGCGGTTATTAGCAGGTAAGGCCTGATGTCAAGCAGTGCTAACACTTATAATAGTGGGCAGAAAACTACAAAATAACATAGACGTGCATTGTGATTTTCATCTCAAAGTCAATCTACCTCTTGTTTGAATACCTGTACCATTTGGAAATATATCTTGCTCCTTGTCTTTCTCCCTCACTTAAGTGAGATATTATTATATGTATAGTATGGGAGCCATTTGGTAGACTTCCAGCCCAGGGCTGTACACTGTCTCCAGGGGGGCTGATTTTATTTTAAAACCATTTTTATGAATTTTTATTTTGTTTCTGGCCTACAATGAGTAGCAGAATTTTGTAAAACTCAAAAATTAGGTTACTTGGCATGATCCGCACCCATTTCTGTTCAGATCAGTCTACACTGAATAGACCCATTGATATTTTCCTCTTGTTAAAACACTTTGTTCAAGTTAGCATTGCCTTGCCTTATCCAAACTCAAATTATTTTGTAGTTGGCTATTTTATTGGGCTCTAGGTGGATTTTTACCGTTCAGAAACTTCTTTTTGTGTAATTTATTGGTGTGCTATATTTGGGGATCATTTTATTCCAACTACATCAGCCATTGCAAATGTTGTTAAAGATCCAAAATGTACTCGTTTTGACAATTCTGGAGTTGCAGGTACTTTGCATATAATTTCAGAATGTGCTAATGGCATTTTCCAGGTACTTCAACGAAGGAACAGTCCTTGCTCACTATGCGGATGTCCTAGTGGTGCTGGTCAGATTGAGGCAGCTGTGCTGTCACCCACATCTAGTCTCAAACACTTTATCTTCTATGGTTCCTGGTGGTGAGTATTATCTTAAATTGTTTATAGGCTTTGGTACCTCTATTACCTTTACTAAAATAGGCCCTATTCTGATAATTTAGTCACTTTTTAAGTACTTTCTGTCATCTTTAATTGAGAAGATATCACTCCGCATATAGAGTTAAAACCAACTAAATTGGTCTATCATACTGTCGGTCTGACAGGTAGTCATTAGTCTATTGGCCAGTGGCATCGTTAGGGGGGAGCTAGGGGGGCTGAAGCCTCGAGTCTCAATGTGAAAGCCCTAATGTTTTAGTTCTGGGCTTGTCACATGGTTAGCCCCGAGTGGATGAGAGGCAGGATAGAGGAGAGCTCCCGTACCCTGCCTCTCCAAGCCCCAGCAGTAGGAGAAGCAGCACAGGGTCTGTGCATGCTGTCAGGTCCTGTGCTGCCATGTCTGTCAGAGAGCCGGCCACATGATCGCCTGTGCTTCTGACAGGCAGAGTGGGTGGAGCTGTGAGTAGGAAGAGGAGGAGTCTGTGCTGCCTGTAGGGTCTGCCTTATGCTGCTCACAAAAGGTAAGGGAAATTTAAAAAATAAAACAAATGTTGTGTGAGTGATGTGGAGTCATGGGAATGATGTGATGTGAGTGTGGTACTTATTTATGGGGAGGGGGTGCACTACCTATCACTCTCAGCCAGCTGGCATTTGTGGGGGGCACTGAACTGCCTATCACTCTCTGCCAGCTGGCATTTTTTTGGTGGTACTGAACTGCTTATCACTCTCAGCCAGCTGGCATTTATGGGGGACTGCACTGTATCACTCTCAACCAGCTAGCAATTATGGGGGGTCTGCACTGCCTGTCACTCTCAGCCAGCTGGCATTCATGGGGGCACTGCACTGCCTATCACTCTCAGCCAGCTAGCATTGATGGGGGGGGGGGGCTGCACTTCCTATCACATTCATCCAGCTGGCATTTAGGGAGGAGCGCACTGCCTATCACTCTCAGCCTGATAGCATTTATGGGGGTGGGGACTGCACTGCCTATCACTCTCAGCCAGCTGGCATTTATGGGGGGGGCTGCACTGCCTATCACTCTCAGCCAGCTTGCATTTATGGGAGGACTGCACTGCCTAACCCCTTTATCCAGCTAGCATTTATGGGGGGGGGGGGGGGGCTGCACTACCTATCACTCTCAGCCAGCTGGTATTTATGGGGGGCTGCACTGCCTATCACTCTCAGCCAGCTAGCATTTATGGGGGTGGGGACTGCACTGCCTATCACTCTCAGCCAGCTAGCATTTATGGGGGTGGGGACTACACTGCCTATCACTCTCAGCCAGCTGGCATTTATTGGGGGCATGGAACTTTATATCACTCGCAGCCAATTGGTATTTATATGGGGGGATGGAATTCTTTGACTGACATTATGAAGTGACAGGGCACTAAAAAATAGTGGGTGTTGTAGTTCCTGCTAGCAAATCCTGGCCATATTAGAATACAGTTTAACTCCTAGAGCGCCAAGTGGCCAACAGTGCTGAAGTCTCCTTCATGCATGTAATGCACCTGACATTTTATCAGTATATTTAGAATTTTTTTTAGCCTTTTCTCTGTGCCAACAGCATGGACTTTGAGTAATTTCTGCCTCTACATCTCCAAGTGCATCAGTTGCGGTGGCCATGTTGAAGATGGCACCAGGAAACTTAACCCAGCAAATGTATAGATTAAATGGTTGTAGCTGAACACTTTTCGTAATGTAAAGGGCAACATATGTAAAATATATTCTCTCCCTCCATCTTATCACCCCCTGCCAGCCTCTCCCTCCATCTTATCACCCCTATCATCTGTCTCTTTGCATTATAATTGCATTATAAATGTTTCATTTATTTTTCCTCTCAATCCCAGGAAATGTCACTCCTGAAGAGTTACGGGAGAAGTTGGTGAATAAGATGAAACTAGTCCTGAGTTCTGGCTCTGATGAAGAATGTGCTATTTGTCTGGAATCTCTGAACATGCCAGTAATAACCCACTGTGCACATGTGTTTTGTAAACCGTGCATTTGTCAGGTTATACACAGTGAGCAGGTTGGTTCTTGATCGCTTGTATTCTCCTGTAAGAAAGTTTACTGCTACAGCTCTGCTGCTAATTTTTAATAAAACACCTCATACATATATTAGTTTTATATTGGTATAGATGTATTTTGTCCAAACAGCTTAAACAGTGTACAATTTTTTTATGCCAGTGCAATAGTAGACCGGGACATATCGTATTTGTCAGGGGTTAGTCTCTCATTAAGTTATAACAGTTAACAGTACTACTTACAGTTAATGGACGAAGAAAAAGAAACACAAACATTTGTGGAAATCATTAGAATTTGTTCTAATCAGGTAATTTATGTGCCACTAATGATGGCATGAAATATCCCAGAGTTCTTCGTGACATGCCTTGACTCGCGTGTAATCATTTGTATGCATACATAAATGTGGTGGAGTCCAGTACAGCCTTTATACGTCCAAGCTTTCATGGCATAGGGGTCTAATTCACCAAAATAAGAGTTTCCAAACTTGAACACTCACCCCCAGAATATGATATTGCACATATAGCACAGAATGGATGTATTAATCATTGATGCCAATTGTATTTTTTTTGTCTGGAATACTTCAGCAAAAGACTTTTTTATGTTATCTTATAGCCAAATGCTAAGTGCCCTCTGTGCAGAGGAGAACTGCGCAAAGAGCATCTGGTGGAGTGTCCTGAGGAGGAGTGTGACTCTGTATTGAACCAAGAACAAAAGTGGATGTCGAGTTCAAAAGTAAGCAGTGCTATTATATTCATAGGAAGCAGGCAATGGGACTGATTAAATGACGCAAAATATCACTAAACATGCATGCTATTATTCCTGTTTCTTTTTTTTTTTTTAGATAAATGCATTAATGCACGCATTGATAGAGCAAAAGAACAAGGACCCAAGCATAAAAAGCATAATTGTTTCTCAGTTCACCAATTTCTTATCGCTGATAGAAACAGCCCTACGGTAAGACATTATACGGCGGACATGTGATTAAAAGTCTGATCCTGTGTATGGGTGAACCACATAGTCATGATTCAGTTCATGGAAAGGCGTGTTGTATTGCATTAACCGACATGCAGCACATTTTTTGTTTCTAGCATAACGCTCTAAATTAATAGTAGATGAATCAACACAGCGGTTTCTCCTATGCTTTTCTACCAAGGAGGATTTTAGTAAAGAACAGCTGGAAATCTACCCGTTTGCTTCCTGTGCCATATAAGAAAGGCAACATTGTCTACTTAACATGCATAGATAAAGGGTTTAGAAATAAAAATAACAATGTATTACCTCACAGTCTACCACCAAGTCACAGAATAAAGTGAACGGCAGCACTAATAATATATATGAAGTGCCAATTTCATTAGAAGAAAAAAATTAAAAGTACATCAAAACATCACTCAGTAGCTACAAATGTGAAACAGAAGTTAAAGCACACATTTCCAATATTACAGTATGATTTTATGTAACACGTCAAATTACATTGTCAATAATGATTCTGTAGTGGGTCAAAAGTGCAACATTGTGTATTAAATTCCAGCCAGATGCTTAGCCTTTTGCCTCTCTCCCCCAGCAGTTATGTAACCTTATTTTTATGCAGAGCAATACAGGATTGATGCCAAGTGACAATGTTTTCATACGCGCATTGTCTGTAGTCATAGTAACCTTATACTGTCCTAATTTTTGTGTGTAGAGAGTCTGGCTTCATGTTTACACGCTTGGATGGCTCAATGATACAGAAAAAAAGAACAGAAGCAATTCAGCGTTTCCAGAGCCCTGATGTCGGGTCTCCAACCATCATGTTGCTGTCCCTGAAAGCCGGAGGTGTTGGTTTAAACCTGACAGCAGCTTCTCGGCTATTTTTAATGGATCCTGTAAGTAATTGTGTTGAATATAATTGATATTTATTTTATTTCCTATTAACTTGTCTGACACTTTCATAGAGGAAAATATAGTGTAGACCAGTGATGGCTAATCTTGGCACATATTCTATGATGCACAGCCAGACTTAAAATAAATAAATATATATATATTTATATATATATATATATATATATATACACACATTGGATTTCACAGGTGAGCTATTGTCATGTTAAGTCATACTACATTACATACAAATCTAAAATCTTTATTGACCCACAAAATGTATGACACCTAACACGTTTCACATTTACAGTACACACTGGGTGAAAGACAGTGTGCTCACATGCTTCACAAATACACCAAGGACAACATAATTGTGTGACCTGGTGTCCAGGGTCATGTACCAGTCACCTAGAACACACAATCTAATAATGTAGCCGCACTTTGAGAGGTCCCAACTAGGTGTACAAATTATACCAAGCACACCAAAGATGGACACTTTACGCTAATGTTGAATATGCCATGTCCCAATACAAATGTTTAAGATGAAGCTTTTGTTTCAAATCGCAGGCGTGGAATCCTGCAGCTGAAGAACAATGCTTTGATCGATGTCACAGACTTGGACAGACCAAGGAAGTTATTATTACCAAGGTAAATCATGTCTACATCAGAAAGCTTAATTATAATAAACTTTCCTCCTTGCTATATTTTATATATATATATATATATATATATATATAAAAAATATATCACACACACAATTTTTTTTTCCTCCAGTTTGTTGTCAAGGATTCAGTAGAAGAAAATATGCTAAAAATTCAGGACAAAAAGAGAGAACTCGCGGCAGGAGCATTTGGAACAAACAAGCCCACCTCTGGCGAAATGAAACAAGCAAGGATTGCTGAAATAAGAACTCTCGTGGATTTATAAATGAACGTATTCACCCTAAATCAAAAAAAGTTTAGTTTGAACTGGATTTGCAGCGCCTTCCATTTATTGTACTAAAACTGTGACTTAACAGAACATTGTAATGTAAATTGGTTAATAAAAAGACTAAAATCCACTGCAAAATGTTAAAGGTTTGTGGTAATGTTTCATGTTTACCAGTATTGAGTTGGAATTGCTCATATTACAAAAAAAACTAAAATAAGTGGGTGCAATGCTACAACATCATACTATGAACAGGTACTAATGAAGAAAATAGTAAATATGAAATCATAACAGAATAGGAAACATCACACCAGGAGAGAAAGGATGGAATGCTTTAAGATTTGTGGATACAATCTCCTTGCTAATCCAGGTAGTGATGAAAAGGGGGGAGGAATAAATTCTTCCAAGTAGCTTGTTGTCCATCAGCATGCAGCTTTACATTAGATGAGGAAAAGGGAAAAAAAAAAAAGAATGTGGCGGCAGATAACCAATTTGCCGTTTCAGTTTGCCCAATGTATTAGTCCCTTGCCTTGTATTAAATCTACTATAGTCCTATGTGTATCCCATTCTTCTGGGTATAGAGAACATTGTGCAGACACAAACTATCCAATATTTTTGCATTTTCATTTAATGTGTGTGCATGTTTGATGCTGCAGTAGATCAGTGCATTTAATATGAGTTTGCCAAACCTCAGATCCACTCACGATTATTTTTTTATTAACCTATACTTTTTTTAGTATAATACCCCTTCTTTTATAAGAAGCATGTTCAGTGAGCCTACACTAAGCCACAGTGCCTCAAATGTGAGCGATTGGTACACATTTATCAGTATTAATATTTAGCTTTAGAGTGGTGTAATCCAAAGCTACCCAGTGGAGATGTAACAAGTACAATTCAGGATGCATATCTTCATGGTAACTGGATGCTACAGCAGAATTTCAAACGCATTTCAAATGTTCATTCTAAATAATGCACATGAACCAACACTAGGTTGCCATAATGGCAATGAGGAACGCTCGGCTCAAGAAGACTGAGTTATCATGATTTGATATGCAAGGCTGAATAATGTTTGGATTCTTCTACTTACTGGCAGGTACCAGTCTGGAAACTGGAATCCTAACCTGCAGGCAGGAACAGTAGTCTACTTAACATAGTAGGCATTAATATTGAGCCCTCAGAACAGCTAGACACTCTGCAAGGAATTTTATTTATGACTGGTCAATAAAACATTCCATATCAGCAGTGGTATCCCCATGCCAAACAGCTAGTTTCAGCTTACACGTGCTGGTTTACAGTTCGCCGCTGCCCCCCCCCCCCCCCCCCCCAATCATTTTGATGTCCCAGCAGGAGTGAAAGGGAAACCCACAAAACACTCTGTATGGAAATCAGCTTCAGGAAGAAAAAAAAATAAATAAAAAAAAAAAAAGTGGGGTAGGGGTTCAATAACAAATCCAGATACTTTCCTACCTGGTGTGAATGGGTCTAAGAAAAAAAAAAAAAAAAGTTTGTTTTTTTAAAAAGGGGGTGTTTGCAGGCTCTTGATGAATGAAAACTGGAATTTAATCTTTTGCCAGACTATAAAACGTGTTGCTATCTTCTATACACAACCACACCCCATGACCAGGGTTTTTCATTTCTGCAGTTTCCACCTGGATACCAGTTATGCCTTGTTCACATGTTAAAGACTGAATTTCATTAGGGGGACCTGTACCACTGGGCAGGCTGGTGTCAGTCCCGCCACACCGTTAAATCCACAAAAAACAAATGACCAGCACTGCAGTGAAAAGTGGAATTGTCCCAACAGCACCATTTCAGCCCCAACTGGAGTCTTCGTCTTCCCCCCCCTCCCCCCAGATAATTTGGTTATTTTTTTTGTGTGAATTTACACACACACGCACAAATTGATCTGATGACAGAGCGCCAGGGGACACAACCTTCCAGAGCTCAGATCAGTGTGGGGAATGAGAGAGGCATCATGAAAGACTGCCATCTCTCAGAAGCCAAGAACTGGGGAAGCCTTAAATGTGCAATGCAGGTGATGGGGCATGTACTGGGGTGAATTTAAATCATTGGCATGATATACAAAGACCTGGATAAATTGACTTTTGAAGGGGAGGGGAGGCCAGAGAGAAATATAGGGACAGAGTTGGGGTGAGCAGACATTTTCTGTTAGAGGCCCTGAAATTTCTGATGGCAGCCCTGGCCAGACGTAGTAAGGGCTTTTATGCAAGATCGTGGTTCTTGATTAATTGTTTAACCCCTTCGCGGCAAAGGACGTGTCAGGCATGTCCAGCCGGGAACTCTGTTCCTGACAATGGACGTGCCCGACATGTCCTGCGGTGAAACGGGCAGTTTTTGCGATCAATGATTGTGAAACCACTCTGACAGTGCTGGTCTATTGCCTTGATGTTGAGTCAATAGCCAGCACCAAAATTTGGGCTCTGGGGCACCCATGGTGCCATATTGCCAGAGCAGCATGCTCCAGCAATGTGGCAGAGCCCTCGTGGTCAGCGCTTTGGAAGCAGGAAAAAAAAAAAAAAAAAAAAATTTACTTCATCGCTCTGAATATGTTGCTTGACTGCCCCTAGAGGCAGTCAGCAGCATTGCAACAACAAAAAAAGAAAATGACCGCTAAAATCTAGGGTTAGATTAGATGTTACGATTAAAATTAAATTAGGGTTAGTATAAGGGATAGGGTTAAAATTAAAATATATTAAGGGTTAGCGGAATGGTTAGCGTTGGGGTTCAATTGAGGGTTTGGGTCAAAAAGGTCAATATAGGAAAAAAAAAAAACTTTTGCCCCATAAAACTTTACAAAAAAAAAAAAACAGAGCGTGGAAACCTGCATATTTCTCAACATTTAGATGGGGTCTTTTAATTTATGTCAATTATATTTTAGGTCAAAATTAGAAAGAATTTTTTTTTTTAATCATTTTAGGATTTTTTTTAGTAAATTATAAGATATGACGAGCATAATGGTATAAAACATAGTTTGTGTGGGTAGAGTATGTGAGAAGAAAGTTACAGCTAAACCACAAACACCCCAGAAATGTAAAAACAAGGGAAAGTCAAGGTCAAAATGTCTTGTCACTAAGGGGTTAAAAGCTAGAGTTTTGACATAACATCTGTCCCAAATTGGATTTGGGTTGGCCAAATTTCCAAAATACGGCCAATCAGTACCCCGGAAAAAAATTTGAATTGAAGATTGTAAAATGTTCAGCACATTGCATAGCTGACAAATTAGAGTAATATAGGTTAAAATTCATTCAAATCTTCATATTTTAGTTGGAGAATTAAATAGAAGTGTAGAAGAATTAAACATTTACCAAATCATTTTTAAATAGTTAAAATTTAATGTTCAGTTAATTTTTATGCACTTCATGTATCATGTTCTGATTTTCTTTAGCAAATCAATCACTTTGGGCCATTTCAGGAGAACTTTGGTTATAGCTCCCAGTGACTATGGGATGAATTTGACTATATTAAAAGCGTCTTCCAAACGTTGATGCATTAAAAAAATAAAAAAAAAACTCATGTTTTAATTATTCATTGCTTAAAATACCAACATAGTTAGATGAAATAGATAGTTAGATGGAAATTTGCTTTTACTCTTTTTGCTGCAGGAACCAATGAGACTTTTTAAAATCAAATTAATGGAATATCTTGCCTTTAGTGATATCAGACAAGGTGTTGCACTGTTGAGATCCCACCGTGTACAAGGGTAAGTCTACACATTTTTTTCCCCCCAGCAGCACAGGAAGTGACTAAATGAAACAAAAACTTTATGCTCAGTTTCTATAGTAAACATGCTATGTAATCACTGGGGAGGGATTGAGTAAAAGGAAAAAAAAGTGCTAGTGATTTATGCAAATGTCTTCCAGTGTTATGATGCAAAGTCTGTGCTCTATACAAACATTAATCTTAAACTTCCTCCCCTAAAAAAAAAAAAAAAAAAAAAAAAAAAAAAAAAACCTATGGGGTGAACCAAAACTACCACTTTGTTTTGGTGCTGGGAGACTGGAATCTGCCATGATGCCTGGGCTTTCTGGATAGCTCAACATTTAGGTCCCAGCGTGCCCCAAATCTGCAATTCAAAGGCACCATTTTGAAGCATATTATCGACATGTGTATTGAGTTTCCCCTTAGATTAGGAAGTTTTTCCCAAACATTAATTTTGCATCATCTTGACCAATTACTGCCTTTATGGTTCATATTGAAAGCACTGTTTACATCTTCAGAAATATCTAGTAAATAAAAAAAAATAAAAAAAAAAACACCCCTTTGTAAAGAGAGATTAACCCCTATGTAAAAAGGGATTTTTTTTTTTATTTTTTTTTTTTTAAACACACCACCACTTGTTTGTTTAAGTATCTGAAGCTCTCCTTCCCCTTCAATTATGTATACAATGCAAGCAAGATACTGAACATAATCAGTTTTATTTTTTTTGAAGTGCCAGGTTACTTTTCCCCCATCAAATATTGTAATACAATAGCCCTCTTGGGTACATAACTAAACAAGAAGCATTCCAAAGGCGTGTTCATGGTGCACTTCAATAGAATACAATACCAGCAGTGTATCTGGAGTGTAGGAGCAAAAGGAGCTTGTTCATGCAAAGCAGTTTGCCCAGAGGTGGACAAAGGGCAACTTTCTGCTGGTACCGCTGTTGGAAAGTCAGTCGGTGCATACACAGCCTTGATAGAGGGGGGGGGGGGGGGGGGGGGGGGGGGGAAGCTATAGCATCAATTGTTCAATAGGTGGGCCTTGAACAAAATGTCTGGGTCGAAATAACCAGCCAAGTGCTAGTCAAGGTTTGAAAACTGTAAACACTAAACAGATTGTGCCATTTTAGATACACTACCCAAAGGCCAGATGATCTGACTTTGGACAATCTGTAACAAAGGGATGACTGTTTCCCCCAGCAGAAAATGTGGGGGAAACCACTCAACCAACTTTAGGTTTTAGTAAAGCTCCTAGCAGTTTAGTAAACAATCTGTTAGAACACAGTCCTAGATGCCAAATAGCTTTTTAACAAGTCTGTGTCTTGGGTTCTTGTGCATAAATAGTCCTACTGGAGATAGGAGTCCAGCTTCTTCCTGATGTTTTCATAGGAATCTTCTCCCATGTAGTCAACCTGGCCTTGCTCCCATCGCTCCCTACGTTCTTCTGAAGATATAGATGGGGGAGGAGGAGGTGCAATTGACATCTGTGCCACAGCTTCTGTAACTTCCTCCTGGCAAGGAAAAAAAAAAAATAAAGCCATTAAGTGAATACCAATTTCTGCCATGTAGCATTTAAGAAAAATATATAAATGATTGCTCCCATGCAGACAAGCAAGCAAAGCAAAAATTATAAAGAACACAAACCAGCATGATAAAGAAAATAAATGAATTTACAGGTTTGACAAGTTTAAATTACTTCATACCTCTCTACAGAAGCGACAAGAGAAAGCCAGAGAATAGACCAAGCCCGAGAGCTGCAAACAGTTTAAGACAGTTAAGAATAAGCCAACACCTGGGATTTAAAAACATCCTTGTACAAGGAGACTTTCATGCCCCATCTTTGAGGATTCTGTGGCAATATCTGTTTGTGCTGTATTTTACAAACAAAAAAACCACTGCAAGATTTACACTTTTCAAATCCACAATATTTAACTGTAGCAGTTCATATGTGGCAATAGAAGGGGCTCCACTATAGATCCTACATGATTACTAAAGCAGAGCTATCCAGTAGTT
Source organism: Pelodytes ibericus (assembly GCA_036172795.1). Taxonomy (NCBI): domain Eukaryota; kingdom Metazoa; phylum Chordata; class Amphibia; order Anura; family Pelodytidae; genus Pelodytes; species Pelodytes ibericus. Next base: position 166,792,882 of record CM069861.1, on the reverse strand, counting down.
ATTCCTTTAGGTTTTACCCAAATAGACAATACCCATTATAAACCAGGAATATGCCAGTGTAGTCAAATACTCAAGAAAGGAGGAGAGAAGGGAAAAAAAAAAAAAAAAAAAAAAAAAAAAAAAACTTTTTTTTAATAATGCAACAGTTCAGGTATAACTGCAGTTCCAAGACATCCAGGTTGCCATTTCACAAATCTCAGAGCCAGTCAATAAACCATAAATCACACAACTAATGGCCATTATCAGCATCTCCTCCCCGCCATCTGTTTTTGGTATCATACTGCAGCTCTGAGACATGGAAGCTCGGCAGTCCAAGACAAATACAATGGCAATGCCCACAGTTTCTCCCCTTAGATTTCATTGAGCTCAATTTAAAAAACAGAACTGAAGTGATACCAACCCTAAAAAAAAAAAAAAATAAAAAAATAAATAAAATTGTTTAAACGCCTTTAATGCAAAACTAATTCAGAAGCACACAGGAGTTAAATGGCAATCCCCCCCCCCCCCTCTAAATGTAGGATACCCACCCAAGGCCATCTTAGAAGACTAAAAATAATGGATGTGCCAGGATGGTATGGCCAAAGGAGTTAAGCAACCATTAAAACAAAAAATTTTAGCCAGTTAGCATAAGCCCTGCTAAAAACTGAGGCATTTTGTCAGAGTCTGACCCTTCCCATCCTTTTTTGTATCAAACCATAATGTTGGTTTTAAAATAAGCCACATAAGTTCAGGTAATTGACCGTGTGAAGGTTAAATTTCCTGCACAAAAGGAGGACTCCTTAATGCGGCAAAGTAGATTTAGGATACTCCTTGTCCCAGGAACATCCATGCATTCTAAAATACTATGTCCCCATAACAAAGTTATGCCCTTTTCACTTAAGCAAACATTTCAAAAGCCAACCAAAATTGGGGGGAGGGGGGGTTGTTAGCTCACCACAAGTTGAAGGTAGAAACTTACTTCATGAATGGTTGACTTCAGGATTGTTTGTGAAGTCAGAGCCAATAGAAAGGAGATTAATACTATTGCATTACAATGGTGTTAAGTTACAAGTTAGCTGGACTTCAAAAAGCTAAAAATAAAACCAGTTGTATAGTGCATAGCTATTGGCACCTAGAGAGCCACCAGAAATGCCTTGTGCTTAAAATGGTAGAAGCGAGTGGCAATGCTCAACACCTAGAGAATGGGTTATTCTGTGGATCTGGAGAAATGCGCTTGAAGGATGGACCAGGAGTGTCTTCCTGCTGGCTTTTAATATTGACAAAAAAAATATATAAAATAAAAAAAATTGTGCTTGTTCTAATCAATAAGCCTTCAGAACCTGAGAACCAACAGTTACAATCGTTTCTGTTTTAACAGACAAGACTTACCGCTTTCAGGCTTGTTGAGACATCTTTAACCACGCCATGCTCTGTAAGTAATGGGACAATTCTCGTAGCATATATGTCCCACCAGAGGGAAAGAAATTCTGGGTGTATCAGTGTTTGGTCGTGCACGTCACTTTTCACACTCTTTGTGCTGCTGTCGTATGTATAATTCCATGGTTTTACTTTTCCCAGGAAGTGGACCACCTTAGCATTATCCCCAAACCTGAAATCAGATTATAGATATTGAATTTGGCACAAATTTATAACAACTCCACCAACACATTTAGGACAGCAAGGTTTTGCAAAGATTGAGCTAAATCACAGGTAGAATGGTCTTTGATAACTGTACAGTGATCTAAATTCACATTGATTTTAGACAGGGACACCCAATATACAGCCCGACTGTCTTAATTATACATGGTGCGTCCTATAAAATGTTGTTGTTTTCTTTGAATAAACTGAATTTTACCTTTTCCTTTACTGCTAAACATTTTAAGGTGATCTTTGCCATTTCAGCTGTCTCAGTACAAGTGTACATTAGATCAACAAATCTTATCACAACCATACCTACACGGAACAATGTCAATGATTGCAAACATCTACAGTGCCAAAGTTAGCCATTACTGGCCCAGAAGCATGGCTTCTTGCAAATGCCGGTTATATATATATATATATATAAAAAAAAAAAAAAAAAAAAAAAAAAAAAAAAAAAATTGTACACAGCCTAGTCCTGCCCACTATGATCACAGGAGCCAGAAAGAGCATGGGAGTATTTTACATCATGCAGGCTTTGGCCATAGTTGTAACAAGAGACTGGCTGCAAGATTTTGGACGATGTTGCATCATGGGAAATATTCACAAAATGCAGCCTGGACAAACATCCAATTTTATTTTTCCTTTTCTATGCAATTAAATCAAATATACAAAAAAAAAAAAAAAAAGTGTTAGTTTTAAATGACCAGGTTATCTAGTTACATCTTAAGTGGTAGTGTCCCTTAAAAGTTAAGTCTCAAACTTACTTCATCACACAGCTGTAGAAATTGGCTTTACTGTACATGCAATGGGCACTTCATTTCATACTTCCTTCAGTTTAAACACTGGAATGCAATGCCAACATTACATTTGCAAAGTGGTGATCCAATGGTTGGCCACACTTGTCACAGCCAGCAAAATTGCCAGCCCCTTAAAATAAAAATGACTGCCGGCTGAGGCACTAGCTGGTGAGACCAAAAGATCTGAGGTCAGAGGGTTGCAGTTAATGTGACCTGCCATGCTCAGACTTCACAGCCGAGAGGGCAGCGCGAGATGCTCCTTCACAGACAGCTTCTCTGCTAGACACCAGGGAAAGCTTGTCCTGTGGTGCAGTGGGGACGATTGGGCAGGTACGGCTTCTGAAATATGGGGGCACCACAAAACCAAAATAAACCACTGGTCACACAGTACAGGGATGCAGCTGTATTACATACCTGCAGGGGTGAAGGCTACACAGCCTAGAGGCCTAATTACATTAGCTTGCCTAAATTTGACATTTATATTGACTTTATTGTAGATCCTACATTCAAATCCCTACTATTAACCCATGGCTTCTGCAAAGTAATATTAAACATGCAGGAATGACATTACCACATGTGGCATTGCTGCCAAGTTTAGTTGCACTTAGATTAGCAGTTGCAATGAGGCCTAGTAACCTGATGTTGCTGTAAGGAGATATCATTTTCATGTGACTGGGTTCTCATGACTGATGCGCCTTTGTCCAACACATTACATGTTATGGGTTATTGCAAGGTTAGGTTTATCACTGGAAGTTACAGCACAGGGTTATGCCCAAGTAAAAGACTGGCGTTGATCACTTACGCTTTGAATGCTGGTAGGTAGGAGTATATGGAAATACTGCTCAAGTTGTAAACAAAGGGTAGATGCTTGTGAATATCTTTTGTTGCCCAGCTGCTGAAAAAGGTGTTTAGCAAACCCTGGTCCCCACCTAAAAGACAGATTTTTGTTTTCAGTGTTCAACTTTTCTTCAAGTTTGCTTAGCGAGAGTTCAGATTACATTCCTACAAAGTATGGCCCTGCAAGTTAGTATGCTCTATTAAAAAAACAGTCCGCATGAACACCCCAAAAAATAAAATATGCTACATCTTCATAAATATGGGGAAATAATTCTAGTCACTAAAAGAGTAGTGACAACCAGATGTTTCGTCACTATCTAGAGAAGTTAGGTTGAAGACCACCAGAACCTATTGCATTAATTCAGGAAGTTCATAATGTTCGATCCCCTCAAACTAAGCTTCTGCAATGTATGCAGCACTCCACATGAGAAGTTAGGACATTCCCCTGGTGCAAATAGATTGTAATGCTCTATATTTTCCCAGATTTGTAGACTATCAAATTATGTAAGGCTGGTTTAATTAAATTAGACAACTATATGGCTATTTAAGTGTAGAATTCTGAATTAAAAAAAAATAAAAAAATAAAAAAAACTACTCAGCATGCACAGTCTAGTGGTAACTTGTGGCACCTACCATCAAAACTGCCTTTTTCAGAAGCCAAGTGTAATAGCTGGTTGTAGGTTTGAATAGATGGTTGGTAAACAAACACTCCAGAGTTGAAGCAGTCAGGCCAGCCAGGATCTGGTGCTGCAGACAGTTCTGACCTCTCAAAGAGCTCGTCAACATTTGACAATACCTGTAAGGTTCAGAGAGACTTTGAAGAAGAGATACCATCTAAGCCAATTCATGAAGACCCAAGATGGCATGTGAAAGCATGTTTTATACAGGCTAGCATAAACATACTAATTACTGGGCAATTAAAAAACGCTTTATAAAAAAACTTTGTAATAAAATAAAAGTGCATTTTTTTAGGATAGATTAAGTTGGCGGAAGGGGGGAGAAAATGTGGTCAATTATGCAAACCAAGCTTTTTGTGCGTGCAATTAGCTTTCTTACCAGTGTATCTGCATCCATAAAGACACATTTCGTGTACTGTGTAAGTGTCCAGCAGTGAAGTTTTGTTAATGTGACTCCAAGCTCTGGTCGTTGCATTAAAGCCAGGTGAGCAGAATCCTCACTGTCCAGCACATTCACCACTCGAACGTCATCAAAAACTTTGTCGAGCACTTTTCTGTTTCATATACAAAACAGAACAAAGTTTCAGATTAGATTGTACCAATCACGCCAACAGGTTTTGGCAGGCAGGAGTGACACGTGGCTGCAAGCTGGGCCAAAATTGACTCTACAGAATTATTGCATTGAAAAAGGGTGGAAAATAAGACACAAGCTCCATTTAACTACATAATGTTTTAAGTCCCAAAAATAGTGCCTCCATCCAGGAAGGGTTTTTAGATGGGCCCCATTTATTTAAAGCAAAGTCCAGTTTCTAAAGTTAAAAGTATTTAATAAATGGGAAGGAGAAATCTAGAGACAACTGACTCCTTACTATATGCAAAGACAAAGTGCAGGTTGTGTGGCTTAGGAGCTCGAAGTTGGCCTGTTCAGTGTTCAATGCACAGATTTATTTTAGGACCAATATAATAATCATTACCTCATGGAATCCGAGACCTGGGGAGTTATAAGCACCACCAGCTTTCTTGTAGTATTGTGCTGCCGCAGGGATGTGCCCAAGACCAATGCACCTTTCACATAGGGATCGTTTGTAGCCAAGGTGACAAAAGCTTGATCTAGTGGGAGAGAATCATTTACCGCATTTTGAAGTTAAGGTAAGTTTTGGTTTCATGAACAGGTAACAATGACTGCATTATAAAGTGTACCCAAGGACTAACCCCAGCTATATGAAAGGCCCATGCCCCCCTTTGCCAAGAAGCACTAGAAATTTCTCTAATGGGATAAAAGCACAATCTCCAGCTTTAAAATGGAACCAGTTCATTGTACTTCAGAACGTATGGCATTTGTTACCTATAGGTAAGAGTGGCATTGGTTAGTGAGCTTGACAGACTTTCAGGTTTACCAATCAAACCACAAAAAGGCTGAAGAAACCAACCACATCTTTAGTCATTTATAGCCCCCTGAACTGGAAGACCTGAATACACAAGCAACTCCAGTTTAGCTAGTGTTGAAACATCAAGTTTTTTTTCCCCACCCACAAAATACTGACCATGCATTGGAAGTGTGGCATTAGTCTATTGAAATACTGTAGGTCTGCTCTTTGCCCACTGTTATGGGCTTCTGCACAAGCACTTTATTTACATGAACCCTTGAGCCTGGGCAGATACAGAATTTCACACTCACTGGAGCAAAGATGTGTCACAAGCAATTTGAGTTTGTGAGCAGATGTAATGAACAGAGCTCACCTTGTGGATGAATGCACTGTCAAAGCTCTAAGGGACCAGTGTTTATGGCAGTCATAATTCATGGAAAAGCCCTGAATGTCCAGTAAATAGGCCTTCCCCCCCCTCCTCCAGACACATACAAACAAACTTAAGACATTGATTTATATTGGACACATGCTTGGATTCCATAGATACATTATAAAGCTACAAGATTTAACTAGATTACCTGTGCATTTAAAACAAACTACTAAGATATGCCACGGATTGAATTGCATATATAAAAATAAAAATTAGGTGCCCTTCTGCATCCAGTGTGATTTTTATCCATTTTACAACTGTGGGCAGAGCCGGCATGAAGAGGTCATAAGATACACAAGAGCAGGGGAGCATCAATAGTGGGCAGGACAAGGTGGCCATGTACACTTGTTACCTGTTTTCCAACACAAAAAGTACATTTTTCTGGAACAGAGAAGAGACCTGATCAAAACAGGATCATAACTCTACCCCTTTCTGATGTAATAGTTACATTACCCTGCATTCAATGCAAGACTAACTTCATTCTGTATCCCCAGCCCCAAAGTGAGATACTAGTGCTGTAGTTACTGGGGCTGGCACCCAAAAACTATTTCACAAAATGGCAGCACCTAGTCACATTTTAAATATTTTCTTAAATAAACAAAAACAAAGGCATTTCTGAAAACAAAACAAAACAAAAGACATTTTGGTGGGAGTGTCCCTTTAAGATAAATGTAGTCCCGTTACATGAAACATGTAATAGACATGTAGTAAAGGCAAAGTTCAGAGTATCCTCAAAAGGAGGAGTTTGGGGCAACTGACACTGCAGCAGTTTAACAGGCTGATCCAGATTTAGAACGATTGCTTAATTGCTAAAATAGACTGTTTAAATGTTTGTGTATAAACCATTTAACAAGTATTAAATCACAGTAATGCAGAGCACTTAAGTGTTTCTTTGCCGTCTCCTGTCACTAACATGCAATGAATACAAGTGGGCCTTATATAAAGGATTCGCCTATTTTTAATTTTAATGTAAGTGCAGGCAGATATGTAAAAAATAAAAAAAAATTAAAAAAAACGCAAACTTTAAGACCATAAGTCATTGCAATTTCCTGTGCAAGATGAATCCAACATGCAAAACTAAAAACCGAAGGCCTTTATGTAAAATGTCAGATCTAGCCTCAAGCTTTCTGGGTAGCAGCAATTTCTCTCAACTTGTGTAAATAGCTGTATGGACCCACCTGAGTAATGTTATGTACCATAACATGTACAATAAAGACATACTGAGCATTTCTATAGTAGAAACACACATTTACCACCCCAAGATGGTCTACATTTTGCAAACTAGTTTTAGCTTTGAGAGTCTTCATGAAGGAAGAAAAGTTCTCTTGTTTCTGTATATACAGGCAGTGTTGAGTTTGCCAGACACATTTATAAGTATTTGCTGCACAGATCTATGCCTTAAAGCAAGTTGGCAGCAGCACTAAATAAATAGGGTACTGATAAGCACAGAGGTCTGCTCAGTGATTCCATAGACAAGAGAGGAGTCTGTAGCACTGAAAGCAAGGGCTGTGCTCTGTATAGAGAGACAGCTGTACGGTTATACAGCATAAGTCATAGCATGAAAGGATGGCATTACGGCTTGTTTATACTATAATCTTTTGCTCTGACCCTCTAACATACCATGCTGCAAATAGTCCTTGTAGCAGTACTATAAAGCCTTCACTTATTTGACAAGCGATGACCTACATCCAAATGCATCTGTCAATATACATGTGCTCACAAACTGTCCAAGAGTTTTAACTCCTACAGAGAGCACAAGACACTTTCTAGCCTTCCATGTTCCTTGTATACCACACATGGTTGCAATACTTTTATGTAAAAGAAACTTTTAGCTTTACCATATGTAGGGGGTAGACACCAACATAATGCCTGGTGGACATCTAGGTTATCTTTGGACAGACCATTTAAGGATTTTCTATAGAGACTGGTGTATAGGGACAAAGTGTCCATGCAAGGACAAGACTGCAAAACACATAAAAGGTGATCCACTCTACGGCCCAATCCTTGTGGCTCAACTAGTGAAATAGAGAATATGTGCAAAACAGTGGATTGGGTGCACAAAAAAATAAACACATTTTCAGACAATAAAGTATAGGGAGCTGGTTAATCTGTATATTTAATAAAGAGGAAGAAAAAACCCACAATGGGACAATATTGTAGGCTTTTGAGTTAACCATGCAATGTGCAAGATGGTATTAATCTCACAGCGGAATACTGCTCAATATATCCGCTTGAACGGGTCACATTTAAGGACAGAAGCTACAGTTTCCCTACACCTTAAGTATTAACATTTAAATTATTTGTATGTTTAGTATTAGGGCTTAGAAATGTGCAGTCCGCATTCTAAAATCTGTGTGTTCTTTTGAAGATCGCCAGCTAGTAAAAGCCAGCAGAGATACTGCATAATTCCCTAGGAATCAGCTGACTACATGCAAGGCCAAACATTGCTTTGGCCTAATCACATGACCAGGGACATCTGAACAATCATTTCCAAACTAATTACCATATCTTTGAAAGCATTTTGCAAATACCTATAGTATGAGGAATACCCAGGTAGCCATTGATTTACAGCATGCTCTATACAGACACACCAAGTCTCAAACCATGGCGACTGCCACCTCTGCTTAAACTTCTTTATATTATGGAGTACTAAACACTCATCGGTATACTACACTGTCATTTACATATAGTTTGTTATACAACTCTTTGCAAGTGCTTATAAAGCATTCAATCCATAGGCTTCTAAATAAAGCAATCAAAAAGTTGGGAGCCAGCAACATGGCTTTTAGGAGCCATGACTCCCTGGATTTGGCACGCTCTGCTGTAGAAAATAAGTTTACAACTCAGGTTCCTGGAAGCTCTTTCATAAGATTGTTAGCAAGAATATTTCATATTATGTAAACTCTGTACACATTATTGATTATGACCGTTGTTTCAACAGAGCAAAATTAAGCAATTGTATAAGCCAACATTTATATAGATGCAGGAGAGATCTCAGCTAAACAAAAATAATACAGTCTCACCCTAGTCAGTGGGCCTTGTGCACATATAGAATAAAGAGTGCCTGTTTATTTGCCCTTTATAAAAAATAAATCCAAGAAGAATCCTTGAGGTACATCCAAAAATACCCCCCCCCCCCCGCCCAAAAAATAAAAAAATAAAAGTCACTTGAAGTATAGGCATTTTTGAATCCCATTTGTTTCAGACACTAACAGGGAGCAGACAGGTTTACAATATCATGTCTGCCAACTGATAGGGCTACAGTATTTTATCTTATTTATCCAAATTGTAAATTAAATAGGTGACATTTTTTTGAAAAGGTGTTGCTTGTTCATATGCTGGGCTATGACATTGCCAGACCAGAAATTTCAAAGAATGGTTGAGGCTCCCTGGAGTACACTAGTATGTGTGTAAGGTGATACACTCAGGGCACATCATCAGTCTCATCCTTCAGCAACAGCCAGGGAAGAATCAGGATCAGAATCAGAATTTTTGAGGGGCAATGCAGGGGGGGGGGGGGGGGGGGGGGGAAACCTCCACATACACAGAAGCAGATAGTTAGGATATTTGGCACCCCAAATGTTGGACCAAAATTCCCCCTCTCAATAATGCTTCGGCAGCTAACAAAATTGTCAGTTACCGTAGTTTAATTCACACCCGAATGGCAGTCAGATGTGTACTAAAGCACTCATTATGCCACTTTAGTAAATGAAACCTGAATCACAAGACAGGAGATCATGTGTACATTACATGAGCAAATAGTTTCACAATACTGTATATTGTGTTACAGATACTACTCTAGTAAAGCCTGCTCAGTCCTAGAAAGAACTGAGTCTGTAATATAGCTCAAACCAGCAAAGGGAGACTGCTAGCTCAAGACTAAAAATAGATGGTGGAAGAATCAATATCAGTTTGTGAGAAGACCATGTACCTTGACAGGAAACATCCCCAGGGTTATTTTGTTTTATCAGTCAAGAGATCAAAAGTCTTGTACTATGAAATATCCAAACATCATGACTATCTTACAAATCGGAAGTCATGTCATAAGGCTGACCCATTAAGAGAAATTAATAGTAAAAACCTAAAATTAAAATGTTTAGTCTGAAGCAGAATGTCTAGATCTTGGGCAATGTCATAACACGCTTACCTTCCTCCAGTAGGCATTTGACTGATGGATTCAGCAGGGTCAAAAACCTGCTACATATTGTGTTTTTTTTTTTCTCCCCACATCAATATTCAGTGCAGGACTATTAAGCTACCCATATTCTAATGTCTCCTATAAAAATGAAGGTTCTTAAAGTGGATTAGATTGTGAGATGGGAAGGAATCAGCTTTTGATAAAGGGACCCTCCCACCAAAAAAAAAAAAAAAAAAAAGTTTTATTGTGGATTTCAGATAAGTCTTGTTTTTGTTATGAGACCATTTTATAAAGTATGTAACTAAACACCGCCATTTTGTGGTGTATTGTTTTTGGGTGCCACCCCCTAGTGCCTTTACAGCACACAGCCATACATTGAATGGGAAGGTAATGTAACGATTAAATAACCTGTTTGATCAGGTTAATCTCTGTGTTGGAAGGCAGTTTAAAAATTAAATAAAGTCATACACAGTAACCTAGTCCTGGCCAATAGGATAAACAGGAGCCAGTAAGAGAGCAGGGGCGTATCTTATGACATCATGCAGGTTCTGGCTACAGTTGTAAAGTGAGACTGGCTGGAAGATTTTGGACGATGTTGCATCATAGGAGATCTTCACAAAAAAGCCAGGAGATAAAAACACTCAATTTTATTGTTACTTTTATTTGCAATTAAGTCTATATATAAAAAAAAAAAAATATATATATATATATATATATATATATATATATATATATTTTTTTTTTTTTAAATCTGTGGCATGTGATTTACATGTGCGTTTTAAATGTCCAGGTTATTTAGTTACATCTTATGTAAATGGTAGTGTCCCTTAAAATAGTTTATTAGCCCCCCCAAAATAATTTATTTACACCCAACCAAAATTGAACATTAGCCCTGTTAAGATGGAAACGTATCTTGATCTTTGCAAGGAATGCACTTTGCAATTATGTGCATGACGGGATTTTGAGACCAGAATGTCACAAATTCTAAAGTTTTGTTGCATTCAAAAAATAAAAAAAATTAGAATTTTTTTTTTTATTTTTAAAAACCCACACACACACCTTATTGTAAGCTAGACAAGATTCCACTTCACAATGGAAGGAAATACTGGAGAAATTTCCCTCCAACATTAAAGTTTAAGGACTCTGCACCTGGCAGTCAGCTCAAATCAAAATCAGGGCCATGAAGTGGCTGAAATCCAAAAGTTAATTTACAGATGAGTTGTTTTTTTTAACCACACCCTCATGTGGCATCTTTGGAAAAAAAAATTTTTTTTAGGTAATGTTCTATGTTGATCCTAAATATTTTAGCATAGCTCATTTCTAAGGCACAGACAACCACACTATTCAAAAGGCTATTCCCCCCCCCCCCCCCCCCTTCAACAACCACTGGGCCTGCCAGAGTCACTTCCAGTTTTCCCAGCAAGAGATATGAGGAGCCATAAATAGACTCTGAGGGGTAGCCTAGTGGCAAAATTCCATTAGACGCTTTGTTACAGATCAGAGTGGTTTCCAACACAGGTATCCTAATAAGACACTGACAGCCTTGACATTTCACCCTCTGCCAAAATCACACAGCAAAGTGGAGACCAGAAAGCTTGTGAATAAAAAAAAACCTACATCAAATACGCCAATAAAATATCTTTAAAATTATTTATGATCTGGACAGACATTTAAAGGAAGTGTAGGTTTAACATTAACCACACTGCAAAACAAAAATAAAAAAACAAGTTTACATTTTTACAAAATACAAGATCAAGCACAACAATTTGAAAATCATGCAACACCCAATCACCACGAGAGTAGATTGTAAGTAAAAAAAAAAAAAAAAAAGTAAAAAAACCCCACACACGCTAATAAGACAATTCCTTAAATTTATGGTTGCAAACAATCATATCCAAAGCCTAAATAAAAGTCATTTCCCACTAGCATCCCCATGTATAAAATTACATTGTAGGCAGAATAATCTATATTAGAGATGTCACACTTCAGCACTCTAGTGGCCGTGGACTGCACGTACCAAGATGCTCAGGTATCCGGCTGCCCGAGCATAATGAGAAGTAACAGCTGGCGTGCTAAAGGTTGGTTTCCTCCGTTGGTCACAGCAAGAACCTGTAATATACAGTGACCCTGCTGATGGCAAAGCACGAAGATCCCATGTACTCAGTGGGAGGCAGCCATAACTGACTGGGTATAAAACGTCAGAGGGTAAGGAACCGGAAGATCCAGATAAGGTACATCCAGCACATTAATAAAATAGAGATATGTCACAACGGAGTAACTGTGCAGGACAAGGTCATAGCAAGAAAAGAAGAAAAAAAAATGCACTACTCAGGTCTGCAATTATTGGCATATCGTTGCTGAAAAGCCGGCTCCAGGCTGGATCATGACCAGTCTGAAATAGAAAAGGGATATTGCACAGCTCCAGCCTAATATCTATAGGATGATCACAGAGCTGATGGGGTGCTCTGATCACCCAGATTAATCTATCCCCCCCTATTAAATCTTAGCTTCATATAAAAGTCAGGAATGGTGAAGTTATTAGTATTATACATTGCAACTTGTAAATAACCGCTTCTAAAAACTTCAGCATACCTTACGTACCTCCTGCAGGAAACCCCATGTTTATGCACAGACTCCTACCAAGGCCAAACGCAATCTAGTCATAAAGGCTTGCTAAGGTGCCAGCATTGCCTTACCTGCCATGACTGCACTTGTAGCTGGGTACGCAGTCGATGCAGGGCTACACGTTCCTTAATCACACCTCCCTTGACCCAGCTGTACATCTGCTACCGGTCATAGCTAATGACCTGCCTCTTATACATAGCAGTCACGTGACCGAGGACCGCCCCCAGCAGGAGGTTATGCAAGACAACAAACGTTCTACATTGTGGGCAGTGGGGAAGTGTTTGGCTCTGTAAATATTCAGATATAAGCAATGGTTTTAAAACTATAAAGGGTTAAATCTAGTCACACTACTACTGATGCAGTGCACATGCAATACTAATTTCTGTCAGCACGAGTTTTAAATTAGCAACATAGGTTAGTGTAAAATGTCCCCCTATAATTTAATGCTGTCAGGGAAATCATTTTTTTGTAGGTATTTTAAATTAAATGGGCAATTTTAAATGCCACAGAGCATTTGGGACACAACTGGTATAATTTGTATTGGGGGGTCTGGAGGTATTTTGCCAAGGAGCCCTGACATAGACGTATACTTGCGGCTGGGAGACATTTGAGTGGCTCAAAGCCCTGGTCATTGTTGGGGGGGGGGGGGGGGTTTGGGGGTGGTTCTAGCTATATGTATAGTGAGGGAGAGCCATTTTGACAGACTCATAGAGTTTAACCCCTTAGTGACAAGACATTTTGACCTTGACTTTCCCTTGGTGACAAGGGCTGTTTTTACATTTCTGGGGTGTTTGTGTTTAGCTGTAATTTTATTCTGTACCGCCACAAATTATATGTTGTTTTTATCATCATAAGAAGGGCTTTCGTAAGATACCATTATGTTCATCATATCTTATAATTTACTACAAAAAAAAACATAAAATATGATGAACAAATTTAAAAAAACACTTTTTCTAACTTTGACCTAAAATATAATTTACACAAATACAATCATTAAAAAAGACCCCATCTAAATAGTTACTAAATGTTGTGATCACTCAACAACTGGAGTGCCAAAGGATAGCTATTGTATCATTATTGATAGGTACTGCAGGTGCTGTGGAATGCACATCTCATGATTCTCTGCCATGCATTTGTTTGGTTGAACATTATCATAAATGTTATAATAGCAAACAGAAAAAACACCAAAGTGCTGGAAGTATAGAATACAAAATGCAATAAATGCAAGTGACTTACATAACACATCAGTAGATGTGCCATAGCTACTACCAGGCAAATCTGTGTCAACTGTCCCCTCAATCCTAGTGACTGTTTCAGGTCCCATGGCCTGCAGTAGCTCTCCTCGAAATCCAGCAGGTTAACCGGCTCTTGAGGACCACCACCAGTGACTCTGGCAGCGGTGGCTGCCTTGTATACCTTTACACCTGTCGCTTTATGTCTAAATACCTAAAATATAAAAGTTTCACAATGCTATTTATACAGTATAATTAATTGTTATCACATTTACACATATACATCTCTCTATCTCTACATGTATTTATGCACATATCGATCATCCATAACATTATGTCCCAACACTTGCCTTATACTTTACTGTGGACGCACAGTTCAGTAGAGGGTGCTCAGGAGGTGCATCATTTATTTATTATGGTGCATTTCCCGAGTAGACCCATCTTCATTATATATGTGTTTTCAAGCTTATCCTGCAGGATTTACTGATTGTGACTTTGTATTGTTTGTCTGTTTTGCATGTTTCACTGGCATCATTATTTCATGGTGATTTTTAGGTACTTTATATTTTGTATATGTGTATTGGTGATTACACGATCCCTAATCAAGGAATTTCGAACATTACATTTTCTACTTTTGCAATATTTTGTGTTGTTTTTATGTTTTGTGAGTGCCGTAATAATAGATCCTCCTTTTGGAAGGTTTCCTTTAAACCATCCATGTTGTGTTATAATACTATGGATCTATAGGCACTCACCCTCCATCGTAAATTGTATAAAAAAAAAATTGATTACTTAGGAGGGTGAATAAACTAGAGAGTCTTTAAATATGTGTGATGCAGGTAGGCATTTGCTACATAACATTATGACCACCTAATATTGTGTAGGTCCCCTTTTGAAAACAAAACAGCCCTGACCTGTCAAGGCATGGTGTCGGGTCTGTATTTGGGAGCGTAGAGCAGAGTACAAACAACTGTGCCACAAGGATGGTGCAGATAAGCAAATGTTTAATGCAGGCAGCGGAGATGCGAAAAGGGAGACAAGCCAGAGTCGGGGCAGGTAGCGCAGGGTCAAAACGGGAAACAAGTCAGGATTGGAGAGTATAGAGAAGTCCAGGAACAAGCCGAGGTCAGGTATCAGAAGGGCAAACATGGAATCTGGGAACTCTGGGGGGAGTAAGGAACTAAGCAGGAAGAACCACACTTAACAGCTCAATATTCAAGCAAAGAAGGAAGTGTGTGAGGGGGTTTTATAGGGCTGTCAGTACAGGCCTCGCCCTTCAGCCCAGGTAGCACCCTGTCCTCTCCATAGGTCTCTATGTCAGCCCCCTCCCCCAGCATCCCCTGTATCCACCAATGCAAGGAAGATATCAGTTACAGAGACACGCCCCCTCTGCAAGTGTAACGCAGAAGCACGCATTACTCCCGGCCTGCGTGTAACTCAAGACTGGGGATGTGGCCTACCATGCGACGGCGTGATCGCACTGCGGGACAATGGAGAAGCAGAGGACCCTGGAGATTGTATGTGCCCCCTGGGCACCAAGACATTAGCAGCAGATCCTTTAGGTCCTGTAAGTTGCAAGGTGGGGCCTCCATGGATCGGACTTGTTGTACAACTCATCACACAGATGCTCACTTGGATTGAGATCTGGGGAATTTGGAGGCCAAGTCAACACTTTGAACTCGTGTTGTGTTCATCAAACTATTCCTGAACCATTTTTGTGTTGTGGCAGGGTGCATTATTCTGTTTTTAGGGGCCAATGCCATCAGGGAATACCGTTTCCATGAAAAGGTGTACATGGTCTGTAACAATGTTTAGGTAGATGGTACATGTCAAAATAACATCCACATTAAAGGCAGGACCCAAGGTTTCCCAGCAGAACACTACCTCTGCTGGCTTGCCACCTGTCATTGGTCATAATGTCTGATCGGTGTAAATACATATATAGACACACCTATGTACATGTGTTACCACAGAGGTACAGTTCTACTGATATACAGACATTGATATGCCCCATAAAAACCCTACATTCACCGTATTCAGGGCTTGCTTGCTGAGTTGTGATGTTTGATCTCAGTCCCATTCCTTTGTGATTTTAATTATATCAATTGCTGCCTTCCTGTGTACCGATCTTGGCTTTTTCCCCTGGACTACCCGAATTTCTGCTACCCCTACTCAGACTTGTATACCCGGTATTTGACCCATGCAGTCTGCCTCAACCTTTTGGACTGGAACTGACTACTCTTTTGCCTAACCCTATTGCTGTGACACTTTTGGAATTCCCTCTTTGCCATCCATACTCCCTACCTGCCACCCTGCGCTATCCTCCCTACTCTTGAACCTCACATAACAAGCAAGCCAGACATTCTTCTCTCGTTGCTTGACCCCACCAGAAACCAATTTCAGTGTCAGAGATCAAGAACTGTTGGCCATTAATCTGGTGTTGGAAGAATGGCGGCATTTGTTAGAAGGAGCTCTCTATCCAGTCCCAGTGTTTACTGACAACTGAAACATGGAGGAAGACCCAAAGACTATGCCCTTGACAAGCCCACTGTGCTCTCTTCTTCACCTGATTCAGGTTACACAGAACCTATCAACCTGATTCAAAGAACCTAATGGCCGACACCCTATGTAGGCTATATGAACCTTCAACCCCCAAACCTACTCCTTCAACCTCTTCCGACTCCCGATCAACCTTGGGAAGACTTGACTGTTGATTTTATAGTCGATCTACCACTCTCACTGCAGCACAATACCATCATGGTGGTGGTTGATCGCCTCATCACATTTACCCACCGCTAGTATAGAAGTATGACTTCTTAAATTTAAAAATCTCTGTGAAAGGTAGAGAAAGGTAGCACTACGCGTTTCGCCACAGCTGGCTTCATCAAGGTGCAATATATATACAGTTGTGATATTAGTACACAATGTGCAATACATTATTCCATCAGAAAAGATCTTGACCTCCTAATTCTGCATTAACCATCTGGGCGGGTATATGCTTTGTAACTTGAGTGCCCTTTTAAGTCTCAGACTCTCAGAGTGACACATTGATACAAGGATTCACCTTTATACTTTGCCCAGCGACACTGTAATCCCCATCTCATCCTTCTGATAAGCTGACAATATCATTAGCTAATCCTTGACTAGTTTTGCTAATAACTACAATTGCTGTTAACAGGGTTGGCCTTAAGTCTTCAGGTGCCCTGTGAGGGTCAACCCCCCTCTACCCTCATGTCTGTCTGTCTCCTCTCCCTCCCCTTGTATGTGTCACCTCTCCCCACCCCATGTCCGTCTCTCCACTTCTTCCCCCTTATATCTGTTATCTCTAGGGGTGGGGTGGCTGAAGTCCCTCTGGATCCCCATGTCGGTGTGTATCCTGTTTTTGCAAAAATAGTTTTACAATAATTTGACTGTGCAACAAGATAGAGATGGGGGGTAGTGTTAATTTCAAGGATTTTGAGCTAGGGAAGCCAGAAGCAAAGTGATTAAAATTATCTTGTGATATGACTCTATCTTGGCTGTAAGTATAGAATGACTATGTATGGGTGAGAAAGGTTTCGCTCTAATTAAAATTGTAAGAACCCAGAACAGTTGCCAGTTCATCAGAAACCTAATTTTGGTATACAGACACATGACTTTTAGATAATTTCTGTCCAGACCTGTATAGAACAGTTGATGGAAAAATCCATGTGTTTAGGACATAGAATAACTTGTGTCAGCAATCATGTTCCTTGTTTAGAACTGACAACTGTTCCATGTCACACCATGCTACTAAAAACTGTATATAAGCCTCTCTGAAATGTACTTATTCAGAGAGATCTTTTCTGAACTCTTTCTGTGTGTATATCTCACCTACTATACTTTATTGAAGGATTGTTCGTGTCAGTTTTTACATAGCTTTCACAGTAGGTGGGTAATTCATTTATTTTAAATATTTTGATTGGGATCTGAGGGCATTTCTGGTGGCATTTTTGGGGAGGTCTGAGGGCCTATTGGCACACTCTGAACCCCGGTCATGTTAGGAGGAACCAGGCTATTAGCCCTGGCCCCCAGTATATTTAATATGGGGCTGGGAGCACTTGACCAGCTCCCATCCCCATTTATTTATATAGGATAGTATAGACTTTCGGTTTATGGAATACATGTAATGCTATCGGCTTTCTATAAACCAAAATAGAGTCCCCATTCAATACATTTCATGTATTACATCTGAGAGTCAAATAGAACCGTCAAATACTGTGCTTACAGCGCACTTTGAAAAATTCTAATAGTTTTGGGTGGTAAATAGTACATTTGTGTCTTGCGGTGCACTTCATATCTGAGAGTCAAATAGAACCGTCAAATACTGTGCTTACAGTGCACTTTGAAAAATTTGAATAGTTTTGGGTGGTAAATACCGTATTTGCTCGATTATAAGACGACCCTGATTATAAGATGACCTCCCAAACTTTGGATATTCCATTAGGAAAAAAACTAAAAGCCTGAATATAAGACTACCCTATAGGAAAAAAGTTCAACTTGTATATATTGACATGTAAATTGCTTTTTTAATAAAAAATTTGGATATCAAAAAATGTATTTCTAGTTTTTATTTCTTTTTATGTGCCAATGCTGCCTTTCTCTTTCCCTTGCCCCCATTTTTCTCTCTCTCTCTCTCTCTCTCTCTCCTCCCCTTAGTGTTGTCTCTATCTTCCCCCTCCCTCCCCTTGTCTCTGTCTCTTAACCCCCTCCCTCCCCTTGTCTCTGTCTCTTAACCCCTTCCCTCCCCTTGTCTCTGTCTCTTAACCCCCTCCCTCCACTTGTCTCTGTCTCTGCCCCCCTCCCCTTGTTTCTCTGTCCCACCCCCTCCCCCTGTCTCTCGGCCCCCTCCCTCCCCCTCACCTTTAACTTGATCCCTGGTGGCTAGTGGGGGCAGCCGCGGGATGTCTTCACGATACGTGCAGACATCCTCCATGCTGCCCGACACGGCAGTCTATTATGACGGACATCTGGTGCAGACATCCCCCAGCTGCCCGATTCACCCTGGTGGCTAGTGGGGAAGCAGAGGATGTCTGCGCGATGAGCGCAGACCTCCCCTGCTGCTGCCCGGCACGACCGCCGGGACTTCTGTGACGTAGCCGGAAGTACCCGGCTTGATCACAGAAGCCCCGGCGGTCGTGCCGGGCGGCAGCAGGGGAGTCTGCGCTCATCGCGCAGACATCCCCTGCTGTTAGAGAGGGGGATCCAGGTCCCCTGCAGCTCTGCTGGAGAGCTGGATCCAATTTGAGGTCAGATTATAAAACGACCTCGATTATAAGACGAGGGGAATTTTTCAGATTTTTTATCTGAAAAAAACCTCGTCTTATAATTGAGCAAATACGGTAGTATATTTGCATCTTGTGGTGCACTTCATATCTGAGAGTCAAATAGAACAGTCAAATACTGTGCTTACAGCGCACTTTGAAAAATTCTGGCTACCTCCTCCTCTAGCGCCGCTTCCACCTACACCGCCACGGTCACCGCCTCCTCAACCTATGGGTCACTTAGTATAAACTGAAAGAGAATACCCTGCACTCCAACCCTCTCTCAAATGGATAATTCCTGGCAGCCATGCTTTAGATTTAGATTTATATTCTTCCAAAAACTAAAATCAAAGATTCCATCTAGTGCTATTTGATGGCTCAGCTGTATTTTTAATTTGTATGTATTTTATGTTATTTGAAGTTATTTTCCTATCCATATTTGCTTGCAGGGCACTTGTCCTACTCTTACCCCCATTTTACTTCCTTTTGCAGCCCTCTAGCCCTTTCCAGGACTTTTTTAGAGGCATTTTAGTGGCCAAAAGTTCGGGTCCCCATTGACTTCAATGGGGTTCGGGGTCAAGTTCGAGGCCAAACCCAGACTTTTTTCCGAAGTTCTGCTGAACCCGCCGAACCCGAACATCCAGGTGTCTGCTCAACTCTACTCAGCATTCTTCAGTCTCCCTCGTTTCTAAATTTTTTTGTCTGAAAGTAGTGTAGTTCTGGGTAGTTTTGTAGGCAGTCTCCAGTTTAGTTAGTTCAGCCATTTATTTCTTTTTTTTTTAAGTTGTGCTTCTAATATAGAAGGATAAACTGGCATGTACTTGTGTGAAGCAGGCAGCCGTTCTGGTCAGCGACTAGCACTAGATCTTAACTAGGTCCCCACTGCTGATCCCATGGAAAAATGAGAGTTTAGCTGAGAGAGACCCCTACAATCTGCAGACCCAGATCAGACGAGCAGGGTGCACCGCCTCTCTGATTGGCCGTGCATATGCTGACATGATCAGTGCGCTCCAGCCTCCAGACCTGCTTTGTCTCAACTATGTGACACATCAGAGAGTAAACCTGTGTGTAGCTATTAAGATACATGTCGGGTTTACTTAAAAGAAGAGGGACATGTATTTTAATAGGACAAAAAGGGATTTGTGCACTCCGTAATGGCAAAAGTAGTAATCAAGTAAAGTGTTTTAATAATAAAGTAACAAACAGTGGGGATGTCCCGGACAAGGTGTCACAAGAAAAGGGGAAAGACCTAACGCGTTTCGCGTGGTAAACACGCTTAATCATAGGTAACTAACAAATGTGAGTGTTGCTCTTATATACACATGGTCAGCCTCTAAATAATTACCAAGGTGAGATGCCGGTGTGTGAAGGTAAAAAAAACCCTTACAGTGCTGAAAAGGAACAGAGTGAAAGTAAAGAGTGAGAACTCATATGTGAAGGTTGAGTTAACCCTCGCAGTGAAAGAATAAAGTAAAATGAAAAGTGCTAGGAAGAAAAATAAAAAAAGAGAGAGAGAAAAACAAGAAAAGAAGAAAAGAAAGACAATGAATAAATGAATACAGATGGAGAGGAAAAAAAAAAAAGGAAGGAAAAAAAAGGAAAGAAGAAAGGTGAAATATTGTGCAGTGAAGAAAGAAACAAAGGAAAAAAGACACCACTACAACAAAGTACGTGCAAAGTATAAAATATTGAAATGTGCTGTGAAGGAGAAACTACGTGTGAGGACATCACCTGTGTACAAAGGGCAGCAATCAAGTGCGAAACATACATGATAAAATCACAATACTGGAAGATATGTGCAATACAAAATGTGACATAATAGCAAGCATATATGAGTACATACATAAAACACACATTTCGTCTGTGAAATCTAGTGAATAAAATACATGAATAATCTATAATGACAATATGCAAACCATATGTAGAAAATCTAACAGAGACTAATGGACCTACATATAATAATAGTGCTATATACATAAATATAAAATACAAATATAAAAAAGAAAATAAGGATGTTCAATAGTCCACTAAGGTCACCTATAGTGTTCAAGTGTTTCGCTACGGACCCCTTAGGATAGTGCAAGCCCCCCTTGGAGCTGGCTTGCGTTAACTACCGTATTTGCTCGATTATAAGATGACCCTGATTATAAGACGACCCCCCAAACTTTGTATATTCCTTTAGGAAAAAACCTAAAAGCCTGAATATAAGACTACCCTATAGGAAAAACAAGTTTAACTTGTATATATGTAAATTGCTTTTTAATATTTAATAAAAAATTGATATTATACAAATGCATTTCTTGTTTTTATTTCCTTTTATGTGCCAATGCGGCCTCTCCCCCCCCCCCCAGCGTTGTCTCTCTCTTCCCCCACCCTTGTCTCTCTCTACCCCCCCTTGTCTCTCTCTACCCCCCCTTGTCTCTCTCCATCCCCCCTTCCCCTTTTCTCTCTGTCCCTCCTCCCCTTGTCTATATCTCCCCCCTTCCTCCCTCCCTCCCCCCTCCCTCCCCTTGTATATATCTCCTCCCTCCCCCCCTTGTCTATATCTCCCCCCTCCCTCCCCTTGTCTATATCTCCCCCCTCCCTCCCCTTGTCTATATCTCCCCCCTCCCCTTGTCTATCCCCCTCCCTCCCCCTCACCTTGATTCTTTCCCTGGTGGCTAGTGGGGGCAGCTGGGGGATGTCTGCATGATACGTGCAGACATCCTGCATGCTGCCCGACACCTCCGTCTATTATGA
Source organism: Pelodytes ibericus (assembly GCA_036172795.1). Classification (NCBI taxonomy): domain Eukaryota; kingdom Metazoa; phylum Chordata; class Amphibia; order Anura; family Pelodytidae; genus Pelodytes; species Pelodytes ibericus. The sequence goes on along the minus strand of CM069861.1, from coordinate 166,771,138 downwards.
CGGACAGCTGGTGGCTAGCGGGGCAGCGGAGGATGTCTACGCAATGAGTGCAGACCTCCCCTGCTGCCGCCCGGAACGACCGCCGGGACTTTTATGATGAAGCCGGAAAGGACCCGGGTTCATCATAGAAGTCCCGGCGGTCGTGCCGGGCGGCAGCAGGGGGAGTCTGCGCTCATCGTGCAGACATCCCCAGGCTGTTAGAGAGGAGGATCCAGGTCCCCTGCAGCTCTGCTGGGGACCTGGATCCCTGTCTAATAGTCTGACCTCGATTTGAGGTCAGATTATAAAACGACCTCGAATGTAAGACGAGGGGTATTTTTCAGAGCATTTGCTCTGAAAAAAACCTTGTCTTATATTCGAGCAAATACGGTATTACTGACATGTATTTTAACCCTTACTTACTTTGGGAAAGAAGGGTGAGGATGTGCCTGTGGAAGTGACTGTTATTACAGTGAAGAAATGATGATGATGGTGGTGTGAACCTGGGAAAGGAGAAAATTAGAGAGGAGACACATTTTATTTTTAATTTAAAGGATGAGGTAAGGATTTGACCGCATCTGTTAAATACCTGAGGTCAATGATTTCAATGGGGGAAGGTTTTGTCAGACTAAGTGCAGTTCGACAGCTGGACTTAGCCTAAAAAACAGTTTATTTTCTCTCCCCCCCACTGAAATTAATAATAGGCGAGTTTAACCTCTCTCCCCTCCTTTTTGCATGTCTTCACCCCATCTTGAACTTAGTTAATAGCATTTTGCAAGGTCGTGATGAAGGGGGGTGGCTGGACTCCAAACTCTGACTTTAGCTAATAGACCCAACTGAGTGTTTAAAATAACTTTGCAACCCGTTATATACACTGGAGTTTGTGGCTTATTCAGAAGTGTTCAGGGGTGTGATGGTAAACAAGTTCTTTTTCTACAATGAATTAGATGTAAAATAATATAATATTCAATTATTTACAGATGACTGATCACTGATAAAACTGAACTTTATAAAACCTCTGCATTATAGGGAAATGAGAAAGAAATAGCTACAGCAAAAAAAATTCCAAGAGAGGCGCAGTTCCATTTTTTTCAAACTTTTTATCTGTCATGAAAAGTTTTTTTATTCTTTAAAGTTGACAGTCAGTGTAATGTGTATATCTGTACATTAAGTGCATACACAGTTACCCAACAGTAATTATTTAATCTATTTAGTAACAACAACACAAGCCACTGTTCAGTTTTCCTGACCATTGTCCAAGTAGTTTTCAAGTACAGCAATAGCAGCATAATACATGCACAGTGACCCTTTATTTTAAGTGCCTTGCATGTTCACCATCATTCCCTAAAAATAAAATGTTTAGGTATGAATAGAAAGTTTATCAACTAGCTGTCAGATAATGAAAAATCTATGTACCACTTGCGTCGCATACCATGTTAACAGATATATAAGGGTGTTCTATGGAGATATAGTCCTGGTAGCATCGCTGTTGTAGAAACAGTGGAATACAAATCACATCATTATTAGTCATTCAGTATTGTATCTTGATTGTGTGTTTCCAATGAATAAGAATTACTTATTTAATACAAAGCTATTGTTGTGATCACTTAAAACAATCAGGTTCAGGGATATAAAAGGAATCCTAAAAATTTCCAATAATAGCAAACCAGATAAAAGTAATTATTCCCTCGATTGTCCATCAGGAGCAGGTGGGATTCATACAGGGACATTCGGCGGATAGTTGTTCAAGGAGGCTGATCGATCTGATAGGGTATCTGGGGTCTGTGAAGACTCCCCAACTGGCTCTGTCACTTGATGCTGAGAAGGACTTTGACAGGGTCAGCTGGGGATCCATGAGCCAGACTCTTAGTGGTTTCGGTTTTGTGGGGTCAATAAAATCGTCAATCATGGCCTTGTATTCTGGCCCAGTGGCTAGAACTGTGGGACCTGGCATCTCCGCAGAGTGGTTTTCCAAAAAAAAATGGTACTCGGCAAAGTTGCCCCTTTGCCCCAATATTATACATCTTAACCTTGGAAACATCAGAATCAAAAATAATCCTTAGATAAAGGTGTCTCTCAATCAGAATCAGAAATAATCCTTAGATAAAGGGCATTACACTAGGCCATCATCATTTTAAAATAAGTCTCTATGCAGATGATATCATCTTGACACTTTCAGACCCTAAAATCTCTCTTGCGGCATTCATGAGAGAACTAATTATGTATAGCAAAGTTTCCAATTATGTTAAATACGGGGAAATCCCAAATAAAGCCAATTAACCTTGAAATACAAACTATAAATCAACTCTCTGTGGAATTCCCCTTTATGTGGTCCCCAGCTGGCTTTTGAATATTTAAGAATATTGATTACATCAAATATAGAAGACTGGAAAATGATTGGCATCTCATGGCTGCGGAGAGTGAATATCATAAAATCTTATCCATCACCTAAATGGTCCTATCTGCTTAGAATGGCCCCTCTTATGATTCCTAATTTTAAACTTAAACAACTCCAAAAACTTCTGTTGAATTATGTATGGGACCATAAAAAACCACGAATATCAATGTTCCATATCATGAAACAGTCTAGCAAAGAGGCCTGGCAGTGCCAAACATTGCTAAATACTACCAAGTACCAAGTTTCATGGCAGGACCTTAATGTTAAAAATGAATCTTGGTACAACATTGAATCGACAATTTTGGGTTTCAATGATCTTTCTCTGGTATTCTGGATGAATGCCAAGGTTACTGGAGAACTACTCAAAAAGACAAATTGTGTCCACTTGACAGACCTAATAGCCAATTGGTCTCTATTTAAAAAAAAAAAAAAGAAGTTAACAGAAAAAATGTAAAGTTAGACAATTGGACAAAAAATAAATCAATTATAATTGCAGAAATATTTAACTTTCTACACCTAAAGAACTCACTGTGTAGTATACGGGGATACAGATTGTATATCTTCCAAATGTATGGCTTTTGTAGATCCCAACTCCAAGAGTATAATAACTGTCAATTGCATAGAATACTGAAGCCTTAATGATAAAGATACAAAACCCAGAGCCTGGGTGAACTGGGAAAAGGATATGGGAGGGGAGATTTCTCTAGACAGATGGGCTGATTCAATAAAAGATGTTAAGATGTTTTTGGAATGTTGTGCGTTAGTGACCGGGCTGTTTTAACACTTCTGAGGTGTTTGTGTTTAGCTTTAATTTTCTTCTTTGTCGGTTGCTGTACCCACACATATTATATATTGTTTTTTTCAGGACAAGACTGGCTTTCTTTTCATGACATTATTTTGTTCATATCATTTATTGTATTGTGAAAAAAATAGTAAAATATGGTTAAAATTAAAAAAAACCCACCTTTCCTGACTTTTCTTTGTAAATTCTTTTACTAAGCTCCAAAAGCTAATGAAAAAACCTGCTAAATAAATTCGATGTTTATATGTTTTTCTGCTTTTTTTTGCATGTTTTAGGTTAATAAATACAAGTAGAATATAGCTGTTTCAAAACCGTTTTTTAAAAAATTTGCATTAGTGACACTGTAACACTGATATCGGACATGAATCGCTGAATAACACCCCACATGTACACATTTTTTAGAAAAGTAGACATCCCAGGGCATTCAACTGGGGGTAATTTGACACTTTTCACTCTGTCATTTTACCACCAATCTTTGACAAGTTTTGGCGTAGTAATTTTGTGTGTGTTTTATTTCCACACACTTTGAAACTATGTGGCAGGTACAGGACAAAATTTAGGATACGGCTATTACTGCTTTAAAACGTGTATTTATTATGTAATGCTTGTGACTACATTTCCTATCATGCTCAGCTTGCCAAAAGCTACCGTAGCAGAATAGGAAATGCAGTCTATAGTAGGAAGCACCGATTTTTGCTATCCTGCGGCTGCATGGATCATATATCCAGCTGCTGTGGGCCCCTATCTACTGCTGGGGGCCAGTGCAAGGCATTGGCCCCACCAGCAGTCTTTTTAAAAAAAAAAAAAAATATCCCTAGAGGACCACAGACAGACATAACATGTCATTGGTCCTCTACGGAATAACTTCTTATTTTTATACAATTTATTATTATTATTTTAAATTTTTTTATTTGTTTAATTTTAAATTTTGTTACATTTTTTTATTTTTATTTAACTCTAACCTTAACACTATGGTTCGGGTTAATACAAACCCTAATTAAAACTCATGGATTAGGGTTTTGATGAACTCTAACCCTAACCCAAGAGTTAGGATTAGCACAATAGAAAATAAATAAATAAAAAAAAGAAATAAAAAAAAACAACTTTTTTTTTAAATTGAAAAAATCCTTTGGGGGGGGGGGGGGGGGCTGGTTGATACTGGGGGGGGACCAGGGGGAGACTTGACACACTATATTTAGTCTCTCCCTGCCCCACGATCACCGTGGAGCAGGGAGAGACTATAGCTGTCAAAGCAGGCACCTGCTTTGACAGCTATTAACATCCGGGCACTGTTATTGGCTGTCACAGTGCCCGGATGTTTCCGGGGGGTCCTCAACCGACATGGCTGAAGTGTCTCATATCGAGACACTCAGCCATGTCTTTGTTAGCGCGATCGCGGTATGCCAGCGTGCATACCGCGATCGGACCTGCATGACGGTCCTGGACCATCATCGGTCATGAAGGGAGATTTTCCTATGCAATAAGGAGGAAGGAAGATCTAGACACATATAGTGGGATTATAAGACCAGTGTGGATAAAAGTCTTTAAGGTCATATCTGTACAGGGGGAGATTATGCTTCTCCCCCTGGACATTCCTCTTGTATGGATTTGGAATAATCCTTATAATTATAAGTAAATTATACCAATCTCTCCATCCCCCCTGCTCATGTCCTTGTTTTTGTACACACTTATTTGTGAAGAGTCTACCATATATTAGTGGACCTTGTCGTAATTTCCAGGGCCGGACTTGCAGCTGCTGCGTTAAGAAATTTGGCTGCTGCTGCCGGATGTTGCAGCAGCGGCAGTTCCAGAGGGGGTTCTAGTGGAGGCAGAGGCCCTAGGGGGAGAGTCAATACTCGGGTAGAGAGAGAAACTAGGGGTAGGGGGAGAGAGAGACACTACAGGGGGGAAGGGAGACACTACGGGGGGTGGGTGAAAGAGACACTACTGGGGGGAGAGAGAGACACTACAGGGGGCGATGGAGAGTCAATCGAGGGGGAGAGAGACACTAGAGGGGGAGAGAGAGAGAGACACTACAGGGGGCGATGGAGAGTCAATCGAGGGGGAGAGAGACACTAGAGGGGGAGAGAGAGAGAGACACTACAGGGGGCGATGGAGAGTCAATCGAGGGGGAGAGAGACACTAGAGGGGGAGAGAGAGAGAGACACTACAGGGGGCGATGGAGAGTCAATCGAGGGGGAGAGAGACACTAGAGGGGGAGAGAGACACTACAGTGGAAGAGAGAGACACTACTCTACAGAAATGAGAGGAAAAGAGACTGTACAGAAATGAGAGGGGAGAGAGAGACATTACAGAAAGAAGAGAGAGAGAGACTACAGAAAGAAGAGAGAAAGACACCACAGAAAGGAGATGGACACTACAGAAAGGAGAGAGATACTACAGAAAACAGAGAGACACTACAGAAAGTAGAGAGAGATTGACATGCTACAGAAAGGAGAGAGAGAGATGCTATAGAAATGAGAGAAAGAAATGCTACAGAAATGAGAGAGAGAGATGCTATAGAAATTAGAGAGACACTACAGAAAGAGACAGATACTACAGAAAGGAGAGAGATGCTACAGAAATAGCGGCAGCAGTTCCGGAGGGGGGTCTTGTGGAGGCAGAGATCACAGGGGGAGAGTCAGTACTTGGGGAGAGACAGACACTAGGGGTAGGGGGGAGAGGGATACACTACAGGGGTGAGAGAGAGACACTACAGGGGTGAGAGTGAGACACTACAGAAATGCGAGAGAGAGAGAGAGAGAGAGACAAACACACAACAGAAATGAGAGGGAGAGAGAGACACAACAAAAAGGAGAGTGTGTCATATCTCACACACTGCCCTGACATATACTTCTGCACAGGGCAATTCATTTAACCTTGTGTACATACTGGGGCCTATGTACTGCCCTGTGCATGGGGTATATATTAGGGCATTGTGTTAGATATAAAGTTGCATACATACTGGAGGTATATATTGCCCTAGGCAGGGTTATATATCAGTCTTACCTATACATATATAAATACAGAGGTTTTACCCTCTTCAGATGTGCTTTTAAAATGCATGGTTTTCCCTTTTATGAACAAAAAATGATGTTATTAGCTGGGGCTGGTTTAATGACGTTATGCTATGGGGCTGGTATACAAATTTTTTACAGGGCTAGTTTTTGTTCCCAGTCCGGCAGTGCGTATCTCTTATTTTAATATATATTGGTGAACTCTATTTTTGATAATATTATGAAGTTGTATTTGTTGTTATTTTGAAGAAGGAAACTATGAAAAAAAGATAAACATATGAAAAAAAAAATTAAAAATCGTACAGACGATTTAGCCGTATCCTGTGTTGTGTGTTTCTTTAGCAGACAGCTATTTGGCATTCTAATGGGATTCTCTTTTGATTGTTGCTGTTGTTCCAAAACTCATTTGCTGATGCTCTCAATGTTGTTTATGAGTTTTGGCAATGCCTGTGTGCTCGTCACAGAGATGTTTTCCTTGTTCTAATATAGCACTAATAAATATTTCATAACCCCTGTAATATAAGAAAAATAGTTTCCATGTGTAGAACATAGCAAGATGATTCACCAAAGGATTAGAGATATTTTTAGTTACATACAATCTTAATTATATAAATGTTCTAAAAAAATCTAACACAAAACTCATACTTTATATAAAAAAAGTTTCAACTGTAGAAAATATTGTCATCTTAAATGCTGAAATCACATTTAAACTGAAGGGTTTTTTTAACATTTTATGGCTGTCCAAAAAATCACCTTCAGATTTTTCAATCATTTTCTTTGATAAATTAATAGTTCACATTTTGTTGTCTGAAAAAAATAGGATCCAATCTCACGTATGATTTGTAATTTTAATTCACAGATAGATAAGACTAACGTACATTTGGATACCCTAGGACCATCATGGGTCATATCATAGAGTGCCCTACTCATCACAATTTTGGACTGCATAAGTAACATGTGGGCACCTCGCATAGCAGCAAATTTGTATTTAGTTGTATGGTATGTGTTGACACAATTATATTACGTTTTACGTGGTTATGTGCATATACAGTATATTCTGATAAAATATAAATGCATGGGTTTTACACAAACTCCACTACTGTACTCTAGAGGAAAAATTATTCCCCATCCTAATGCAAAATAGCACACATTTCAGCCAACACATCCTTTCATTATAGAGCATTTTGTTCTAATTAATTTTTTTTTGTTATAATTGATATTAACAGCAGTGCTAAAGGCTTTCCTTCTGTATAATGTGGTATACTAGTGCAAGAAACAAACATGCAATATCCCCAGTGAAATTGAAGATGTATGTATTGCTAGGGGTGCTAAAATGGTGTGCACATATTGCAAAATGACACGTTACTCCCCTCTTGTAATCCCTCTTGTAATCCAGCAGTGCAAAGCACCTTAATTCTTACATGTGGTCCAAGACAGAGGTGGCTTTAGCCTTTGTGAAGTCTTAGGCGAAACTCGAAGATGAGGCCCTCACGGACACTCATAATTAAAAAAAAAAAAGATATAAAAATGAACTGTATCAATGGCATATTTTAAGACCAGTCTTAAATCCCAGCAATTCGGAATTAAGCATATTCTACAAATATCTATAAACAAAAGCGCTTGATATAGCACACACATACACTATGTGTGTGTATCTGACTAGCATATGAGTGTATATGCGTGTGTGCGTCTGATCAGTATATGAGTGTGTATGTTTGTGTACCTGATCAACATATGAATGTGTGTATATATATATATATATATATATGTTAATGTTCACATTTAGGAGACATCTGATTGGATACACTAGAACATTTAAACACAACCGTGCTGATCAGAGACACGCACATCACAGCACCACATTGCAGCACCCACAGAGCCATCTATTTGCCCAAACAGCACTCACAGGCCCATCAATGTGCCCAAACAGCACCCACAGGCCCATCAATGTGCCCAAACAGCACCCACAGGGCCATCAATGTCCCCAAACAGCACCCACAGGGCCATCAATGTGCTCAAGCAGCACCCACAGGGCCATCAATGTGCCCAAACAGCACCCACAGGGCCATCAATGTGCCCAAACAGCTAGTCAGGGCCATCAATGTGCCCAAACAGCTCACCCAGGCTATCAATGTGCCCAAACAGCTCATTAGGGCCATCAATGTGTCCAAACAGCTCATCAGGGCCATCATTGTTCTCAAACATAGTATTAGTGGCATATTTGTGCCCAGACAGCTAATCACTACTATCATTGTCCTTACACATGCCACTGCCATCTTTGACCCCAAATAGCTTGGCAGGACCATTATTGTGCACTTATTATTATAATAGTCACACTCAATCACAAACACAGCCACACACACTCAGCCAGCACACACCCATTCAAAGACACACTTACACTCAGCAAGCACACACTCATTAACAGACACACTCAGAAAATGCACACTCACAGACGCACTCAGTCAACACACTCACTCGCACATACTCAGTCAACACATGCTCACTCACACACACACACAGACACACCAGCAGATTTTTTTTTTATGACCATCATTAGAAGACTTAGAGTAGCATAATGAGTCCAGACATCCATGAGTCCATGACATGTCCCCCTCACTCCCTTCAGGTCAGTGAACCTGCATGGAGAATCTCACAATCTTCAGGAGCTGTCGCTTCTGCTACTGGCAGTGGGGGCAGAGCGGTGCGGTCCTTTTCAGCAAATAAAAAAAACCCGCCATGCCGACACCAAATGTTAGTGTGACAGGGGGCTTAATGCATGAAGACCCATGTCTCTTAAGTGCCGGCTCACATTTTCTCCAACTCGAGAGCTTACACCTCCGAGTCCGGGACAGTGTCCCAGCAGGAACAAAGCTGTGTGCGGGGCTGGGGGAAACAAAACTAAAATATAAAGCAGGACAACAGCCTCGGAGATTCAGTGCTACGGACAGTATATTCAGGGCATTAGCCAGTAGCACACCCCTAGTGACGCCACTGCTCCGCAGCAATAACTAGGTAACATCAAATATGCACCACTAGGCCAACAAGTAAGCCCACCATCGATGTCAATTGAAAGCACAAAAAAGTGGACTGGACCTCTTACTGGAATTAAATGGCTTCTTTATTAATCTTTTTTTATTTTGTTTTATTGCAAATATCAAATCCATGTACATGACAGCGAAGAGAGGAAGACCCCCAAACAGTGGAAGGAGGGTGAAATGCATTTTAAAGTCACCAGCGATTAGTCATAAGCCCGCAAGGCTCGAATGAATAGATTATTTTCAGGATGGTATTAAAATGGGACTTAGTCATGTTATAGAGGACAGAGTCATTTTAAGTGAATATTGTAATGCGATAACCAGCAATTATCATTCTATCTTTACCAAGGCCTGCTACAGAAACCAATTGTCATTAAGCACATCAGAATTTGGAGATATGACCATTAAATAGATAGAGCTAACCATAACTCTACTCAGCCACAGCATAACATGGGCAAAGGTGTCGCATTGCATCTCTCAATGGGGTTTTAAAATGTACTATACTATAATGCAGTCATTGCTTCTAAAATCCCTAATGCTGACTCCTAACTTGTTTTATCATTTTACATACAAGTCTCTGGACGTTTCATGACAGTTGTAGCCTCGACTGCCAGGCTGTATCTTTAACATAAATAGAAACACATGTCACAGACGTAGTGGGTAGAAAAGGCCACAGCCATTTTATTTATTATACATGTCATTGCCTCCAACCTTAACATAAACATCATAATAAATACAAAGATAAATATACAAAATTAGGCAATGACAAACCCACATATTCGCACATATATGTCATAAATGACATGAACCTCATAATTAACATAATTAACCAATAACATTATTAACATAATTAACATAACAACCAAGGAAACATGTCCTGAACCAACTTGCTCCCCAGGGGTCCAATGTCCATCGAAACCACTGCCAGGCAGACCTTCTGCCCATCCCACCAACAGGCTAAGAGCCCCCACCTTAGCTCAGAACCTCTCTCGTTATCCATTTGAAGTATGGCTGACTCCCGATATTCCAGCCATAGACCCCCCTAAGGAGTAAGTTACTGCCAAAGCCATTCTGAGTGATCCCTCACTACAGATGGGCTACCCCACTCAATAAAAAGAGAGCCTTTTCTACCCCTTCCTGAAGGCCTAACAAAAACGCATCCCAACCCAAGTCGGACATATGCACCCCATCTTTGGCTATCAAGCCTGTATGATCTCCTTCCAAAGTGCGGTGTCTGACCACCACCCTCTTCTGCTTCCGTACAAAAATCGACATTAATTTGTTAATCTTTCCCCTGCTGCGTTCCATTGCCCTGAAATTCCGTGCATACCGCCACTGGTCCCTCAGCACCATTTCTACCATACAATTTTGACGTTGGGAACCAGTGCTAGGATGTGGGCAACATCCTTTTGCATCACCAGAACCACTAGCGGCACTAGCCCCAGATCATTCCCCCCAGCGTGAATGACCACAATATTAGGAAGCACCCCCCGGCCAATAAAACGCAGCAACATGGGTAAGACCCCCGCCCAACGCATACCTCGGGCCCCGAACCACTTCACCTGAAGCAATTCAGCAGGAAAGCCCAGCCGTAGGCCCGATTGCCTAACTGCGGCCCTCCTGCTAGGCCAGAAAATGTAAGAGTGGCCAATGATCCACACCACATAGACGGACCCTAAAACAAAAGGAGGGGAGAGGAAAAAATGGGAGGGGACTATCGGGTCACAACCAGTACTCGCCCTTTCACAGCATCTGATGAGGCCTCACATAGGTTCTAAACCTGTTGGATTCCCATCTCCCTATACGGTTAACCACGTCATCACCCAGACCTAATCACGCCGCCTCCGTGGCCGCCCCTATCCGAAAGGAGTGAGTGCCGAATTCCTTTTCCGGCAAACCCAACCTGGTCAACCCCAACCGGAAAACCCTCAAAAACTTTTTGAAACCACTGTTCCCTTAGGCACGAAAGGAATACGAAACCCCCGGGCGAACCCATCATCCAGGAACAACGCATCTTCCTGCTTACCATAGTGTTTTAGCCATGGCAGCATCGCGCTTCTGTTCACTGGAGAGTTCCCCCTTTGCTCCCACGGCACCGGTTGTTCCCCCAGACTTGCTTTTCTTAAAGCACTTTGTGTAACTATGGTTGCGTCCACATCCGGTACACTCATGTCGGAAACGGCATGCACTGCCCCATTTGCACTGGCTGTCATTAAACAGCCAGCAGCAACCCTTCTTCCCGGAGGCCGGCGAAGAACCTGTTGCTTCCGCGCCGGCCCCACCCTGAAAGAGTGCAGACTTATGGGCCATCATCAGCTTAAGCCAAAGCGTAATATCCATTTGATTCCATCTCATAGTAGGATTGGCGGCAAGGCGCTGATGAAACTGTTCGTCATACCGCCACCACGCCAATCCCCCATACACCCTGTATGCATTCCAAATCCCATCCAGGTAAGAGAAAAGAGCCGAACACCTCTCCGACGCCCTCTGACCCACCACGCTACCCAATATACAGAAGGCCCTCAACCAATTCCCAAAGCTTCCTGTATCGCTTTTTTATCTCTTCCTCTCCTCCTTTTTTGCCCTGTCCTCCTTCTTCACATCCTCTTTCAAGTCAACCGACTCTTCCAGAGGTAGCAAAGAGAACATCTCCAAATATTCCCCCCTCCAAATTTTCTCCTTCGTTACCAATTTTAAGTGCGCACACAAGGGGCCCGAATAGGACATGTACGAATTGTACACGGCAGCATCTGGTATCCCCTCTCGCAACTCCCCTTCCCAGCTACTTCCTCAACTGCCGCTGCCATCCCCACAACCTCACCTCCGTCACCCCCTTCCAGCGCATCCCCCCCCCCCCCCCGATTCCTGTGCTAGACGCGACCCACACTGCTGCCGCCAATGGCGGGCCAGCTTTACTCTTACCCTCTGACCAGGAATTTAAAAAGGCCTGCAACCCCGCCATTAAACTCCCATCCCCCATAGCCCCATCCAGGCCCTTGTGTGTCGTGTGTAAAAAACCAGAACTCTCACCGGTAGTTCCTCCAGCCATCACAGACTTCGGATCAGAACTCCCGGATGCGTCCTTTTCGGGAACTGCTCCGCCGGCTGTTGCCCCACTCGATCCCTGGGTGGCTGGTCTCCTGTCGTCATCATCGATTCTCCTGGAATGGGAAACAGATTTTGGGAGTGCTGCCGAAGAATGTTCCACCCTATCGCTATGCCTGCCCTGCTGCGGCGAACGCTGGCCCCGCTGCCCCCGCTGCCCCTCCGAAACCACGACCCTGCTGGACCTTCCCCCAGAACGGGATCTTATGCTACCAGGATGTGATGACAAAGATGTACGGGGGGCCCTCTGTCTCCTCCTGCGCTCCCTGGAAGACGAGCCAGAAACACAGGCGCTGCGCGAACGAGGGCTACTTCTGCGGTGGGTATGCCCCTTGCTATAGCCTCTGGCGGACCTGTTCGGAGACCTCCCCCTCTCTATGCTGCTCCCACTACTCGACTCCCTACCTGCTGGGACGTGGCGCCAACTAACCCTGCCCGGACTAGCCCTGGTAGAATGCCTAACCCCACCCCTGGATGACCTGTCCCTATCCCCCTCCCATCTGCTACCCCTGACCCGTGCCTCGATGATACCCCCAATGGCTCCTCGGGGCCTGGGACCCAGGGTAAACCCCACGGCTGAATGGGGTCGGGGTAACGTCCCTAGGTACTCGCCTTTTAGTTCCCACTCCGGACATCCTGGGCCTCTTGGATCCTTGTGCCCATGGTCTTGACCTGGATGCGCTGCTGCTGCCCTTGTTGCCATAGAGCCTGTGGATCCGACCGGCACGGCATCTTCCTCATCCCTGGCCCGTACAGTAGGCCCCCTTCTGACCTCCTTCCTAGCCTCCTGGTAGGCTTCTGCCACCTCAGCCCCGTCGCTGCTCCAGCCTGCATCGGACAGGCCCCCCTCCTGTCTTCCGCACGGGGCTTGGTCCCCTGAGGCTAAAACATCCTCCAGCGATGTCCTGCGGTCCTGCAACACCCCCCATGCCTCATTAGCCCTCACCAAACACACTTCCATTTCCATGGCCTCCCCTTTGAGCGTGTGCTGCATCCAAAGCCCCCTAGTCATCACATCCGCGCACTCCTGGGTCTGCCTGTGACATCACCCCTGCCAGGCACTCCTGCGCATCACCTCGGGCTCCTCAGTCCTCCCCCGGGTCCCAGTGACTGTCCATCCGTTCAGCGGGGCCCACGTTACAGCCCCTGCCAGGCCATCCATGCGATGCCTCTGCCGTCTGCCCACATTGTTGCGGCCTTACCCGATCCCCGCTGTCCTCAGCCTGCTCTGTGGGGCCTCCACGTGGCCCAAACGTCAATTCTCCGGACCCCACTACGGATGTTCCGATCCTCTTCGGGCCTGGGGCTCGGTCCCCTGCGGCCTCCGATCCCACGCTGGAACCCTTGGCCTTGCGTCGAGCTGCCACTCCGGCAGCACTTCCGGAGGCCCTCTCTCGATCCACCGGCCGACCATGTGGTGCTCCTCCCGACATCCCCTCCTCCGCAGTCGTCCTTCCTCGTGCAGGAGATCCAGGGCTGAGTCGCTGAGGCGGGCGGGTCCTCCTCACCGGGCGTGCAGCACTATCAGGTCCAGGAACCAGGTGTCCCAACTGCTCCCTCGCCCAGCTGGGTCCTCTCCTCCATGCAGCTTCACAGATCCCTGCCAGGAGCCTTCCAGCGACGAATCCATCCTGAAACAGAAGAAGGGTGGAAGCAGGGAGACAAAAGAAAAGAGCAGGAAAATTCTGGTAGGGCAAAAGATCTGAAGGTTTTCCCCAGTGTCAAGACCTAAATACCCTCTTATCCCCACCCCCAACTCCTCCCTTAATACTTTACCACCAATAGATACAGCCTTTCTACAGCACAAGCTGTCAAGGCCCTCCTGCACCTAGACGTCTCCGTGGGCTGCATTTCCCTGGCTCCTAAAAATAATCAGGCTGGTTTCCGATTTGGTCTCTCTGGTTCCTAAAGTCTACAGAAATGGGTCCAGCCCTGCTATAACAGTGACCATAATAAAATCCATTAACCGGCCATAGGCATCCAGTTTTATAATGCATGTCCATTGTTATTAGAGGTGGCTTAGTGTAATATAATATTATATTGAATACAATGTGATGTGATTATGCACTCACAAGGAAATGTCATAAACATGCCAGTAACAAACAAAATGGGCCTAGAGCGGCACTTGCCTTGTCTGCCTGGGGGAGATCACGTGACCCCGGCATTTTGATGTCAGACACTTGCCGGGATCACGTGACCTTTCAGCACTCATCTTCTAATCTCTGCAGCCATTGTCTCTGCCAGCAAGTTCTCTTTTTTTATTAAGGGGCACCATTTTTTGCCCCCCCTTCCCAGGCAGACAAGGCAAGTGCCGCCCTATGTGTATGGGATGATGGGGTATCTAATGGAGTGGTGGGGCATGTAATGTTTGTGCAATGTGGCTGATGGGGCATGTAATAGGGTGATGGGGAATGGAAGGAGTGTGCAGTGTGGGTGATGGGGCATGTCCAGGATGTGCAACGTGGATGATAGGTCACATGCTGGAGTATGTCCTGGTTCTGCAATGTGGGTGGGGGGTGCCTGAATTTAGTCTGCCTGGGGCAGCATAAAACCAATACACTACTGTCTATTATATTAAAATCAATGATGGCCATATCCACAACAACATATTGCAAGAAATGTGATTAAGTGATCGAAATAGATTAAGTTATTTATTTCTCACTCAATGGTAATTCATTTATTACCATTCATGCATCAAATGTGGCTTGTAGTCAGCAGTTAAATAAAATTGATTTTGATTGTTCTTTTTTTCCTTGTGCTTTTGGTTATTATTAATTAATATTTTTGTTTTGTGGGTCAGGTTTTTTTTTCCTTCACTTTTTAATTAATTCATGTGTAAAGGCGGCCAATATGGAAACCTTACTTTGAGTGATGCAAATACCAAATTTGCTGTGCTACTTTCGGTTTAGCAGAACAGAAGCTGGAGAGATTTCTTTGCAAGTCCAGGTGAGGAGCAGTCAGTAGCAGAGTGACAGCAGCAGATGGTACAGCCCACTCGTTGCCCTCAGCTGACATCTTGATCTGTCCAGGGATGTTAATCAAGGAGAGGATTAGAGGCTGCAGCATTCACAAAATGTAATAAAATCTGTTGACTTGAATGCTTATGAATACTTATGAGTGGTATGTTATAAAGCATTGATGTAGACAAGTGGAGTATGCCTTTCAGGAAAGTGGTAGCTAGCATGTGGGGCAGGCAACATGAATGATTCATGCCTCCCAACTGTCCTGATTTGCACGGGATAATCTACCTGTGTCCTGTAACTTGAGGGGGGGGGGGGGGGGGGAGTTGGGAGGTTTCAACCTACATCACTCTCAAATCAAATGTGGATTTATTCCGGCAGCAACATTTCAAACCTTGGCAGGGTTTTTTTTTACGCTGAAAAAAAAAAAAAACAGGTCGAAAAAACCCCTGTTAAGGGTTGAAATTTTGCTGACGGAATAAATCCACATTTGATTTGAGAGTGCTGGTTGTGGTCTTTAATTCTAGTGCTGTTTGGGTCTGGGTGGCGATCCTGACCGGGCACCCACTAATTACTTGTGTAATCTATGGTACCTCTTCACGATGGAAAAGATCACCACCCAGATACATGAGACAATGGACAAATTATCATGCACTGAGACAAATCATCTAATCACTGGCAACATGCTGAAACTAAAGACCTTTGGGGGACCCAAGACTTTAGTACTACTTCTGGATCACCAAGAAACAAGCTAGGTTTGCTAGGACTTATGGGACAAAACTGTAACTCCTAATAAAGGGACTACATTTTCTATGTTGATAAGCCATTACGTTCAGTGAATTTATGGTTGGCAGAGCATTATGGGTAATTTAGTCTTTATAGCAAACAAATCATTGAGTGATGAGAGCCAGAGATATGCTAGTAATATTGCTGCTCCATTTCATTTTCTTGTCCCACTATGGCTTCTAACACTTCATGAGGTCATACACAGTGCCAAATACATTATTTAAGGAAGTAATCAGTATTTGTTTCCTCATCTGAACAAAGCATGTTTGTGGCTATTGTTTATAATTAATTATTCCAGGTGCAGTGATCAACAACAATTTAACAGCATGGGAAAGCAGTGAGCTAAAATACAAACTCAGACTAGATCATGGCTGTGAATGAAAAGTGAGCCATGTCACAGTTTACAAGATAAATCAATTTTAATCCACAACAATTGTTCCTGCTGGAGGAGACTGGTCACCAGGTTACAATCTATTTTAGTCAAAGAACAGAATGAATGTCAGAATTAAAATGCTGAACAGAATATGAAACACTGTTTGCCCAAGGCTTACACACTCTCATCAGACAGGACCAAAGCAAATAACTAAAATAACAATCTGGATTATATCTGCTGTTGTATATGGGTTGAATGCTTCATAGAGAGATCTGGAAAAAAAACACTATACACAAAAGGAAAGGTGTAGTGTTAATCTCAGTCAGTGGTTTGAACAAGATTGATAAAGGGATCTATCACCAGAGCATTGCTCATACTGTTAATGCAAACTATTATTAAAAATGATATATATAATGCATTAGCAGAATTACAAGCAAATGTATTTACTATACATTTGCTTGTAAGGCAGTGTTTGTTTATATTCATGCTAAGAATCTTTTGAATTACATTTTCTCCTGTTTATGAAAAATGTAATTCAAAAGATTCTTAGCATGAATATAAACAAACACTGCTTTTAGTATACTTTTCATATGCTGTTTTACAAGAACATGTTATATGCTGAAACACTTTATTATATCTAAGTATTTTAGTGCATTAACTCACTGTTTGTGTGTTTATATGTTCTGGTGTGCAGGAGGGTATCTGTTACACAGTGATTAGAATAATTGCACAAAAGTGACTACAAATCAATATGAAAATAACCAGAAGTGAATTCTCATATTATGAATTATTTGGATGCAAGAAATTGTACACTTTATTAAAGGGATTATGTCAACCTAAACATTGTTCATACAGTGAATACTTAGAATATAAAATGATCTCTACATTAGGGTCTACTCGATATACCCCGATTTGTCGACGTTGATACATAAAGGTTGGCAACATGTGTCTAGGTTGGGCAGATCGAAATGGAAGAGGTAAGATTGCTAGGACAATTAAAAAACACCCCCAAAAATTGTCAAGAACAGATCGGCTTGACAATGTATTCATTTATTTATATTATATGTATTTATTTATATGTATTTATAGGTGCATTAACAAGTTACATTCCCACCATATATGGTACTGAGTGACTTCTTTTTGGTGGCACCGCCAGCAGATATTGGAAGAATTGACTTGAAATTTAGCTAGTTGTGCAGGTACCAAGTACCACCTATCAAATAGCTTGTAGAACTGTTCCTGTAAATTTATACAATGAACAGCCTTTCTAGTGTTTTGAAAAGTTTTGTACCATGTATGGATGGAGAAAGACATTCCCATGTCTCTTTCCCATTTCAAACACGCACTAGTTTTTTCCTCTGCTTTTTATGAGGTCAGGAGATTACACATTTTGAAAAGTTTTTTGGGGAGCAGAGATTATAAAATGTTCCCATTTGTCTATATCTGCTGGGGGATTTGACATCAGGATGAGATATATTTAGACTTTGCTAAGGTGGTTTCAATAAAAGGTTTCTCTACAAATTGACTGAAATAGGCTTAAGGC
The DNA here is from genome assembly GCA_036172795.1 of Pelodytes ibericus. Lineage (NCBI taxonomy): Eukaryota > Metazoa > Chordata > Amphibia > Anura > Pelodytidae > Pelodytes > Pelodytes ibericus. Next base: position 166,753,140 of record CM069861.1, on the reverse strand, counting down.
CTATATTGGCAATTGGTTGAAAGACAGAAGGCAAAGAGTGGTGTTAAATGGTAAGTTCTCAAATAAGACACATGTGATAAGTGGAGTACCTCAGGGTTCTGTTCTTCGTCCTCTTCTTTTTAATTTGTTTATTAATGATCTGCCAGAGGGCATAGGGAGCCATGTCTTGGTGTTTGTTTTTCCCCACTGAAAGCAGAAAACAAAATTACTGAAGGGGTTTTTGTTTGCCTTCTTTTGGATCAACAGCGGTAAACATGAGATAGGAAAAGGGTTGAACTTTCAACCTAAACTACTATGTAACTATATAAATGCTTAAGCCTTAAAATAGCTAAACATCTCTTGAGTTGGTAAGTCAAATATGGCGCGAAGGGCAGGAAAATATATAAAACTATCTTCCACTTATATCCTAGCCTCCTTGCCTCTTTTATTATAGCAGGGGGCCAGAACTACTTGCCCCATGAGTATTACAGGGGCTTGGCCCTGGACCCCCATGAATATTACAGAACCATTTGTAGGAATTGGGCCCTTATGAGTAGGTGAATCCGGTGGATTCACAGAGTTCCCTGGACTGAATATGGTTGAAAATCAGCCCAAAATCTGTGAAAATTGATGTTTTAGGACTGAAATCATCTATATTGAGTATTTGAATTTTGGAAAATTCCAAAATTTGGCTACAAACACGGACCTGGTCCCATTTTGGTCTAATTTAAATAGACTCTTAAGTTTCAATCCTGCACCCCAGGGAAGTTATTTTCAATGTAAAAACTACATGATAATCGTAAAAATAAGTTAATTTCCTATACATAAAACATTGTAAAACATACAGAAAATAAGTAAGATTGAACTGCCCATTTAATAATGTTACATTTCGCTGCTAGAGTTGAACTGGATTTAATGTAGAGCACATGACGTTGAGTCATGTTATCTTTGAGTTACTGTGTGCATGTTATTATGTAGCAGCTTTTACAATCAGATGGAGGCATAACAACAGTATACATTGCTAAGTTTCTACAGCAATCAAAGCATTTATTATTTGTTAACTGTTCTCCTGTTAGCTTTCAAGGGCGTTAATGATTTACAGACATATATATTCATACATCTGGTATTAGGTTGTCCACTTGATAACATAGATCTTCCCATCTTGATGGTTCTGCCAGTACATTCAATTTCATACATATATCCATAATAAGGTGCTGTGGCAAGTCCTGTGAGTTCAAATCTGGGTACCGGGCTAAGTACTGAGTGCATAGTGGATGCTGGGGTTAATCCTGAATGCAAAGTGATTAATGAGGTAATTTGCAAAGTGGGTGCTGGAGCAAGTCCTGAGTTCAAAGTGAGTGCTGGGGTAAGTCTTGTGGGTGCAAAGTGGATGCTGGGATAAGTCCTCAGTGCAAAGTGGGTGCAGGAACAAGTCATGAGTGCAAAGTTGGTTCTTGTGCACCAAATCTGGGTGATGGTCACTGTGGTAAAGGCTATAATTGCTAATCTGGGTGCTAGGGCATGTCTTGAGTGCAAATCTGGGTGCTAGGTCAAGTCCTGAGTGCAAATCCATGTTCAGGGGCGAGCCCCGAATGCAAATCTGAATGCCAAGTCATGGGTCCTGGAGCAAGTTCTCAGTGCCAATCTGGGCATTGGGGTAAATCCTGTGAGTGACAATCTGGCCACTGGGGTAAGTTCTGAGTGTAAAGTGGGATCTGGTGCAAGTCCTGAGTGCAAAGTTGCTACAGGAGCAAGTTCGATGTGCAAATCTAGCTTCTGGAATAAGTCCTGTGAGTTCAAATCTCGGTGCTGGGTTAAGTGCTTAGTGAAAAGTGAGAGCTGAATCAATTCCTGAGTGCAAAGTTAGTGCTGGATCCAGTCCTGAGTGCAAATCTTGGTGCAAGGACAAAACCTGAGTGCAAATTTGTGTGCTAGGCCAAATCCTGAGTGCAACATTGGGTGCTAGGGCAAGTCCTGAGTGCAAATCTGGATGCTGGGTCAAGTTGTGAGTGCAAAGTGGGTGCAGGATCAAAATCTGAGTGCCAATATGGGCATTGGGGTAAATCCTTTGAGTGATAATCTGGCCACTGGGGTAAGTCCTGAGTGTAAAATGGGATCTGGAGCAAGTCCTGAGTGCAAAGTTGGTACAGGAGCAAGTCCTATGTGCAAATCTAGCTTCTGGAATAAGTCCTGTGAGTTCAAATCTGGATGCTGGGTCAAGTTGTGAGTGCAAAGTGGGTGCAGGATCAAAATCTGAGTGCCAATATGGGAGTTGGGGTAAATCCTGTGAGTGCCAATCTGGCCACTGGTGTAAGTCCTTAGTGCAAAGTGGGAGCTGGAGCAAGTCCTGAGTGCACAGTTGGTTCAGGAGCAGGTCTTGAGTGCAAATCTGGAGTAAGTCCTGTTAATGCAAATTTGGGTGCTGGGTTAAGTGCTGAGTGAAAAGTAAGAGCTGAATCAAGTCCTGAGTGCAAATCTGTGTGCAAGGACAAGTCCTGAGTGCAAGAAGGTGCTTATACCCACCCACTTATTTAGCATAATTTAACTCTGCCTAGTTATTAAGCTGCAGGTTAAATCACTAAATTCCCACAAACCAGGACCTAGATTAGGGGAAAACTATCACTGCACATTAAATCGCCATTATGGGAGACCCATAGCATCACACTATTTTTTTTCTTGTTCAGAATAGGGAAATTTAAGCATAATTGACAGATACACTGTTTATCGATAGAACACAAATAAAAGGACACAGGGCTTTATATTTGCTCCTAATGCATAACTCCTTTTAAAACATATTCTGCCAGTCACACGTGGTAGGTGGTGAGGTAAAGTTATCAAATAACTCTCTACAGGCCCCAGTGGCATCCCGAGGGGGGTGCGGATCTCACCGGGTGACACCCCCAGCATGGGTGACACCTATGCTGTAGGCGTCCTCCCGCAGCACATCTGCGAAGACTGCATGTGGGAGACGACCAGGGACACGGAGCAGCCAGGTGAGTACAAGGGAAGGGGGAGGAGGGTGGGATACAATGAGCATAACAACGTTGGCATGTTAATGGCAAAAGAACACTGGCATATATTAAATGGCAAAATAATGCTGGCATGTTAAATGGCAAAATAATACTTGCATATTATTGGGCAAATTGGCTGTGGCTTATGAAAGGCAAAATAATGCTGGCATATTATTGGGGAAATTGGCTGTGGCATATTAAATGGCAAAATAATACTGGTATATTATTTGGCAAATTGAAACTTATTAATTGCAAAATTATGGGGCTCTTGTGTGTGGCATAGTTAATGGGCTCTTGTATGTGGCATAATTTGTGGGGCTCCTGTATATGGCATATTTTGTGGGGCTCCTGTATGGCATATTTAATGGCCATCTGACTGGCATTACTAAGGAATCTCTTTGGCATGGTACTGTAGGAAATCCAGGGGGGTGACACCATGAGTTACCCCACCGGGTGACACCAACCCTAGTGATGCCTCTGACTGGCCCCACATCACTTGCAATTGCACCCACAGAACAGGATTGCACCCACATAACATGCGACAGCACCACCTTGCTTCCATAGGACTTGCCACAGTACCCAGTTTGGAGCGGCAAGTCTTGCCAGAACACCTTGTACACATGGATCTTCCCAGAGGATGCAGACTGCAACCACAGGTCATGTCAGAGCACCCACATTGCACCCTTAGGTCTTCCCACCGCCACCAGATTACACCCTCAAGTCAGAACAAACAGATTGCTCCCTCAGGTCTTCACAGAGTACCTAGAATTCACCTATTGGTCTTATCAGAGCACCCTAATTATACCTAGCTTGAAACCACACATATTGCCACAGCACCCACTTGCACCTACAGCACCCAGATTGTACTCAAAGATATTGCCAGTGCACCCATAAATCTTGTCAGAGCACCTAGATTGCACCCAACAGCCAGATTGTACCCAAGGTCTTCCCAGAGAACCTAGATGACACCCAGAGGACTTTCCCAGCATCCAGATTAATAGTGAAGATATAGTTTGTTAGCCATAAAAAAGTGTTTGTTTAATTAGTAATAATATAAAAATCAGTCCAAAAACAGTTTGTAAGAATCGCAAATTACTTAAAAACCGCCGCGTCTCACTCGCGGGTAGCAGGGAAGCATTCTAGAGCTTCTGATTCTTCCGTCCTCCTGGCAGTTTGCGTGAGATACTCACCTCTGCCTGTGTACCCCAACCCTGAATTAGGTATTGATAACTTCAAGTTGTGATCTACTCCAGTCATCTTCAGATCCCCCGTGCTCGCAGTCACCCCTGTGGGAGCCTCTGTTATCACCTGCAGTCCTCCTCCTGGTATGCTGCCCAAGCAAGCGTGGTTCCTTAGCATCTGGGTTCCTTCCACATCTAAACGTGAGTACAAACCCGACACAGTTTAAATCAGATTTGTTAAAACAAAACTACTCATATATGGGATAATTACATACCTTCCAACTGTCACTCTTTGTGTGGGACAGTTCCGATTTGGGAGGTATGTCCCCCTGTCCGGCTGCAGGGACAGCAGTGCTCAGGATTGCAATCCTGCGGTCCTGATCGCATTCTCCCGTGTCCCAGACACCAGAGAATGCTTACTGGGCATGCGCAGCATTGTGCACATGCGCAGTAGTGATCCTGGCTTCAGAAGCCAGGATCAAAAATGGGTGACAGTGTTGCCACACATGAACGTTAGCACTGACCCTGCCCTCCCCAGACTCCGTCCCCCTGTGGCCCGATTCACTGGGGGGCAAAGTTGGGAGGTATGTAATTAGAATATGTTTATTACATCAGATGCACTGCACCTTTCTGTCAGATGGAGTGCACCTTGGATGCTCCTGGTATATTGAAATTGATGGCAGAACAGTTTAAACACAAATATTTTTGAAACATTGCTTACCATTTTTAATGGCAACAGTTTTCTACATTCTGTTAATAAATGTCAATTTATTTTTGATTACTTGTCAATTTTAATATGCCAGGGCATTAAAAAAGTTCCTAATGTTAAATTTAAATTAGATGGATAATGCTAAGGATTCTGGTTGAATATGTTTTGCTGCCACCTCGTGGTCATCTATAGGAAACACACTTAGGACTTTATTCCTAGGCACTGAATTGGTAAGAGAATTTTGGGTACCTGCATTTTGGTTAAATTTTATTATCAATTAAGTGATTAGAATTGTTCAACAAAACAAGCTATTCACTTACAACAAAAATACTGCACCGAAAATACTGGAAGTGAACTGACTTTTAACTGAATTGCAAAGCTGCCGAATTGACTCAAAATGAACCGACATGGGAAAAAAAATATTTGGATCGTTCCCTTTTTTGAATTGTAGAATTGACTCGAAATGCCCTTAGCCAAACTGAACTGAAATGCATTGATTTGCAAGACAAAAGTAATAGGAAGGCCTAGTTAAATAAACTGTTGACAATTATGCCAATTTATCAATATATGTATGTTATATACCGGTATATATTATAATTATATATTTTATGATAATATGTACAATATAATATAACAATATATTAATTGTAAAATAATATATATGATAAAATGAAGAATTGCCATGCTTTACTGCTGCTGTCTTCAGTTGTTATTTCTTTGTGGGTCTTTCTGACTTAAAGGGCAGAAGATACCTGGGACTTCCTGGGACGTCAGACTTCAGTAAGCCTGACTGTGTCTCGCCACACAGTTCCACTGAACTGCCTTATTATATCCCAGACCAGGTGATGCCTACAATATCTGTGCAATCCAGCTCATATAAACAGAACAGCCGGAAAACATTTAGCCGAGAGGCAACCCATGTAGTCCAATGGAGAATAATAAAGTGCTTTAATTCTGATATAGAAGCGGTTGCAGAAACAGCCTAAATCAAGAAGTCAGCATGAAACGTGTTGTGTCTTCAGCAAGTGAAACGCATGCTTGATCGGGTTGAGTTCAGGTGATTGACTTAGCCATTGCAGAATATTCCACTTATTTTCCTTAAAAACAACTGGGTCGCTTTTGCAGTATGTTTTGGTCATCATCCATTTGTTAAGTGAAGCATTGTCCATTCAACCTTTTCAACCTTGCTGACTTTTGCTAATCAGAGCAGATAATACATCTGTATGAACTTCAGAAATGATTCAGCTGCTTGTGTCACATCATCAATAAATACTAGTGACCCAGTGTCATTGGAAGCCATGCATGCACAAGCTATCACACAACCTCCACAATGTTTCTCCCCATCATTCTGGTACAGGTTGATCTTAATTTCATCTATCCAAAGAATGCTGTTCCAGAATTGGCATGGCTTTTTTAGATGTTTGATATTTATCAAAGTCTGGCCTTTCTATTCTTAAAGCTTGTGTATTTGCTCTCATGACGTCTTCTCTTTATGATTTACTTGGATAATGGTATGCCTACCTCCTGGAGAGGATGTTTGTTTTTACCATGGATAGGATCCTACGATCATCCACCACTGTCTTCCATTGACATCCTCCAGGATTGTTTGTGTTTTAGAGCTCACCAGTGCATTTCTTTTTTTCTCAAATAAATTTGATTTAGCCACTGTTAATGTTCCGGCTATCTCTCTGATGGATTTTTTTTTGTTTTCACTTTTGATCGCTTGTTGTGGGTTCAAAGCAACAGCTTCCAAATGTGCCCTCCGGATCTTTTAACCTGATAATTGATGAAGAAATAATGAAGGAATAGCCCACGGCTGTCTATGACACAACTGTCAGTTGTCCAATTATTTCCGGGCCTTTGAAAAAGAGATGCCTACATAATACTGAGCTGTAATTCCTTAATTCAGAAAACTGAATTGGTAAATGTTCTGTTGGCAACAGTACTGACCCCTCAATTGAGTCACCAAGGTAAGGTAAGAGAGACAAAGAATAGGAAATGTTGAAGGTGCCTCAAACTGAGACAAAATGTAAAATACAACAATTTCAATTTTGCGATAAAAATAACAATGACATCATAATTGATAAAGTTGGTTCACTTAATTCTCATGCTTTGAGGAACTTGTTCCTGGTGATAAGATGCAAAAATGAAACCAAACACGTTTCACCCCACTGCGGGGGCTTCCTCAGAGGTATTGCAATAATTGGTGACTATATAATTGAGTTGTGAGTTTTTGACCGATGGCACTGCTGTTACTGCTAGTAATTTGATTTATTACCAGCAATAAGCTCTTTAGTTTTTAGTTATGATTGCTATCTAAGGCTGAATTAAATGTAGTTATAAGAGGTTCATTTTATTTAAATGGTGGCGTGGTGTTTGTGCGAACAGAGAAAAAAAGTTCAGTTGCACTATATAAATATAAATAATACCCACAACCATGATACATGACCCAACAACTTAAATGACAAATAGACATTTTGGGACACAATAATTAAACTAACTTGAACTTAATTTTTTTTGGGGGGAGAAGGACTTACTTTATACTTTATTTGCTTGATAGAGTCCCCAGCTTCTTTCATTCCTGACCCCTTGGCTCAGTTGTGCATAAACCAAGGGGCTGAATGTGGCACCAAAATTGCATTTTTAACACAGCCTGTGTAGAGAATGCAATTCTGTAAGATACCCGTACTGTGCATTCATGCATGCTTGATCGTGGCTTTTAAACAAAAGCAGAATCAATGAGAACTACATTTCCCATGACTCTGCTGTGGTAAAGCCACGATCGCACAATTGACAGCATTGCAATTTGGATGTAACATTCACAGCAGGGGCTGGGGAATATATGAATGAAATAAAGTATACAGTAAGTCTCCCCCCAAATAAATAAGTTCAATTAGTTTAATAACTGACTCAGTGTTGAAAAAAAAACTGTGATTAGAGCATGCAGAAGTCAAGACTATCCTCTCACCTATATCTACCTAATGAATTCCTTGTTCGATGCCATGCACATTTTCTTTTATAGCTACTTTTGATAATGCATCAGTAAAACTATGTGAACTAGGTCACTTAAAATGTAAACTGACTCCTAGGAAAAACATAGTTTGTAAGATTGCATTGGTAAATGTTACAACATCACCGCACAGATTCCATTCTTTTTTGTACTTAAAACCCCTCATTATTTAGAACTGGGTTGAACTGATGGAAGTTTTGTTTCATTAAAATCTCATTATCTCAATCTTCATTAAGAACTCTGTTATGTTTTCTTTAAAATGTATTTAACAACACGTTGCCACCACAAGTGCAGGTCAGCACACCAGGATGGGAACAGGGGGATTAGCTAGATAAACATAGACCTCTGGCACCACGAGTGCAGGTCAACACACCAGGATGTGAACAGGGGGATTAGCTACATAAACATAGACCTCTGGCACCACAAGTGCAGGTCAACACACCAGGATGGGAACAGAGGGATTAGCTATATAAAAATAGACCTCTGGCACCACGAGTGCAGGTCAACACACCAGGATGGGGACAGGGTGATTAGCTACAGAAACATAGACCTCTGGCACCACAAGTGCAGGTCAGCACACCAGGATGGGAACAGAGAGATTAGCTATATAAACATAGACCTCTGGCACCACAAGTGTAGGTCAACACACCAGGATGGGAACAGGGTGATTAGCTATATAAACATAGACCTCTGGCACCACAAGTGCAGGTCAACACACCAGGATGGGAACAGGGTGATTAGCTACAGAAACATAGACCTCTGGCACCACAAGTGCAGGTCAGCACACCAGGATGGGAACAGAGGGATTAGCTATATAAACATAGACCTCTGGCACCACAATTGCAGGTCAGCACACCAGGATGGGAACATAGGGATTAGCTAGATAAACATAGACCTCTGGCACCACAAGTGCAGGTCAACACACCAGGATGGGGACAGGGTGATTAGCTACAGAAACATAGACCTCTGGCACCACAAGTGCAGGTCAACACACCAGGATGGGAACAGAGGGATTAGCTATATAAACATAGACCTCTGGCATCACAAGTGTAGGTCATAACACCAGGATGGGAACAGGGGGATTAGCATAGATAAACATAGACCTCTGGCACCACAAGTGCCGGTCAACACACCAGGATGGGAACAGAGGGATTAGCTAGATAAACATAGACCTCTGGCACCACAAGTGCAGGTCAACACACCAGGATGGGAACAGAGGGATTAGCTAGATAAACATAGACCTCTGGCACATTTACAGAAACTCTAAATAAGTCTAGAAAGCTTGCAGACATTGATTCAATGCCGGCCGTTAACTCCGACAAATATTTAAGTTTTAGTATTGCATGTTATTTCTGGTGCAATAGACTGCTCAGAACTAATGTGTGTTAATAACAGCTTTTTGTAAAAAACATTCCTAATCACACTTTAATTTAACGCTAGTGGGTCGGTTTAGCGTTATCCCCTCCCAGAAAAAAGAATATTGGAGCCAAACACTTGTGAAATGGCCCCAGGTACCCCCCAAAATAATACTGGTGCCAGGGGCTTGAAAAAAATGCTCCTGGATCTTCCGATAACTATTAAATCCCATGGGACCATTCACTGGTCGAATGCCCCAGTATCCATCAAATAAATAAATAATACCACAATGGGACCATGGGCTGGCCAAATGTAACTGGCAAATAGATTCTAATCTCCCCGTGGGACCAGGGGCTTCTGAAATGCATTTCACTTCCTAACCTCATGACATTCAAATTTGGTTTTACAGGTTTATTTAATTTTATTTACTGATTCCACCCTGGAGATGGGCAATAGGTTGACTACATTTTTTATTGAATTAATCTATTTAATTTATGGCTCTACAGGCAATTACAATTTATTTATTTGATGGGTCCTGGCGTATTTGCACAGCCCCTGGTCAAATGGGGAATTATAATTTATTTATTTGATGGGGCCAGCGGCATTTGGTCAGCCCCTGGTCACATTCGATTTATTGGGAGCATAGCCCAATTTTTTTGTCCAACCTCTGGCCCCTTTTATTCTGGGAATCACCCCATTTAGTTATGGGCGAGCTGAGGCATTTTGCAAGCCCCTGGCTCCGATATTATTTTGGAGGGGAGGTGGCCATTTCGCACCCTTCCACCCCACAGTTACAAAAAATAAAAATACATTTCAAATGTTTTTTATGCTATTTTGAAAAATAATATTTAATACACCGCGTCCATGGCACCATATTTTTCCTTCTCATAAATCCTTTTGTTTTATAGCATTTGCATGTGGAATTGTGGCAAGTACTGATGCATACCTATAACAACATGTTTAAATGCCCGTTAATGTGTCTATGTGCTGCTGTGCAACTCAATACATGCTGCCGAGTTTGGCAAGACTCACCATATATTTATCGAGTGTGAATCCTCTGAGAACAACCGTCTCTGGTTACAGAAGCACAGAGCAGCTGCAAGTTAATAAAAACCATTGATACACACACTAAGCAGAGTGTCAAACTATGGGAATGACAATATTATGATAATATACACATAGCTGGTTGCCTTTTTAATATCTTATTCTTGACCAAACTAATTTCCACTGAAAATATAAGCTGGTAAGATATCTCAGTGGGTTAATGCATCACCTGCAAAGTCCATCAGACACACTGTTTGGAGACCACTGTCCTGAAATAACACTATACAGCCAATATAGGTAGGAGTGCAGCCAAGACTTTCCCCAGTCATTAAATGGACACAAGAATAGTTCAGAGCAAATTAAGTATAGCGTACCTCCTCCAATGTTAACAAGATGTAGGTCTGATGAAATAAATGTCTAGAATTAATTACAAAGTGATCAATAGCATTGTAGCTGTAGCACAGACAAGCCCTCAATAGCATAGTTGCCAACATCGGCCATGTTTCCAGGGACACATATTTGTTCCACTTGTTGCAGGAAGAACATGCAAAAGTGCAGCCCTGCAGTGTGTAGGATGCATATATACGCACAGACAGAATCCCATTAATTAATCATAGTAATCATAGTAGGTTCTTTGAGATCTCCACCTTGATTAATGAATTGGATTGTGTCTGTGCGTATATCCATCCTACATACTGCTGGGCTGCACTTTGTATGGTATTTTTGCAGCATGTGTAAAAAATATGTGTCCCTGGAAACATGACCGATGTTGGCAACTATGCAATAGGCGAAATGTGAGATTTGTTCCTCTCTGTTCTACAATGCTTTTAATCATTTTGTAATACATTTTGGAATTTTATGTTATCAGATACTACATTTGACCTAACTTATTTTTCTGTCTTGTGCATCACCTGTTCAGCCCTCAAATTTGTATGTTAATTGCTTGTGCGATTGGTATAGCATTGCATGCTCCTGTGTCAGATAAAATAAGTAACATTAAATTGGGGGATAGTAACAGCTCCAGAATGCACAGAATGCAAGTAGACAACATCTCAACGTGCCTTGCCTGGTTAATTGTGTTGAGCTAACCCGGTCCGCACTATTCGGGTTCGTACCGGACATTACTGTGTCTGTGCCACGAACCTGAACCCGGACATTTCACTGTATGTCTGTGATGGAGTTCGAGGTTCGCCTATAAACCGAAAGTCTTTAAACCGAAAGTCATTCGGTTTATAGACTTTCGGTTTATAGAATAGCCAATAGCATTACATGTATTCTATAAGCCGAAAGTCTATAAACCTGAAGACATTCGGTTTATAGACTTCCGGTTTATAGAATACATGTAATGCTATTGCTATTCTATAAACTGAAATAGAGTCCCCATTCATACGAATAGGTCAATTGACCTATTCTTATGAATGGGGACTCTATTTCGGTTTATAGAATAGCAATAGCATTACATGTATTACATCTGAGAGTCATATAGAACCTAATTCTAATTGTTTTGGGTGCTAAATAGTACAGTATTTTTAATTTGTATGTATTTTATTGAAGTTATTTCCCTATCCATATTTGTTTGCAGGGCACTTGTCCTACTCTTACCCACATTTTAATTCCTTTTGCAGCCCTCTAGCCCTTTCCATTTTTAGAGGCATTTTAGTGGCCAAAAGTCCGTGTCCCCATTGGCTTCAATGGGGTTCGGGGTCAAGTCCGGGGTCAAGTTCGAGCACGGACCCAGACTTTTTCCAAAGTTCGCTCGAACTTCTCGAACCTGAACATCCAGGTGTCCGCTCAACTCTACTGGTTAACAATTTAATTTGTATTATTATAAAGAGGCTGAAAATACATTGTTTTTATTAAATAATTGATAGAAGTCACAGGTATTTGACTTATTAAGTGAAGTCGCACCTGGGAGAAATTACCTGGTAATACAGAAGTACCTGGTCATATAGACCTGCCTTGAGGTAAAAGACGGAGAGAAGGACCAAGAGCAATCCAAAAAAACCTCATTAGAATTGCCTTATCAACAAGCAGAAAATAGAAGATAACATTGAAAATGTCAAAAATGTGGACACAATTCAATAAATATAAAATACAGATAATAAAACAATTTAGAGTCCAAGATAATTCAGGTCCAGTTATGTTTTTAGTGTTACCCCTACATGCCTTACGATGAAGACTAGTATTGATACCACAATCCTTAGAATGTAACACCACATCCAGAAATGATATACTGACCCTATCAGATCCCAAAGTAAACTTCAGATTTAAAGCATTATCATTGAAGGTTGTGAGCAAAATGTCCCAACATATTAGGGGTACCACTCCAATTAGCAATGAGATTGTCAATGTGGTGTCTATATAAATTATATGATGTAACACAGTATCTCACCAACTGATATACAGGTTATGCTCTTACCTTGTGTAAATGCCCTACGAGCATTATAGATATAGATTATAGCATTAAATATAAGGTGTCTTTCTGTTTTTCTCCCTCTCATTCTCTATAGAACAATTAAACTTTTTTAATCCCATGCTTTAATGAAGGAAACAAGTGTTAAAAACATGTCCTTCTCTCAAGTACACTCAACATATATAGATACATGCTGGTCTACTTTCGACTCTGCATCAGAGCTGTAGTAGTGCACTGTCAATCTGAGTGGGCGCTTGTCTGATTGGGGACTGGTTTCTGTGGGGGTCTCTCTTTGTTATTGCTGAGAGAGACCCTCATTTTTACCCACTGACTTGAGAGAGCTGCCTGCTTTCCTTGGATGCATGGCAGTTGCCAATCAGAGCATAAACTGGCATGGAATTTCAAAAATACACGCCAATGTATTCTCATATTAGGAGCAATGATTTTTTTCACTTGTGCTTCTACCAAAGTGTACCAAAAATCTTTTTTTTTTTTTTTTTTTACTTTACTTACATCAATTTCTGTCATTAATTCCCATTAAGGTTCCCCACAGGTTTTGTGATGTACAGTAATTGATAAACCTGATAGTTAAAACATTGATACTTTTGCATCTTTTTAAACATTTTTAGAGGGGCCTGTACTAAAAAAATGCAAATATATTTTATGTGCAAAACTAATTTTGTGCTTTGTTCCTATTGCAATGTACTAAAAATGTAACACTCAAATAGTACGAACGAGCAAATTGCAAATAAAATTTGGCATAATTGAGAATAAAAACAGGCAATTTTGTGAATATTTTTCTACCTCTTTTGATAGCACTTGCTAAATGCTGGTGTAATTTTCACACGCAAATAAGAATTATTTTTCACAAAATATTTGCTAAACTTTTTAGAGTGCGCAAATGTAATCTCACTTTATTAGCACAACTGGAAAAATGCACGCTAAATAAAAATAAACGGATGAGGCGCAAAGTGCAAAATGTTACAAATAGTCGCAAATTGCTCCTTACTCTTGTTTTACCTACTTTTTTTTCCCACTGCACTTGTTTAGTACATGACCCCCAAAGTGAGGTGAAATATACTGTAAATATGCTATGGAGAAAGCTTTGAAGGTGATATTCAAGAACAAGTCTGGTAGCCTGCAGAGCAGCTGTTTGACTAAAAAGGCAGAATATTTCCTCCATCCACTCCGTAGAGGTTACTTATAATAGGTCCCAGTCAAGTGTCAGGAAGGTAGCAAAAAGGCACCCATGTCTTTAGTTTAATGTCATTTTCACCTTTTTTTTAAGCAACCTGATACTTTCATATGCAGGTAAATAGTATACAGCCTCTGCCGAAATGGATTTGTCAGAAATTTTCTGACACTTTTTAGGTGCATGTTATTCAGCATATTAAGTACACTGGTGCTGAAAGCAAATTTATAAGTAACCCCCATGAGTTGCATTACAGGGATATTATAGTTATCCAGATCTAGTTCGTTCATAAGCTGCTGGGGAAAACAAGGATGGGGTGAATTATGTGTACACGCCCAAATAATTCATCCCTGGACATTATTGTTTGCAATGTGATAATGACATACACAGTGAAACTACCTTGCCTAAGAGGTATAAATACCGTATTTATCGGCGTATAACACGCACTTTTTCTCCCTGAAAATAGGGGGCAAATGATGTGTGCGTGTTATACGCCGATTGGTTCCTGAAAAAAGAAAAAAAATCTAAAACTTACCTCGTTTCTGCTCTGTCCCCCGGTGCTCTGAAGCTGCGTGGCTGTGAGGGAAGCGTTGTGAGCTCCCCTACAGCCGCGCGGTCAATAAAGTGTGTTTTTTTAAACACACTTTATTGTTCCGCGCGGCTGGAGGGAAGCTCACAACGCTTCCCTCACAGCCACGCAGCTTCAGAGCACCGGGGGACAGAGCAGAAACGAGGTAAGTACTGGGGTCTGGGGAAGGGGGGGGGGAGGAGGGTGGCATAACGAGCATACTAAGGGGCAATATCCTAGCATATTACATGGCATATTGGGGGCAATATCCTGGCATATTGGGGGCAATATCCTGGAATATTGGGGGCAATATCCTGGCATATTAAATGGCATATTGGGGGCAATATCCTGGCATATTGGGGGCAATATCCTGGCATATTAAATGGCATATTGGGGGCAATATCCTGGCATATTAAATGGCATATTGGGGGCAATATCCTGGCATATTAAAATGGCATATTGGGGGCAATATCCTGGCATTCTAAATGGCATATTGGGAGCAATATCCTGGCATATTAAAATGGCATATTGGGCTTCAAAGTTCTTTATTTGAAATGTAAGTTTTTTTTCCTGAAATTTCCTTCTTAAAATGAGGTGCGTGTTATACGCCGGCGCGTGTTATACGCCAATAAATACGGTATATGCTAATCTACTACACTGAGCACCATCCAAAACTATCCTGCTGTATATGGGACAGTTCTGATTTGGGACTACAATCTCATGGCCCCGATTCTTCATTCTCTGGCAGTCGGGACACCGGCGAATGAGTAATGTTTGGGTGACATGCACGTTAATGCTGTAACTCGACTGTCCCCTAGTGTCTCGCTTTGCCAGGGTAAGAAATTGGGATGTATGCTATAGAAAACAACATCTGAAATATTTGTTGCAGTGAGGCAGTTCATATAGTGCACCGCCGGCAGGAAAATTGTGAACAGTTTTTATATCTTTAGGTTGTCAAATATGGCATTTCGAATAGTTTAACTTCAAGCGGCAGAGTTGGAAAGTAGGTCAGATCACCAAACGTGTATATGTTTTGGATCTCCTCAGCATGTCAAGCTTTTTGTGATACATTATGAAATGAATAAAAATATAATATTTGTGGAATGACAAAGGGAAGTCATTTGGGGTTAAGCTATTTAATATCTAATCAATTTAATATCTTAAAAATTGTTACACTGTTTGAAAGCTAAAAACACAGCTTGGAGATAGTTTCATAAGGTAAATTTAATGAGCCAAGAAGCGTTAAGATAACAGATTCTCAATAATGCAGGCAATAATAATCCCAACCATGAAAGAATCGCTATCAAATGTTGATATATGCTGCATTATTATTTTTAACCCATGCCATATCATGTACTGTGTACATGTCTTAAGTGTTTATTGAATCATGAATGGCGGAGAACATAATTGGCGATATATCTGACAGCCAGCGTTGTTTCTTTGCAGGTGTTTATAATCTTGGACTCTGGGAGGAGGAATCCATATTTGCCTCTGTCTCGCAGTTCAAAAGTAAAAGAGTATTTTATTCCCTGGCTATAAGCCCAGTCATCAGATGAGCCTGATGTGGGATCTAAAAGAAATGAAGAAAAATTGATTTAAATTAAAATGTATAAAATATATTGAAATATATTTTTTTAAACTATGTTAAGCCACACTATAAATCATCATTAGTGATATCCACCATGGAAAATGTGGCTACCTACCTCTGATAATCCTACCGCATAATTTTCTGCTGTACCTGCAGATCTCCACTCTAATCAGGGGAACAACAAAAGGGGGCTTTGCAGGGCACATCTTTTAAAGAGGTCCCTATGTTCAGTTTTACAGCTGCATTTTACTTCACCTGTTGTGTCAAATCAAGCAACACATAGGGCCGCCATTTGTTATTGGCCCTGACAGTGCTTAGCTAATGGAAGACAGGGTCATGCAATGTTGGATGACATCATGCAGCATCGCATAATCTCACCCCCTTTAAGATCCACCCCCAGTGTGTCACGAGATTCTACACCAGAAAGTTGCCTGTGAGTAAAAACCTAAAAATATAACTTTTTTATTCATATTTTGAAATGCAATTGCCAGCTTTATAATGCCAGTCTTGGAGTAGACGAACAACAAGCTCAATGTTGTAACATTGCCGTTTGTAAAAATAAACCCAATCTCTTGGAGTAGGGGCTTCTTCCTGGCATGACAGTCTTTCAGGCCATAGCCATCTCTCTTAATGGTAAAGGTGGATACTTTGGTATAAATAGAAGCAGTGAACAAGAAAATGGTGAACTTCCAAAGATAATGATACAAATATTTGAGATAATGTGCAAAAATGAATACAACATTTAAGCTTTATACAAAATTCATGTAAGAACAACAAGGCATGAGAGAAGCCGTCTCACGTGTTTCTTATCGGCTTACTCATAGACAAAAAAGACAGGACACAAAGTGTGTGATGTATATATGCATGTATAATTGTTATCTAATACATATTTCTTTTTTCATTTCTAGTATAGATACATATAGATCTATATTTTATTTGCTTCCCCACACTGTAATACATTTAAAACCTAATATATAATATAATAAAGCACTCTTTGTGTATGTCTTTCTCAGTTTGTTTTGTTATAATAACAATTGCTTAAAACATATGTTGAGATGATTTGATGCACTTTAAATAGCTGACAGTTTCCTCTCTTTTTTTTTTGTCTATGATTAATCGATAAGGTAAAATTGATGAGACTCCTTCACTCATGCATTGTTGTTCTTCCATGAATTTCGAAAAAGCCTGACTATTTATTCATTTATGGACCCTGTTGGAATTATTTGTATCATTATCCGTTTTCTTGCTCGCTGCTTCTATTTATATTGTAACGGTGGAAGACACTGTATACAGAAGCACTTCTGGAATCTTCAAAATGACGATGAATGTACTTCCCAGTTTTACTACAGCTTTTTGCTTTTTGATACATCAACTGTTTATAAAGTGCCAGTAACAAGCTATAAAATATGCTTACAAATTGTTGAGGCAGCAGGTCCATATGTATACACTGTTCCATAAAGGCTTTGTAACTTAGACACTGCAACTGTTGAAATTGAGTCCTACATGTAAAAATTCATATTCAAATTAGTATTTCACACAAATAAAAAAGAAAAGAGACAAATATCTTTTTCTTAATGATAAATACTCCTGCAGTATTATTATTTGCATGTCTCTATTTATGAATAACACAAGGGGTATGCCTGTTAATTTGACTTGTCATGGTAGGATTTACAGTTGATGTGCAAAACAATTCATCCTCCGTAGGTCAAAGGAGAATAGGACTGAGGGCACCTAAAAAACACTGCAAGTATCAACACACACATAGATACTTGTGAAATAAACAAATATTGCTGTTATTGAATTATCCATAAAATAACAATACTGTAAAATGAATCAGTTGCTACTTACCAACTCCTTGGCATTCGGAGGGAGATCAAATGTATAGGAGAAAGGGTACATCAGCATCTGTGAGTATGAGTGGATACTGATGTAGGCTTTAACTGTTTCTGCATTAAATCGGAGGAAGTTGGCTACATTCTTGGTTTCTTTCTCGGACTCAGCAGAAGGTCCACAGTAGACTTCTGAACATGGATCATCTGAAGAATCAATTTCTGCACAGAGAGCAAAATAAAAACAATTTCAAATTACTTAAAGGAAAATTCTACCCCCCCTTTCACCCAACAACATGAGATGGTATACGACTTATTCAGAGGGAAAAAGGTTTTTATCTCACTTTTGTTAGTTCAAAAATATGACCATTAATTTTGTAAAAATTATGTAATTGTTTAACCGTCCTTACCACCCCATGATATGTTAAAATTTCTGTTGAGATCTGTGCCAAAGCAGTTACCACCTGGTTCTGGAGAACGATTCTTTCTCCACATGCGATCCTGTAAAAAAAAAAAAAGAAACAAACAAACAGAAAAAACAATGACAAATTAAAGATGGAAGCAACAATTAATTAACTGGAATGGCTGTTAGTGTGTTGTGTTTACTCCACCTCTCACTCGCAGTCTGGTGCTTGGCAGGCACCAAACAGTCAGCAAAAGACAGCACTCTTTGACAATAAAAGAGGTGATTTTTATGTTAGTATCAAAAACAGAAAAGCAGAGTGCAAAAATGAGGCAACATTAATTGTGGGCTTGACGCGTTTTGCACTAACAGAGCTTATGCAGAAGCTTATGAGTTTATAAGTAAGCTCTGTAAGTGAGAAACGCATCAAATCTACGTTTTCTTTTGCTAAGGAGTGAAGCACTGGGATATTTTTGGAATGACTAAGTATAAAACAGTTCGCCTTGCAATATATCACGCTGCCCACTCACACAAGCTTCATAACACTGAGCACACTAGCATCTCAGCGTGCCTCAGAGTGATGAATTTGAACAGTGTTACAGTTTGAAGATGAGAAGCTCTTTTACACCCCCCTTTGAGCAATACAGTATTTTAGACATTTTTGCCAAATTGGTGTGATCTGAAATTAATATTCGAGACAAGTGATGGCAAACATTTTTGAACTTAAGTGCCCAATCTTCTGCAGGAAGCCAAAGTGAAGCTCTCAAAGTGCCCTCACATATCAGGCATTTTGTGCCCATCAATATCAGCCACCCTGCTCATTCTTGCTCTCCTTCCTTTTCTTATACTTCATCTTGTACCAATGAGTTCAAGTAAAAACTGTGCACCAATGACTTTATGTGCCTAACATTCCTCAAATGCCAGTCTTAGATCATAACATTCACTGGTCCCTCCATAATTGATGGTGATATTGCAGACACATGCTGAGTGCCATATCAGAGGTCTCAGAGTGTCACATGTGGCACATGTGCCATAGGTTCACCATCACTGGTCTAGATCATTTTGACACCTCCGTTTTGAGCAATACAGTAATTTAGATGTTTGTCATGGTAGAGTGCATAGAGATTGATAGTCTAAACCCTCTGATGATCCTTGACAAGAGATGTAATCACGATTCATAAAACCTTCAGATAAAAGAGTAAATTTGGTAATCAGGAGCCATTCATATTGGGGAGCATGTATAAACATGACACACACGCAGATTGTGCCAAATACTAGCGCCAATGTATAAAGCAGACTCCTGACAAATGTTGTCTTATCTACACTGAATGCGGAAATATAGGTTGTGTCAGCTTTAGTTGCATCAGGTCAGCCTATGTATAAAAAAAAAAATCAGGCGGTTACTTTTGGGATAAACCCTAGCAATGTCTATTTTTTTTTGTACTTGACCGCATCTTGGCAGCAGTCTTATTTACAGCAGAGGTGCTTCTACAATGTTTTTTCTCTTTTAAATATTTTTATGTTGCAGCATTCAAAATCTTGATTCTGTTAGCAATACTGCAAGCAAAGGCCCAAATTAGGATGGAAATGTGTTGGAGTCTCCTAGTAAATGTGTGGAGTCTCCTGTTCATGACATCACCTGATATGCAGATGAACTGGTTTTCAACTGGTTTTTCAAGCACTTGGTTACAATTCTGATAATAGAATGTATAGATCATTTTCAATCATTTTTTAAACTCTACATTCACAGTATAAGCAATATTTAGGCAATACAGTATCTTTATGACACACAAGAATAGCACATATATTTATTGTTTTAAGCTTTGTAGACAAATAGTCTCTGAGACAAAAAGGATTGCAGTTCAACAATAGTGGGAGAGTTATTGGTCATCATGGACCAGTTGCTGTGCTGTGGTTCTAGGCTTCATTTCAAATTATATTGTATTAAATATTTTCATATTTAAAAACATCTCAATTACTTGAAAAACTTCCAAGTTCGTTTTTGAAAGACAGCTATAACAAAGGCAAATGGTCTTAAAGGGCCACTCCCACCATAAAAAAATAAAAAAGTTTTTTTGTATTTTATTTTGTATTGTTGATTTCAGATATGTCTTTTGTTTTTGTTATTTGACTGTATTTAATCAAAGACGTAACTAAACAAGTGTGGCATTTTGCGAAGTATAGTGTTTTTGGGTGCCACCCCCTAGTGACTTTACAGCACACATTTTCTCACTTTGGGGCTGGGGACACAGAATGCAGTCTATGAGTCTGAATTCTAATCATAGACTTGCATTGAATGGGAGGGTAATGTAACTATTACATCACAAGGGGGCAGAGTTATGATCCTGTTTGATCAGGTTAATCTCCTCTCTTTGTGTTGGAAGGCAGGTACTATAATACACAGGAACCAGTAAGAGAGCAGGGGACTATCTTATGACATCATCATGCAGGCTTTGGCCATAGTTGTAGACTGGCTGGAAGATTTTGGACGATGTTGCATCATGGGAAACATTCAGAAAATGGAGCAAGGAGATGAACACCTATTTGTTTTCTTTTTTTATGCAATTAATTCAATCATATAAAAAAAGTGGCATATGTCTTATATATATGTTTGTTTTAAATGACCAAGTTATCTAATTACATCTTATGTAAGTGGTAGTGCCCCTTTAACACAAATGACACAAATGTTAAGTTGTGTTACCTTTGTCCATGACCAAATATAGCCATCTATGTTAAATACAGGAAGAATGTAGAAGGTTAGCTTGTTCAGTAGTTTCTTTATTTTCTTGTCCCTTGAATAGTCTTTAGCAAGCTGGAGAGAAAGACAAGTGCAATCATTTCCTACACAATTCAATGTTCTTTAAAAATTGGTCTTTAAATATTAATTTACAAAATTCTTATATACATATATAATGTAACGTGTATAATAAATTCAAATATTACTTTAACCAAATATTGTCTATCAATCCTTTTTGTTTAATGAACTATGCTAATTATTTAAACATAATAATCTGTGTATTTGTAGCGTTTCATATTGGATATGTCCTTTATTGTTCAGTACATACAAGCCAGACCAGTTTCTGGGCCTGCACTCCACCCACTTACAGGTGCTCTATTTATGGTGTCCATTGAAATTCTATAAATTATAGTTTAAGACAGATTGTCTGAGAGATTCAGTTCCATTTATGTAAGATATAGAAATAGGATTTGGGGTACTTTGGCATAGTGATTTACTAAGCAAAATCTGGCCATATATTGTGACTAAATCTCCCATATTTTTCAGCCTGGTGCTTTTAACCCCTTAGTGACCGAGTTTTATGCTGCATTTGATGTGCCTTGAAGATCAGAATTCCATTATTTTTGTCATACGTTTACTGAACTGTGAATTTCTTTCTTTGTGTTCAGTACACCCACACAAATTATATATCATTTTTTAAAGGACGGATAGGGCTTTCATTTAATACTATTATTTTCATCATATGATATCATTTACTATTAAAAAAATCTAAAATATGATGAAAATATGCCATAAAAAACACTTTTTCGAACTTTGACCTGATTTTTTTTTTACACAATTACAAATGGTAAAAAAGACCCGTCTATATATTTCTACTATTTGTCCTGAGTTTAGTAATATCAATGTTTCCTTGTTTGTCTATGTTTTATTTCACGTAATAGGGCAATAAACAATATTAGTGTTTTTTTGGTTTTCTAACCATTTTCTTCTACAGTGATTTTTTAAACCGAACCCTAAATTTACTCCAACTCTAAATTTACTCTAACCTTAAATCGAACCCCACCCCTTAATGTAACCCTTGTAATCATCCGAACCCCCCTTTAAACCTAATTATGACCCTATTTATGACCCTAACCCTAGATCTAGGTTCAGTAGATCAAGGGTTAGCTTTTTTCATTTATTTATTTATTTAATTCATTTTCTATTTTTAACTGTAATATACTTAACTGCCTATAGGGGCAGTCAAGTAGCGGTTTCAGAGCGACGGAAGATATTTTTTTTTCTCTCTTCCGTCGCTCTCCTCTGGGCATGCTCCTCCGATACACCGGGTGATCGCAGTGCCCAGGGGGGCACAGAATGTGTTGCATGATGCCTAGATAGAGGCATCATTGCAACACTTTAACACACATAGGCAATGATCAGCTTTCACTGCCTATGTGTGTAACGCGCATACGATCACATTCGCGGTGGGGGGGGGGGGGGGAGCTGAAGGCACTCTCAGAGGCTGCTTCGAATCCAAAGCAGCCTCTGGGAATACCTACAGACATGTAGTGTTGCGCTCCTACATGTAAACGGAGGACCATGCTTTTCCGGACGTATATATATACGTTCACATGCGTTAAGGGGTTAAAATACTTTAAAATTATTTCAAATTTAAAAATAACTTTAAGATAATATGTTGCATGGTTGCACACTGACTCCTAAGAAAGCAAAGTTTGTATATTATAAATTATATGTGAAGTACACTTCTTACATCATAGTTGGCCATAATTCTCAGTCAGATCTTCAGAATGCTACCTTTTCTTACTGTCTCCATCCAAGCATAAAATAAGTTTTTTAAAGGGACACATACAACCTTTACATACTGCCTTGAAAGGTGTAAAATTCTAATGTGCTCAGAGGAAAATCAGTTACTCATGGTAGCTCCTAGCAGATGCATCTTGCATGTAAAAGTAGCTAATAAGCTACTGACCTAAAAAAATGGGACTCTGAATAGTGCATTGTGAAAAACTTTTGTTTGTTTAGTTTTGCTTTAACCAAATGCTAGGTACGCAGGAAATATATTAGTCACACCTGAGGGGACCTCAGAGCTCATGCTCCCTTAAAAGAAAATCAAATGATCTCCAATCACCAGTCTCTCTTTTGGCGAACAGGCAACTAGCACCTGGTAATCATGCAATAGATGAACAGGGCATGTATGGGCGAGGGGGAGGACTAGGATGACTGATGGCTGCTGGGGGAGGGGTTTTAGGGGGAGTTAATAAAAGCCCTGGAACCCCTCTCCCCAGCAGCCATTTTAGTCGGTACACGCACTTGGTAGCGATTTTCCCACCCTCCCTCCCCTTTTTTATTTGTATTTTGTTATATCACGTATTGAATCTCTTTTGTCGCAGCAGGCGGGGGTTGGCAGTCCTTGCCAGTAGGGGATGCGGTTTTTGGAAGCTAAGTTGGGGATATTAGTAGGAGAATGGTGCTCGGTCCTCCCCTGACCTTTCAACATGGAAGTTGTTTTCGTGGACGTGCCCACTGAGCTAAGTGAGTCGGCTAGTGGTGAGCATTGTGGTGAGATGGACCAGGTTCAGGTACGGCATCTCAAAGGACGAGGAGGGGAGGCGAGCACCTGGTTTTGCTTTATTTAAGATTTGCACTATGGATGTATGTATGTTTAGGTTTAAATTGTTATCTGGCAAGGGCTTAGTTATTTTGTCAGGCTGTGTTCTTTTATATAAATATATATATTAAAAAGGATGGTGGTCGGCTGATACAGCCTGTTATGTGTTCTTTAATAAAATTGCTGTGGCCTTATTTTACCATCACAGGTCTCGTGTCCGTTTATTGGAGGGTTTCAGTTGGGGGGTCGGTTATGGGTATGTATGGGGGGTTCTTTATTCTATGTTTCAGGAATCAGGCAGCTATCCCCTCTGCATGCATACATGAGCAGTGCACAGACATCCACCCATGCTGTTTCTCATGTGCCCCATGCGTGTTTTGAGGTCAAAGCGTCAGAGTCACATGAACGTCCAGCACTCAGATCATGTGGTTGGCGCAAGACACAGCTTGGTAGGATGTCTGTATGCCTGGGCAGCACACCGATATCCAGCTGCCTACCACTAGATA
The DNA here is from genome assembly GCA_036172795.1 of Pelodytes ibericus. Classification (NCBI taxonomy): domain Eukaryota; kingdom Metazoa; phylum Chordata; class Amphibia; order Anura; family Pelodytidae; genus Pelodytes; species Pelodytes ibericus. Next base: position 166,729,003 of record CM069861.1, on the reverse strand, counting down.
CCAAGGAGCTGGAGGACAACTGTAGGTGCTGGCTGGGGTAAGTCCTGCAAGTGCAAAGTGGGTGCTGGGGTAAGACCTGAGGGTGCAATGTGGGTGCTGGGGCATGTCCTTGGTATGTTTTGTGGGTGCTGGGATATTTCCTGAGGTGCTGAGACAAGTTCTTGGTGTGCAATATGGGTGCTGGGGCATATCCTTGGGTGCAGGAGTAAGTGCTGGATCTGCAATGTGTGTGGTGAGGCATGTCTTAGGTGTGTAATGTGGGTGATGGGGAATGTCCTGGGTGTGCAATCTGGGTGCCGGGGTATGTCCTGGTGTAAGTCTTGGGTATGCAATGTGGTTGCTAGGGAATGTACTGTGTATGCAATGTGGGTTTTGAGGCATGACCTGACTGGACAATGTAGGTGCTTGGTCATGTCCTGGATATGCAATGTGGGTGCTGGGGTATGCCCTGGGGTGCTGGGGCAAGTCCTTGGTATGGATTGTGGGTGCTGGGACATGGCCTGGTTGTGCAATGTGGGTGCTAGGGCATGTCCTGTGCAAGCAAAGTGGATGCTGGCTGTGGTAAGTCCTGGGTGTGCAATGTAGGTGCTGAGCATGTCCTGGGGTGTTTGGGTCAGGTTCTAAAATGTAGATACTAGGTCATGTCCTTAGTGTACAATGTGGGTGTTGGGGCATATCTTGGGTGTCCAAGTGGGTACTGGGATATATCCTGGGGGTCTTGTACATGTCCTGGGAAAGAAACATGGGTGCATAGGATATTTCCTGGGTGTGCAATATGGGTGCTGGGTCATGTTCTTGGCTTGGAATGTGGGCTCTGAGGCATGTCCTGGTTGTGCAATGTGGGCTATTTAAATATGGCATGAAGCTTTTCTAACAGATTTTTTTTGTGTGAGATTTTACATTTCATACAAAGATAGTAACATTACAATACACCCAAATGTGTATATAATAGCTATGCTGTGTAAACGTAACCAATGTAATTTTTGAAAAACAACAAAAGAGACAATGTGCATATTTACACAGTGATAACATTTACTAACCTCTTTAACAAACCATTGGCAGAATGCAGGAGAGATCCATTCACGGGCATGTATTCCACAGTCCATGAAGATCGCTTTTGGGTTACCATTTGACTTTCCAATCTGTTAACGTAACAGAAAAATGGAATGTGAAAAGGCAGTTTTACTCATATAGATTCGAAATCATGGTAATACAAAGCAACTTTAAAAACGCAATTGAGTGTTTGATGTTTAGTTTTACTACACAACCAATAATTTAGCTGTGTGTCACCTTTACCTGTATGTCATTGATAGGTTTTCCCAATAATTTAGCTGTGTGTCACCTTTACCTGTATGTCATTGATAGGTTTTCCCATGCCTGAATTTTCTCTCCAAAGAAAGTTCTTAGACTTAGTTCTATCATCCGCATTTGACATTCAAGTTGTTTTGGACTATACTCTGTCTTTATTTCCTTCTTCCTAGTTGGGTATTAATTAATATGTTCAGATGTTCTGAAATGTGATCATTCTGAGATGTGATCACTGGGAACATCTCAAATATAATCTTACTTACAAATGTGCCATAAAATTCATATAAAAAATAGATTTTATTTTCCAGTTTTTGGGTATTTTTAAGTCTAAGAAAGATTTTCATGAGCAGGAAGGATAAACTCAAATGAATCCATAGAATAATCATGCAGACTGAGATCATAGGCAGAGGAGGAATCTGTAGATGGGTCATGCAGGCAGAGGTCATGGACAGGATGGTGAAAACAAGCCGTATCGTTACAGAGGGGTTCAAAAGAATAATAAACCAAAACACATTGAGCAGCAAGAGCAATGTTATAAACTTATCTGCAGACTGTGAGGTCCGCAGCCGTAATGATTGCACGGCCAGTACCCACCAGCAAATACTCCCCCAGACACAACGGGTGCCCCTTTTTCTAAACTCCTCCAGGCAATGTCACTCACTTCTGTCGCAGGGGGCAGATTTTGAAACTTTACAACTTTCAGGTGCCAAATCATTCATTGCTCTGTGCTATTTCAGTGTCTATTTTGTCTGCTCCATTTTGTCTCCCTTGAAATCCTGTGACTCAGCTTCGTTTGTCTATCCTGATAACTGGCTCCCTTGACCTGGCTTCTCAATCGACTACCCTGAGTTCTGGCTCTCTGGACTTATTGACTGTGCATTGACTCTCCTGATTTCTGGCATCCCTTGACATTTTTGGACTCTTCTCTGCTAAACCATTCTACTGAGTATCTGTCTATTGCCTTGTTCCCATGAGGAACAGCTCTGTTTTCTTACTGATGGTTAAAATCTGTATCTTGGTACTACACCAAAGACTGCTCTTCTCACCATCTGCTGGCCGAATCCTGGTTTTACACCAGAGAACCAGAGATTGTTCTGCTTGCCATCTGCTGGTAGATTTCTTGCACTATACTAAGAACTATCCTGCTGGCTATCTATTGGTGAAAATCCGGTACTACATCCAAGATTGTCCTGCTTCCAGTATTGTAGAATATCTCCAGTGCAGTGCCATGGACAGCTCCATCTATTGTATCCTTGTCCAGATTTTATATTATGTTATAGGTGATAGTGGCAACTATCCAGCACTTCAGTTGCAAGGTCTCACCATCCTCTATCTGTATCTATTGGTCTTGTGGTGCTATAGTGAAGGAGTTACTCTTATAACCGGGCTCCACATCCTAACAAGCAAACGCTATCACTGGCAAAGTATGTAGGTAAAAACGAGGTCTTAGATAGTCCTCTAGCATGTTTACATGCGCCAGTATTCACAAATGCAGACTGACAAAATGCATGCATCTGATGTAGAGCAAACACACACTTGCATCTCATGCATCTCTTTGGGTATGCCCATTGGCATCAGAAAAAGAAAATCCCCACAAAAAGTTCCACAAAAATGTTATCCAATATACAAAGTAAAAAATCAAAATGAAAAAGAGCAACAGCTTTTATTACCATCACCCATCAGTCCTCACCTTCAGGACATACATAGGTCTTCCTTCGCTGGTTTTACCAATTTCCAGACGACTGATCAAGGTAGGATATTTAGTAACCATTCTGCTGGTCCAGTCAGAAATCTACAAATGGCAGAAAGTTTTAAATGGCTGAGAATATAAGAGATGTCCAAAGTGGTTATCAAAATTTAATAAATTATTAACCATAGCTTAACTTGTTTAATAAAATCATTATGAAAGGGGGGAAGTTATTAAGTTCTGTGGTTTATTTTTTAACTTTGGTGATGATTGGCAGATAAAGTGTCATGCAATATTAGTTATCATGAAAATATAAATCAATGTGCACACACCACCACATTCCACAAGTTTGCATGCAGTGCACTGTTGCTGCATATATAGATGTAGAATATTGGGAGTGGTATTGTGTTTGAAGATAAATATAGTTATATAATTTGTATATGAATTTTTCCTTCTAAAATAAGCACCTATTATATTAACATTAATTTGTATAGTGCGATAAATGTACACATCGCTTGGCACAGATGTTAAAGATTATTATGCAACTCAAACATATAAAACCATAATAACAAATAAGGTACAAAAATCCCTCCTCTAACATCATATCATGTTAGAGCACTATACCTTTTCCCAGTCATTATAGATTCCATAGCGATACTTCTTAGACTTTAGAACCGACTGGATGTCTAACTGAGAGTCTATTCCTTCCTGGAGATTGTGAAACAAAACTCTAATGGAAGAAACACAAATGTGTGTGTTACTAATGTTTATTTGTTAAGTTTGAATTATCAATTTAGAATCATATGACAGGAGCCGTAAACATCACCATTAAATTCACAGTTTAAATTCTGCCTATAGCCAAATGTATTTCTAGCATACACATGCTTTTTAAATGGTGTGCAAGATTTTTTTTACAGAGGCAAAAGTTTAAACTTACTTCTGCTATGTGAATCCAACATGTAACTCTACATATATATATGCAGAATTACATTCAGCTGTGACTCAGCTGAGAGGTAGAGCTGGTTCGGCTGTTTGTGAATGCTTACAGTGTAAGTATGTGCTCAGCCAATGGAGAGCAGCCACCTGCAGTTTGTCAGATACAATATATTCTCTCTCTGCTAGTGCACAGTGGCACGGTAACATGGCCAATGTCTGTGCATTTCCACAGTGTAGAAACTTTTTTAATGTCTTTATGAAAGAATACAAATACTATACCTTATTGAGCCCTCTTTGCTTGTATAGCCCTATCACGGGGCAACCATGTTGTTTATAATTTTGGGTCAGATGAAGGAAGATGTGACCCATCTGACCCAAGATCTTGGCCCTCTCATAGTGCTATAGGGAGCAAAGAGGGATCAATAAGGTACTTTGTGCTCTTTCAATAAAATCATTTTGACTTAAAAAGCCTACACTTGATGTAATCTTTCAATTAAACAGAGCTTTTGCTGACAGTTTTCCTTTGCTCTAGCTATGACACTGGGAAAAGGCAGAGATACTTGTGATGCTCAGGGGAGGAAAAAGTGATGCTGTGATGGTCAGGTAGGAAGGTGGTTGAAGGATCTGTGATGCTGGAGGAAGCAAAAAAGAAGAATTGATCTGTGATGCTAGGGAAGAAGAGATCATGTGATTAATCCATGTATGCAGCTGACATTTACACTGCAATTCTTTAATTAAATCTCTAACAACATGGCTGAATTATGTAATTCGAATACTTTAATCTGCGTTAAAAGAAACAGATAGGAAAATAGGAAAAGTTGTTGAACTGATTCTGACTGATTAGCATAAATGTGGAAGTCTACAGTCATATTGGGTGCAGCCTGTCTCACTGAATCGGGGTGCCAGAAATCCAGCTAAAAATGAAAAATATAAATGTATATGTATAGTTTCATTTTTCTCAGGAATTAAAGTCATCGTCTGCATTTCCCCTTTCTGGTCCTGCCCCCTGTCTGCTATAGAAATATGTACTGTAGTTTCTTTGCTGATGTTGGAAGTAGTTACATTCCAATATATAGAAACATGTCAGTTCCAAGGTTGTTATAAGAGAACTGGAGCAAGACTTCTGAAGGTTGAGAGAAATAAGATGTATAATGTAATGTATTACACTGTATTAACCCTGTAAGTTTACATTTCAGGTCACATGCTGACTGTTTCCGATTTGGTTTCATAAAATGTGTTTATTGCTTTAAAAGGTCATTCAATGAAATACACATAAAACACGAGGTTATGCTCCGAAATCAATTTTATGCAAAATTAATTTGACTTCAGTAAGGGTTGTGCTTCGTAGAATGTAGATCTTCCTTGTTTGTGTAATAATTACCAGTCCAATTGTCAAGGAAAACAGAATTAATTATAAATATCAGCGGATGTTGCGAAATATAATAAAATGGGCATTGGAAAAAAAACTTGATTCTTGAAAAAAGGGGGGTCTTACTCAACCATTAAAAACATTAAAAAAGAAAAAGAAAAGAAGCACTATGTGTATAAGAATAGTAACTGTCACATTCTCTCCTCAGCCATGTTAATAATTTAGATGCCCCGTAGTGTGGGTGTACGTATAACACTGAGCATGTGAAGGAAAAAGACAGAGCCTCCTCTATGGGAACAAGCATGCTACCAATAGATAACAAACCTGGTAATATATACAAATGTGTGTGAATATTGTTAAAATATATATGATTATAATGTTAATATATTGTCATTTAACATGTATGCATGTACAATACCTATGAATTTATGCCTGTTTTAAGACTGAATTCTAAGACTGTTCTGCAGTAAAGATTCATATTTCAAATACAAATACCCAGTAATAAACTAAATAAAGCAAACTAAAAAAAAAATCTATTTTTAAGGAATGTTAATAGTGTACCTCATGCTTAAATACATTAATCATTTAATTGCTAATTACCACAGTTATAATCATACAGACTTTTAATTAATTACTTATATCTTTATTTCTTTTCAAGTAGAAAATAAAGACAATACCAACAATAACATACATTATGTATAATATAAGGTGCAAAGACTCAATTTGATATTGGGAAACAACTTGGCAGGTGTAAACTCCAACATACTGCGTAGAGTTAAAGCATCTTTGTAGGTCTTCTTCATTTAAAGTGCACTATAATATTATTACCCTCAAAGACAGTTTTTCCCCCCAGTAAGTATTCATGGTATTATTCAATTTTTTGATTTTAAATTTAACATGAATTATACGTAGGAGGTACCTGTTTTTTTAACACTAACACAGTCGTACCATTGCACATTAATAGCAGTACGAATACCAACTTTTTCCCCCAAAATTAATAACCATACTAGTGCTAAATATTTTTCCTCTTCCCCTTCCCTCTCATTTATCTTATTCTTTTATTCTATACTTACAACAGAGAGTAAAAAAAAAAAAAAGCAATAAAAACAAAAAGATTTAAGAACAATCCCTCATCATCATACATACATTCACTCATGTCCTAGGCAAGATTTACCTTGAATTTTTTGTCCATATTTTGAATAAGTATGACATGTTCCTTAGTTTCCAGTTGAACTCGAAAAACCTTGTCTCTGAAATACATGATATCATTCAGATTGTAAAGATATTTTATATAAAATAAATATGACGGGTCATATTCTCCCACATACTCCTGGTCTTTAAACAACAGTCCAATTAATAATATAATAACATATATGTCTGTTACCCATGAAAAGTCAGGTTTGATGATGTCAAGGAGGTTATTGAAATAAAGATCCAAAACCATAAGGATCCCATAGCTTTCTGTTTGTTACTGTGTAAGTACTAAACACGTTTCCTTTTGTAGAACACTTTATCTGAAGATTGAATTATCCTCCCTCTGTTTTATTTGTCAAACAACATTATTATCTGTATAGAGGGTGTTTGCTTGGGTCTGAGTGACTATATCCCACTGAAACAAGGTTTTGGTACCCCCCTGTTATTTCCTCAGGTTGGTGAGTTTTTTTTGATGACATTTAAAGTGTCTGAAAAAATATTTTTAGATAAGTGCTGAATCATATAACATAAAGAATTACAGAAAAATGTGTCTAATCATTTTTTCCTCAACACTTTTTTTTCTTCTAAAAACTGCATATAAAAAGTTCTACTCAATAAAGAGAGAATTTCATGATATGGGAATTTCAAACTTTAGACCAATGTAGCCCAGCTGGAAAAATTCTTCAATGCAGCTGAATGGGAGAATATTTCCAGCTCAGCTACTTTGGCCTTAAGTTTGAAATTCCCATCTTAATTCCCTGCAATTCACTCTTTATTGAATATATCCTACTATGATATAGCTACAGTTCTGCCTAACTCTCCAAGCCCTCCTTTTTGGATGTCACTAAATTTAGAAGAGTGGAATTATTTGTAAAATTACAGGAGAATAATACAATGCTTTTAAAGATAAAATACATGCTTATCACATGTAATAAAAAACACACAGCATACAGAAAGTAAGCTAGGTGGAACTGCCCCTTTAAGCAGAGGTTATACAGGTGGCTTAATCTATCTGTGTACTGCATAAGCTTGATGGAATAATGGACATGGAATAACAGACAAAGAAACTCTTGTGAATCTTTAGCCTTTGCATGGTATATCTATTTGTTACTAGATGTAATCTTCAGGTGGAGCCATCTATAACAACATATTGCAGAAGACAGACATTTACTTTAGGAGATGTAGAACTTTACAGAACATCTGGCAGTAAAAATCCTTCAGTAGACTTGTGGGACTTTAATCTTCCTGATGTGAACTGGAAATACAAAATAGCTACTTGCGCCAGGAGTACGCATATCCTAAACTCCCTACTGGGATTATCTCTAAAACAATTAGTGGAGGAGCCAACTCGAAAGCAGACCATACTAGACTTAGTGTTCACAAATGGAGATTTGTTATCAGATATTACTGTAGGTGAAAGTTTAGGATCTAGTGATCACCAGACAGTGTGGTTTAATATAAGAACAGTGACGCAGTCACACCACACAAAAACAGACTTTTCTAAAATTAGATTAGGTGTAAAGGAGTCATTATCAGACTGGAGCAATTTAAATGGAGTCCAGGAGAAATGGGATTATCTAAAAGTTGCACTACTGAAGGCAACAGAAAATTGCATAAGGCTTGTCAGTAAGAGCAAAAAATTTAAGAAACCACTGTGGTACTCAGCAGAGGTGGCTAAAATAGTAAAAAATAAAAAGCTAGCATTTAGTAATTATACAAATACTCAGAGTGAGGAAGATAGAAAGATCTATAAGAGTAGGCAGAAAGAGGCAAAGCAAGCTATAAGAGCTTCCAAAGCACACACAGAAGAGACTATAGCCCAGTCAATGAAAAAGGGGGATACAACATTTTTTAGATACATAAATGAGAAAAGGAAAGTAAAACAAGGATTAGTTAGATTAAAAACAAAAGAAGGATGCTATGTAGAAGAGGATAAAGGCTTAGCAGACTGCCTTAATGAATATTTTTGTTCAGTTTTTACAAATTAAAATGAGGGTAAGGGACCTCATTTAGGGAAAAAGACTAATGAGTCTTTTGATGCATGTAAGTTTACAGTGGAAGAGGTTTTACTTCAGCTGTCTAAAGTAAAGACAAATAAGTCGATGGGACCTGATGGGATACATCCAAAGTTATTAAAAGAACTTAGTGTTGTACTAGCAAAACCGTTAACAGATTTATTTAACCAGTCATTGTTAATGGGAGTAGTTCCAGAAGATTGGAAATTAGCTAATGTTGTACCCATTCACAAGAAAGGTAGTAGGGAGGAGGCAGGCAACTATAGACCAGTAAGTCTTACTTCAGTAGTGGGAAAAATAATGGAAACCTTGTTAAAGAATAGGATTGTTGAACATCTAAAGTCGCTTGGATTTCAACATCAGAGACAGCATGGGTTTACTTCAGGGAGATCATGCAAAACTAATCTTATTGATTTTTTTGATTGGGTGACTAAAATAATAGATCAGGGTGGTGCAGTAGACATTGCTTACCTATATTTCAGTAAGGCTTTTGACACTGTCGCACATAGAAGGCTTATCAATAAACTGAAATCTTTGAGTTTGGATTTCAATATTGTTGAATGGATTAGACAATGGCTGAGTGACAGGCAACAGAGGGTTGTAGTCAATGGGGTATATTCGATGCAAGGTCTTGTTACTAGTGGGGTACCTCAGGGATCTGTACTTGGACCCATTCTCTTTAATATTTTTATTAGCGATATTGCAGAAGGTCTTGTTGGCAAAGTATGTCTTTTTGCTGATGATACAAATATTTGCAGCAGGGTTGATATTCATGGAGGGATAAGCCAAATGGCAAATGATTTAGCTAAACTAGAAAAATGGTCAGAGCAGTGGCAACTGACATTTAATGTGAACAAGTGCAAGATTATGCACCTTGGGCGTAAAAACCCAAAAGCAGAATATAGACTATTTGGTACAGTCCTAACCTCAACATCTGAGGAAAGGGATTTAGGAGTAATAATTTCAGAGGACTTGAAGGTAGGTAGGCAATGCAATAGAGCAGCAGGAAATGCTAGCAGAATGATTGGTTGCATAGGGAGAGGTATTAGCAATAGGAAGAGGGAAGTGCTCATGCCATTGTACAGAGCACTGGTGAGACCTCACTTGGAGTATTGTGCGCAGTACTGGAGACCGTATCTCCAGAAGGATATTGATACTTTGGAGAGAGTTCAGAGAAGGGCTACTAAACTGTTTCATGGGTTGAAGGATAAAACTTATCAGGAAAGGTTAAAGCATCTTAACATGTATAGCTTGGAGGAAAGACGTAACAGGGGGGATATGATAGAAACATTTAAATACATAAAGGGAATCAACACAGTAAAGGAAGAGAGTATATTTAAAAGAAGAAAAACTACCACAACTAGAGGACATAGTCTTAAATTAGAGGGGCAACGATTTAAAAGTAATATCAGGAAGTATTACTTTACTGAGAGGGTAGTGGATGTATGGAATAGTCTTCCAGCAGAGGTGGTAGAGGTAAACACAGTCAAGGATTTTAAGCATGCATGGGATAGACACACGGCTATACTAGCTATAAGACCGGGAACGGGGGACTAATAAAAGTACTCAAAAAAAATAGGGCAGACTAGATGGACCGAATGGTTCTTATCTGCCGACACATTCTATGTTTCTATGTTTCTATGTGTTCAGGGAGTAGCACAGAATCACACATGTGAAAAATAAGACAAACAGATACGCTTGATAGTGTCGTGAATCATATGATTAAAGTGACACAAAAAGCAATATAGCTTATGCACTGTCAAACTTAGGTGCAGAAGTAGGCATCAAATAATTATAGTGAATGACCCTTTAATGTCTAAAAAAAGAAGGGAGCAACATAGAGAAGTTTAAAGTGCAGGTAGAACCACTTGCAGTGTTTGAAGGCTCACAAGTGAGCAAGACAGCAAGTAAAAAAACAGTCCCCAGTCAGCAAAAAACGTAAACTTCGACAATGGAGGCAGGATCAGAACACAAGTCCCAGCGTTGGAGCGAACAAAGTGCCAGTCCGAGCACTCTCGCATTTCAATGGTTAGCAGTATCATATTCCTCAGGAGAAAATAGGTTCAATATTTCAGTGCAAATCTTGTCCCGTCACTGTGTGGACTTCAGCATCTTGTTGGCTCGAGATTTGGATATTCATTTAGAATATAATATAGGATAAAAAGTATAAGACTATTAAATATATAAGAAAATACACACAAATATAGAATGGAATTATCATGAACAATCGCATAAATTTACCCAAAAGGAATAAATAGAAGGTGATCATTCATTTATATAGCACGGCTCATGTGTCAAAAAAGGCTCAAATATCTAGGTCTGTATCAATGTCTGTAACTGGTAGATCCACTTGGTTTCTCATTGAGAGAGAGTCTGGATAATATTCCCCCCCTCTCCCATGCTGGCTAATCTTATCTTTCCCGTCAACTAATAATCTGTACTTAATTTTTACAATGTATGGGGACATTACATTTTGATTTGGAGTTTTCCCACTTAAACTGCCCATATGTACGAGGATCCTTTCTTTGAGTGGTCTCGTTGTCTTGCCTATATATTGTATTTCACATGGGCACTGTAAAAGATAAACAACATGCATGGAATTGTAATTAATAAAGGGCTTGATTTCATATAATTTTTCACTAACTGTGCTTTTAAATGTTAAAGTTCTACCGGAAAGAGTTTTACACATTTTGGGTTTTTTTCACTTAAAAAATGGACAGGAGTGTTAAGTACTTGGGGCTAAAAGAGTCTATAAATTGTCTGCCTTTCTAAATATGACATTTGGACTAGGGGGTAATTTTTATGAGGAATTAATCTCCTTCCAGCAGGGTGTAACAACCAGTGGGTGCCAATTAAAAAAAAAAAGTTTTCCCGGCAGAGGCGCTGACTGGGGAGATCAGAAGATCTTCCCTCACCATTCATCTGCTTGGCTGCAGTGTAGGATCCAGGGAAGGGGCGGACCACATCATGTGCGAGGTGAAAGTCCACCACCACCCTGTGAAGCAGCACGAGATGCTTCACTGGGGAGCAGTGGACAGCATTAGCTCTGTGTGTTAAACAAATACAGAGCTCAGTCAGTGCTGCTTGCACTCCCTGCACATAGTGATGATTCAGGGCATTGGAAATACGATGTTCTGTGTCATCACCAGAGGTGTTGCTAGGTTTCCAAAAGATCTGGGGCTATAGCCCATAAGACCTTTTTAGTTTTTTATATGGAACCATACGGGCACTTACCAATATATGCTCACCGCTCTAAGCTTCATGCCCGTTTTGTAATTTAGGAGCCTTCATAGGGCTGGCCCTTCAATGGGGCAGAGTGGGGCAGCCCTGGCAGGGGCGGCACTTTGATGCTCTATGCAGTGGTCTTTTTCTCTTTTTTTTTTTCCTGTGTCCACGGGATCTTGATTGAAGGAGGTCTCAGCCAATCAGGTGAGACTTCTGAACTCTCCTGATCGGCTGAGAGTTCAGAAGCCTCCCATGATTGGCTGAGACCTCCTTCACACTGAGCTTAAAGCAAAGAGATGCCTGCAGCAGATAAGTTAAAAACTGACAGTGTGTGAGTGAGTGTGTGTATGTCAGTGTGAGAGTGTGTATGTCAGTGTGAATATCAGTGTGAGTGTGTGCATGTCAGTGTGAGTATGTGCATGTCAGTGTGAGCGAGAGTGTGTGTATGTCAGTGTGAGCGAGAGTGTGTGTATGTCAGTGTGAGTGTGTTGTGTGTGTATGTATGTAACTTGCTGTGTGTGTGTGTGTGTGTGTATGTATGTAACTGGCTCTGTGTGTGTGTTTGTGTATATGTCTGTAACTGGCTGTGTATGTGTTGCGTGTGTGTATGTATGTAACTGGTTGTGTATGTGTTGTGGATGTATGTATGTATCTGGCTGTGCATGTGTGAGTGTGTGCATGTCAGTGTGAGTGAGTGTGTATGTCAGTGTGAATGTCAGTGTGAGTGTGTGCATGTCAGTGTGAGTATGTGCATGTCAGTGTGAGCGAGAGTGTGTGTATGTCAGTGTGAGCTAGAGTGTGTGTATGTCAGTGTGAGTGTGTTGTGTGTGTATGTATGTAACTTGCTGTGTGTGTGTGTGTATGTATGTAACTGGCTCTGTGTGTGTGTTTGTGTATATGTATGTAACTGGCTGTGTATGTGTTGTGTGTGTGTATGTATGTAACTGGTTGTGTATGTGTTGTGTATGTATGTATGTATCTGGCTGTGCATGTGACATGTGGGACACATTTAGAAATTATTTTTTTATTTAAAAAAACAAAACAAAAACTTGCTGACTGGTGTGTGTGTGTGTAACTGGCTGTGTATGTGACTGACTGGATCTCTGTGAGGTGTCCTGTAATAAAACATGTCACACATACACATAACACACATATGTGTGACATTATTTATTACAGGACTGCTAAACAGGATAGGAATGATTTATGGATATATATATATATATATATATATATATATATATATATATATATATATATATATAGCATAAATTATTATGCATATATAGCATAAATCACTTATTTACATCCACCTTTGTGTATTTAAGCTATATGTTGGTTTGAGGTTCCTTATTACAGGACTGCCAAACAGCATAGGAATGATTTATGTTACATATGTGTGTGTATATATATATATATATACACACACACACACACACACACATTTGTAACATAAATCATTCCTATGCTGTTTGGCAGTCCTGTAATAAGGAATCTCAAACCAACAATATATAGCTTAAATACACAAAGGTGGATGTAAATAAGTGACCCCAACCCTCCCTTCTCTCAACCATATCCAGAGCTTACCTGAGTGGAAAAAGACCTGCTCTGCATCTCCCACAAGGTGACAGCCAGTAAGGATTTCTTCAGAGCTGCCTCACTGACCCACGTGGAGCTTCCTTCACCTCCCTGTGATGATGCTGTGTAAAAGCCCTGCACTGATAGAATGCTGAATGATGTGTCAGCCAATCAGTGCAGGTCTTTCACACACAGTAATGATGCTGTGTAAAAGCCCTGCACTGATTGGCTGAAACATCACTCAGCATCCTATCAGTGTAGTGCTTTCAAACACTGTCTGCGTGATGTCCGGGGGGCGGAGCTATCACGGAACTGCAGAGACTCGGGGCTTTGCTCAGCTTATTCGGGGCTTCAGCCCCCTTAGCCCACCCCTAGCGACGTCTCTGTAAAGTATAAATATTACATCTGACACTATATTGGTTAACAAATAGCAGACAGTTTATCTTGTCTATGTATACAATATATATATATATATATCTATCTATCTATATATATATATATAATTTTATAGAATATTTATATATGTATATTATATATACACCGATCAGCTATAACATTACAGACAGGTAAAATGAATTAAAATGATGCACGTGGGGAGTGTAGGCTGGTCCATGTGGTCCAATCCAACTAATCCAATGTAACTCAAGTTGCTGAGAAAGTTAATGCTGGTTCTGAAATAAAGGTGCATAACATACAGTGCATTGCAGTTTGTTGCGTATGGGGCTACGTAGCCGCAGACCAGTCAAGGTGTCCATGCTAACCCCTGTCCACTGAGAAAAGTGACTACTATTGGCATGTGAGCATCAGAACTGGGCCACAGAGCAATGGAAGAAGGTGGCCTTTTCTGATGAATTATGTTTATTTTTACATCATGTATATGGCCGGGTGCATGTGTGTTGCTTTCCTGGAGAACACATGGCACCCGTTTGCACTATGAGAATAAGAAAAGCCGGTGGCAGCAGTGTGATGTTTACCTACTGATGTCCTACCTAAGCATTGTTGCATACCATTTACACCTTTTCATGGAAAAGTTTTCTCTTATGGCACTGACCTCTGTCAGCAAGATTATGCGCCCTGCCACAAGAAGCAAAAATGGTTCATTTATGGTTTGAGGAACACAAAAATGAGTTCAAGGTGTTGGCTATATATATATATATATATATATATATATATATATATATATATATATATATATAGTAGAAATAGTACACTAGCTACCTTAACAGCAGGCATTTTATCTTGAAATCATTCATTTTGATGAAAATCAAAGGCAAAAAACATATTCCTTTAAATAAAATAAAAAAAGATATAAAAGGCTGACAATATTTCAAAAGTGGCACAATTTTCCTCAAGTGGCATTTAAGTGAACATTAGGGTGTACTAACTAGAAAGTACATGTATTTTATATTTTTGTTTCCCACAAACATTTACATTGTAAAACCACATTTATTTTTACATTGTAAACAATAAAACAGTTTCACATGGTAAACAATGAGCATGTAAACCTGTATGAAAAATAAAGGTTTGCAATGCTGGGTAATGGACCTAGGCTGTAGTGTCTGTAAGGAATCAAGAGCTCAGTGAGATCACATTGGCTTTTGTGATGAGGATTCTAGAACTCTGCGGCCTTCACTTCACTTCATTTAGTTCTGGTCATTTTGGATTACCTATGAAGACAACTAATCTAACCTATCCCTAGATTTTTCATGGTTTCTTGCCTCCCTTACAAAAAAGCAGGCATACCAATGTATGCTGCCAGGTATTGAGACAAGCAGAATATAAGTCTTTTGTTTCACAAAGAGGACTGCAGCAGAACCATAAGGTGTGAACCATTAATGCAGATGGAAAGGAACTTGGATTATGATTGCATGTTTTGTAATAAGGAATTTACGCATGAGGAAGATCTTTGGAAGCATATTACAGCTGAGCACAAACCAATTCAATGCGAGCCATTTGTAGTGCTTGTTGAAGCCAAGTATTTAAGTCCCGAAGATAAGGTGAGACAAAGTGCAGGTCATATTGACAAAAATGACCATGAAGAAGATGACAACAATAGTCTGCATTGTGGAGTGTGTGGTGAGGTTTTTAGTAACCTTGTAGATGTAGGTTCCCATGCCAAAAAACACCGTGGCTCATATCCTTTTGCCTGTGATTTTTGTTACAGAAGATACAAAGAGCCACGGTACCTCAAGAACCATCTTAAATCTCATAATAAATCAGAAGGCAAAACTAATCTGCAGCCACCCAGTCTTGGAACCATAAATGGTGAAGTTAGAGAACAAAGCGATAGGAAAACGTGGTCACTTTATAAAATGTGCACGATATGTGGATGTTTTTTCCCTGACAAAGTCAGTTTATTAAAGCACAGCAACATCCATCTCAAGGATTCTAGCTTAACTTCAAAAAATAACGAAAGCGATGTTAACGTAAAGGCCAAAGAAATAACACAAGAAACCTTCTTGAACTTTTTACACTTACAATCTAAGGCCTTAGGATCAAAGGTGTTTGAAACCTCGAGTAAGCAAATTACTGCTTTAGATCCAGTCACCACTTTTCAGGCCTGGCAACTGGCCACCACAGGCAAAGTTGCTCGTGCACATAGGCAACTGAAAAAACGTTCTTTGAGTGACTCTGAATTTATAAAAAAGGAAACTGATTCGAAAAAGGTTTCCGAAAATGCACTAGGTGACCCCATGCAACTTGATGCAGGGAAACCTGGTAAAAAAAGGATGAAAATGTAAGGCCTTCTCATGAGTGCTTGAACTGCAAACATGGTAAAAAGTATTACAAAATAAAGAAATAATGGTTAGTAATAAGAGTTGATTTTTTTTCTTTGTAATGAATAAATCTGAAAGTAAAAGGCCTTAGTTATCTCAGAATGTTTTGTGATATATATAAATACAAACATCTCATAGAATATATGTTGTATACAATTTTTATACCACATTGACCTGATTATAGGTCACACGTTTCCCCTCTAATATAATTTCTTAAGTTAGGGGTGCGGCCTATAATCGGGGTTTACCTTTCAGGATGGCCGAGTGTGGAGTAAAAATATTCTCCGAGTGCTCAGCTCAGTCTGTTCACGCTACCAGTGCTGCACTTTTCTTCACAGAGGGAGCAGTGTTGGAAGACCTGTCCGAGCTCCTAGTGCTCTGTTCTATCAGCTCAGTCTGTTTGCACACTAGTATCGTGAACAGACTGAGCTGAGCATTTGTGTAATGTTATTTCTAAATACTTAATGTATTGTCCAGAAAATAGACTACAGCCTATAATCAGGCACAGCTTATAATTGTGACAATATGGTGCTTTATATAGGTTTATAATATATAAAGTATCAGAGGCGTTGCTAGGTTTCCAAAAGATCTGGGGCTATAGCCCATAAGACCTTTTTAGTTTTTTATATGGAACCATACGGGCACTTACCAATATATGCTTACCGCTCTAAGCTTCATGCCGGTTTTGGAGCCTTCACAGGGCCGGCCCTTCAATGGGGCAGAGTGGGGCAGCCCTGGCAGGGGCGGCACTTTGATGCTCTATGCAGTGGTCTTTTTCTCTTTTTTTTTTTCCTGTGTCCAGGGTAGCTTGATTGAAGGAGGTCTCAGCCAATCAGGTGAGACTTCTGAACTTTCCTGATCGGCTGAGAGTTCAGAAGCCTCCCGTGATTGGCTGAGACCTCCTTCACACTGAGCTTAAAGCAAAGAGATGCATGCAGCAGGTAAGTTAAAAACTGACAGTGTATGAGTGAGTGTGTGTATGTCAGTGTGAGTGTGTGCATGTCAGTGTGAGTATGTGCATGTCAGTGTGAGTGTGTGCATGTCAGTGTGAGTGAGTGTGTGTGTATGTCAGTGTGAGCGAGAGTGTGTGTATGTCAGTGTGAGCGAGAGTGTGTGTATGTCAGTGTGAGTGTGTTGTGTGTGTATGTATGTAACTGGCTGTGTGTGTGTGTGTGTGTGTATGTATGTAACTGGCTCTGTGTGTGTGTTTGTGTATATGTATGTAACTGGCTGTGTATGTGTTGTGTGTGTGTATGTATGTAACTGGTTGTGTATGTGTTGTGTATGTATGTATGTATCTGGCTGTGCATGTGACATGTGGGACACATTAAGGAATAATTTTTTTATTTAAAAAAACAAAACAAAAACTTGCTGACTTGTGTGTGTGTGTGTAACTGGCTGTGTATGTGACTGACTGGATGTCTGTGAGGTGTGTGTATGTGACTTTATGTGTATTTATGTGATTCTGTATGTGAGGTGCGTGCATGTGAATGTCTCTGTGTATGTATGCTTTTGTGATGTGCCATAGTCTGGCTCCTAAAATTTTCTGCTGGCTCCTAAAACTAAATAAAATTTGTCAAGCCCTGATATAAACATAAATCCTTGCTAAGCTGTTTAGCAGTCCTGTAATAAATCATGTCACACATACACATAACACACATACCGTATTTGCTCGATTATAAGACGAGGTTTTTTTCAGAGCAAATGCTCTGAAAAATCCCCCTCGTCTTATAATCGAGGTCTCTTATAATCTGACCTCAAATTGAGGTCAGATTATAAGACATGGATCCAGGTCCCCAGCAGAGCTTGCGGAGACCTGGATCCCCCTCTCTAGCAGCAGGGGATGTCTGCGCAACGAGCGCAGACTCCATTGCTTCCACCCGGCACGACCGCCGGGGCTTCTGTGAAGAAGCCGGGTACTTCCGCTTTCGTCACAGAAGTCCCGGCGAGCGTGCCGGGCGGCAGCAGGGGAGGTCTGCGCTCATCGCGCAGACTTCCTCTGCTGCCCCACTAGCCACCAGGGTAAATCGGGCAGCTGGGGGTTGTCTGCACGATACGTGCAGACATCCTCCATGCTGCCCGACACGGCAGACTATTATGACGGACAGCTGTCCGTCATAATAGACTGCCGTGTCGGACAGCATGGAGGATGTCTGCAAGTATCGTGCAGACAACCCCCAGCTGCCCGACCTGAGGGTGCCTGAACACTTAAGGCCGGCCCCATACCTTCACAAATCTCTCTCTTTTAGCCATACCCTCATGTCTATCTCTGTATCTCGACATACTCTCATGTCTCTCTCATTTTCTCACCCCATGACCCCATGTATATCCCTCTCTCTTCATACCTCTTATTTATCATACCCTATCTCTCTCTCCTCATACCCTATGTCTATCTCTCTCTCACCTCATACCTAATTTCTATATTCCCCCAAGTCTCTCTTCTATGCCCCCTCCTGACCCTCATGAGCCGCTGGGACACACTAGAAGAAGAGCGCTGAACTCCACATCCAACACTACTGTGAGGAGGTAGCAAGGCAGCACATGAGCAGCCTGTTTGCAATCTCAGACCTTGGTTAGCCCTGCTTGCTCTCCCAGCAGGCTGCCCAATGGGCTACCTATGTACCCATGCTACCCATGTACTCATGTACCCATGGCTCCTCACATAATAGTAGTGCCGGCTCTGCAGCTCGACATTCCTCGCACTTGGGTGCGGACCACCATGTGCACCCTCCCAGGATCGACCTTGCAACCTTGCCCAGGTATTAACTCTTTGTGTGTCCATAACTACTCTTAATTCTATGACATTGGCATTGTATTCTGTTCTATAGGTATCCATGCCATTACAATGAATGGTGCCATCACGATTTAGTGTTGCATTGCGAAGCATGTGCAATTTGGCATGCAAATGTCAGATACTCCCCAAATTTGAAAAAAATGATGTAGGAAATAGCGGAGCTTTAAGTTTTATCTTGTCCTATTTCTCTACTGTCAAATTGATGGTAATTCTCGCCACTCTGCAGCATTGTGGAATTTGATGTCAAGTTATATAACATAATAATAATGGTTACCGAAAGTGGCATAGTTATCACTAGGCTGTACTTCACTCACAAAGTTGCTGATTTATTGCCTACAATATGAAATATTTATTGCACTGCAAATCTAGATTGTTAGTGACTTCTGCATGAATAGAGTTAGTTAATTCTCTATCATGATATAGGAACATTTTACAGTTTAGCTTGTTATTATCTATTAACCGACAACTGCAACCTCAAACTGACAACCTACAAAACTGAGTGAAACGTGATGCACATTTTCCCTGTGTTATCTTATGATAGGAAAACAGATAGTGGCTGCTGACATGCATTCACCAATTATTTTTTCAGATGTAAAAATAAATTCCTTTAAAAAAAAAAAGAATTGCTTTTGAAAGTTCTTTCACAATCTTTCAGCTGTTGCATTTTATTGTAGTCCAGCCTTGCAAATCACATTTTCCAAATGTAGTTCACATAATAGACCATTTCAGGTCCTTCTATATTACAGTATAATACAGTAGTACAGAATAATGATGAAGTATAAATGAATCATTGCGATGAACTACATTTTAGTTAAATCTTCTTTCTTTCTTTCTTTCTCTTTCTTTCTTTCTTTCCCTTTCTTCGTTTTTCTCTCTTTTTATTTCTCAAACTTTATCTTCGGTTATTTCTCACTTTGTACATTTTTTAAAAGTGATTGCATGATTGAATGGTTTGACTGTTGAATGACACGAGGGTTAAGTAATCATTAAGAGAGGGCAACTGGGCCCTTTGTTTAATACGCTTGTTTGGAACTATTCTTGGGGTACTTCTCTTACTTTTAGTGGGTCTTTTCCCCATTTGTAGACAAGCTCCATTGCAGGTTTTTTGCAACATAAGATCGGGTGGGTCTATTTGCTCAGCTCTTTTCTACGTACCCATGCCTATTGACAGGTCATCCTGAATTATTTTTAACACCCTCGTGTTTAGAAGATAGCACCCTGGTAATTATGCAATAGATGGACAGGGCATGTATGGGCGAGGGGGAGGACTGAGATGACTGATGGCTGCTGGGGGGGAGGGGTTTTAGGGGGAGTTAATAAAAGCCCTGGAACCCCTCTCCCCGGCAGCCATTTTAGTCGGTACACGCACTTGGTAGCGATTTTGCTACCCAAGTGTTAATGCAGCGCTTACCTGACGGCCCAGGCATGGACATCGATGGGATGTTGGCTGCCCTGAGGGCTGAGGCCATCGCTGACGGTGGCAGGCGCCTGAGGCAGCAGTTCGCCAGGCTCCAGGCAAGTACTCCCGCGGTGGCCTCGCCTCCCGTGGGTTCTCGTCGCGATGCACGGCGGGTCTCCCGCCCGCCAGCGAGACTAAGCCCCGATGCCGGCTCCCTCCAGTCTCACCGGAGCAGGAGTGGAGCCGGGCGTCACAGCAGGCCACGCGGAGTGGCTGCTAGGCCTGCTCCGTCCGGCAGCGGGCCCGCTTATGCTGCCGGACCTTAAGCCCCGGTGGCTAGTGGGAGCGGGGAGCGCAGGCCGCTCCCCTCGTGCCACGCTGAATAGGGCGCCGGATTCAAACAGGGCTGTCATCAGGTCCGGTGCAGCCCTGCAACCTTCTCCCTCACAGCAGGATCCTGGGCCTATCGGGAGGAGGAGACCTAATCGGCAGGCCAGGGCTGTGAGTAGGCCTCAGGGCCAAAAACGGGGGTCTAATCTTTTCCAGGGTCGGGTGGGGGGTGGTGGGGAGGCTGGTGGCAGCTGTAGTGGGTCTTCTGGGGAGGAGGATCTGGGTCTGGCTTGCCTGTTGCCCCCACCCCATCCCCTACCCCTTCCCATGTCACTACTCACCAGGTCCCTGTGGCTGGGCTTCCCTCTCCTCCTGGTCTGGCCTGGTTCTCACCTTTCTCTTCCTTGCAGACTCCAGCTACTGGCGCTGTGCCAATCCACGTCCCCTCTCCTGGGCAGCAGGTTGCAGGTGATTCGGCAGCACCACAGTCGTCAACGCCGAACCTGGGTGCGGTATAAGGAGCCATTGGTGAGTCAAGGGGTCAGTCTGCTGCGGGGCCTTCAGGGGTGGTGGGGGAGGTGGGTACACTTAATCTGGCTAGTCAGCCGTGGGTGGATTTGTTGAATAGCTTGCGCGGGGTGATAGAACAGGTAGGGCGCGTAGCAGGGGCTCCCAGCAATATGGCACTGCAGAATGTTGATGGATTATTGGGGGGAGTATGGGGTTCCCTGGGGGGTTCCCCGGGAGTCTTATCCGGTATGTCGGGTCCTGTGGGGGGCGTACAGTCCCCTACCTCATCGGCGCTACCTTCTCGGCTGGTGGCCACAGACGTGGCACCCCCGATGGTCCCGTTAGCCCCGGCAAGTCTCTCGGCAGCACCTCTGGGGGTGACCGAGGTACCTCACCCGGTGGCCCCTATGGCACACGGTGCTTCATATATGTGTTGGTCGGGCCTCCTCGGCCTTCACTTGAAGCCCGAAGTTAGAGAACGGATTTGGAAAGGGGAATATGTGGAGATTTATTCGCTCCTTCCCTTGGAGGATGTTCCTCCTCCGGAGAAGGAGTTGAAAGACCGGTATCGGAAAATTCCCAAACATTACGGGAATTGGATTCGGGTTTTTTCTATCCTTGCCAGTGTGATTGGCGAGAAAACCCCCGAAAAATGTTGCTCCCTGTTTTGCTACCAAGACCAGATTTGGAATGCATGCAGGATATACGGGGGCCTCAGTTGGTGGCGCTATGACGAGCAATTCCGGCAGAGGATTGCTTTACGGCCTACACTGGGTTGGGACCAAATGGACGTGGGGCTGTGGTTGGCCATTATGACCCGGCCAGCTTCTCATCAGGGGGGCCTAACGTCCTTTCTTGGGGGGGCCGGGGGAATGGGTTCGCCGCTTCCTCGGCCACGCCTCGGCGCCCAGGGGGATGCTGGCAGTTCAACGACGGCCAGTGTAAATTCGGGGCAGGCTGCCGCTTCAAGCACGAATGCTCGGGCTGTGGGGGTAGCCATCCTGCCTCCCGGTGTTTTAAACGCCAAAAGGGGGGTGATAGAACGGACTTGGGCGGAAAGGGGGATGACTCCGGTGGACGTCGAGGCAATGCGCCCTTGGCTAAACCGGTATAGGAATCGCAGGGCAGCGGATATTTTGTTACAGGGTTTTGAGTTCGGTTTTAGAATCCCTTTCTAGGATAGGGAGGTTTGTTTGCGTTTAAAGAATTTGCAGTCGGTTTATGAACATCCAGATGTGGTTCGGGAGAAGCTAGGCAAAGAAGTGGGCCTGGGCCGCATGGCGGGTCCTTTTGACTCCCCCCCGTTGGCTGACCTGAGAGTTTCGCCCTTGGGGGTGGTCCCTAAAAAGGAACCAGGAAAATTCCGGCTAATTCAGCATCTGTCATATCCTTATGGGGAGTCGGTGAACGACGACATCGATGCTGAATTGTGCCGGGTGTCTTATGCGTCCTTTGACTCAGCGATCAGAATGGTAAGGGCGGCGGGGATGGGGGCAATGATGGCAATAACCGATGTGGAGTCGGCGTTCCGTCTCCTTCCGGTCCATCCGGAATGCCACCAACTCCTGGGGTGCCATTTCGAGGGTTGCTTCTACGTCGACTTGTGTCTTCCCATGGGTTGTTCAATTTCCTGTTTTTATTTTGAAATGTTTTAGTACGTTCCTAGAATGGGTTATTCGGGAGGAGTCTGGGTGCAGCTCAGTTATGCACTACCTGGACGACTTCCTTCTGGTAGGCCCCTGCGGGACGCAGGTTTGCGGACACTTGTTGCGTACGGCCCAGGTTGTCTTGGCCTCATTTGGGGTCCCATTGGCGGCGGAAAACGGAAGGTCCCACCACATGTATTTGTTTCCTGGGCATAGAAATTGATTCCATAGCGGGCGAATGCCGGCTTCCCCGGGACAAACTGTTGGGCCTTCGGGCGGACGTTTCGGGGGCTCTGGGCTTGAAAAAGATTCAGCTTCGGGCATTGCAGTCCCAGTTGGGTAAGCTCAACTTCGCTTGTAAAATCATGCCGATGGGGCGGGTGTTTAGCAGGCGTTTGGCAGCGGCTACGGCAGGTGTCTACCGTCCACACCATTATATACGGCTGACGCGCCCCTTACGGGACGACCTGGCAGTATGGGATGATTTTCTAAGTCGCTATAATGGACGATCACTGTGGCAGGCGCGGGAGGTGTCCAATGCAGATCTTCACCTTTATACAGATGCTTCGGGGTCAGTGGGTTATGGCGCGATTTTGGGATCCCAGTGGTCAGCCGAAACCTGGCCTCCGCTCTGGGGGCCAGCGGGCTTGACAAAAAACCTAGCTTTCTTAGAGCTATTCCCCATCCTGGTGTCCGTGGTATTATGGGGATCCTCTCTGCGGGACCGCAGGGTGGTTTTCCATTGCTACAACATGGGGGGGGGGTGATGGCAGTGAACAACCTGACGGCATCTTCCCCACCGGTGATACGATTGCTGCGGCTGCTGGTCCTTCACTGCCTTGACTATAACGTGAATTTTCGGGCTGTTCATATTCCTGGGGTGCATAACGTGATGCACTTTCTCATTCACAGTGGGCGGCATTCTGGGCAGCGGCACCGTGGGCGGATCCGGAGGGTATCCCGTGCCCGTCAGCTCTGTGAAACCTTGGGTTGGGCGAATAGCTCAGTGGGTTTGCCAGTCCGTCTCTGGATCCACTTGGAAGCGTTATGGTAATGTCTGGGGAGAATGGTTAGATTTGGAATCAGCCGGTGGCGGTTTTACAGATGATGGGGCTCGCTTGGAAGGTTTGCTGTGGTTGCTCTGGCATTGGGATGCAGCAGGTGTGTCACCAGGGGCGGTAACTGCACGAATATCGGGCCTTAGTTTTTGGTTCCGGGCCTCCGGGTTCTGGGATATTACTAAGGAGTTCCTGGTTCGTCAGGCTAGGGTCTCCGGATGTTTTGCTTATTCACCTGGGGGGAAATGACCTGGGTTCGGTCCCGGTCTGGAATCTCTGTGAGATCATCAAACAGGACTTGGCGAGGTTACTGGTTCTTTTTCCGAACGTATCTATTGTATGGTCAGAGGTTGTACCCCGAAATTATTGGCGATGCGCGCATAATCAGAGGGCAATTGAGCGGAGCCGCATAAAACTGAACAAACGGGTGTCTAGGTTCGTGCTGAGCGTGGGGGGTGTTACCATACGACATCGGGTGTTCGAATCTGATGCGGCCAGGTATTTTAGAAGTGATGGTGTTCACTTCACTGAGGTGGGCCACGATTTATTTAACCTGGCATTACAAGAGGGGTTGGAACAGGCCATGGCGGTGGAGGTGGGTAGTCCCCGCTGATTTAAGGTGTTAAACGAGCGGGTCTGTGTCGGGGGTTGGCAGTCCTTGCCAGTAGGGGATGCGGTTTTTGGAAGCTAAGTTGGGGATATTAGTAGGAGAATGGTGCTCGGTCCTCCCCTGACCTTTCAACATGGCAGGTTGTTTTCGTGGACGTGCCCACTGAGCTAAGAGAGCCGGCTAGTGGTGAGCATTGTGGTGAGATGGACCAGGTACAGGTACGGCATCTCAAAGGACGAGGAGGGGAGGCGAGCACCTGGTTTTTGCTTTATTTAAGATTTGCACTATGTATGTATGTATGTTTAGGTTTAAATTGTTATCTGGCAAGGACTTAGTTATTTTGTCAGGCTGTGTTCTTTTATATAAATATATATATTAAAAGGATGGTGGTCGGCTGATACAGCCTGTCATGTGTTTTTTAATAAAATTGCTGTGGCTTTGTTTTACCATCACAGGTCTCGTGTCCGTTTATTGGAGGGTTTCAGTTGGGGGGTCGGTTATGGGTATGTATGGGGGGTTTTTATTCTATGTTTCAGGAATCAGGCATCTATCCCCTCTGCATGCATACAAGCACCCTGGTAATTATGCAATAGATGGACAGGGCATGTATGGGCGAGGGGGAGGACTGAGATGACTGATGGCTGCTGGGGGGGAGGGGTTTTAGGGGGGAGTTAATAAAATCCCTGGAACCCCTCTCCCCGGCAGCCATTTTAGTCGGTACACGCACTTGGTAGCGATTTTCCCACCCTCCCTCCCTTTTTTATTTGTATTTTGTTATATAACGTATTGAATCTCTTTTGTCGCAGCAGGCGGGGGTTGGCAGTCCTTGCCAGTAGGGGATGCGGTTTTTGGAAGCTAAGTTGGGGATATTAGTAGGAGAATGGTGCTCGGTCCTCCCCTGACCTTTCAACATGGAAGTTGTTTTCGTGGACGTGCCCACTGAGCTAAGAGAGCCGGCTAGTGGTGAGCATTGTGGTGAATATAATATGTGGTCAGAATATAGAGATGTTCTAATTCAACCTATGGTAAAAAAAAATACAAAATATTGAACAAAATTGTTATCACGTCTCTCTATACACCAGCATTGTCACAATAACCTAACATCTGCATTAAAGCCTGACCCCATGATACCAGGGAGTGGTGTTGCCTCCTCTGTTACCAAAGCAACAGAGAAGAGGTTTGAAGAAGGGGGTCACAGTGCACCCACTTGAGTGGGATCATGGCTGCGGAGCCCCTGACAGACTTAATGCGAGACTGAGGCAGCCGGCGATGAGGTTCTTGTCATGCAGATGTTAGGTTTGTGACAGAAGCCAATAAGTCCAGGGATACAGAAGTCAGGATAGTCAAGAAAGCCAACAGAAGGGTCCAGGGAACCAGAGATTAGGGGGGTCAAAAACAAAGCCAGGTCAAAATTGCAAGATAGACAAGACAATATAGGTAATACTATGCTGGAAAGCACAGACAATTGAGCAATGAGGTTTTGGCACTGGGAAAATTGAAAGGGCAGTGAAGCCCACCCCCCGTAACATCAGGGAGTGATGAGGCTTCCTCCATTGCAGAAGAGGCTAGAAGAATGGGCTCACAAAGCACCCACATGAGAATATGTTCATGGTCATGTATAAAGTATAGAATATGAGCTAGGGTCTACCGATATAAGAAGAACACTAGAAGCTGCAGATGTTAGGTTTGTGACGAGCTGAGGATGTTATGGTTTGTTACAAGTATAGAATATGAGCTAGGGTGTACCGCTATAAGAAGAACACTAGAAATAGACGCCAGTCTCCCACCACAACAAATAGATTTGTAATTGGATAGCATATAATTATTTCCCATTAATTCCCTGTGATTGTTTTCCCATATTTTCTCTTGGTTCAATTACAAATTTGATTTTCAATAGAGAGGAACCATTATGGGGACCAGGTTCCCCCTCAATTATCTTCATGGCAGATTGGGAAAACCAATCAGTGTGGAATGGTAATGACTCAAGGCTGCGAGCCTGGCACTCTATAGAAGATGCACTGATGATGCATTCTTCATTTGGAATGAGAAGGAAGATGATCTGAAATATTTTTTGTCAAGTTAAACAATAACAACTGAATATTGAATTTTCTAGATTTAGAAATGTTTATTGAAAATGGCTATTTAAAAAAATGGAACTTTTTAAAAAAAAAAAAGTTGATTCTAACAATGTTATCTACAAAGAGGGTTTTCAAGATCCCCTCTGTCTGAAAAGTGTCCCTAAAGAGCCAGTATATGCGCTTAACACCTACCTGACCAGTGACATACAAAAAATGCAATTGCTGACAATTGACATGCCTGTTGATCAGTGGTTGCTGCCTATGCATTGATGGTGTGGCTAAGATGCCTCCATGCCACACCAAAATCCTCCCCCCCAGGGCACTTGTATAACTGATTTTAAGATAAGGGATACTCAACCTGTAATACACTGAACCAATTCTGCTATTTTAAAGAAGTGAAGAATTTAAATTAAAGAAATCTTTTTACTTGTTTACCATCTTTTGTCTAACCCTAGACTATCTCCTGAATATATCAAACTACAATAAGCCAAGCTAATGACCACTAGATTTATACACACACCAAAAGCACCTCCCCTAACGACACCTTAGGGGACCTATGCAAATCACTAGCAAACACCTAACTTTTCAATTCAGATTCCTTGTCTATTCAAAACAGGAAATCTACAATCAACAAAAACCTTGACCAAATGACTCTTGCCTGTACGAGTAGAAAAGAAAGACTGCTGAAAAATCAACTCTCCACAATATCGGCATCTGTACTTACAAAATGGATGTAAACTGCTGAAAAATGCTGCCAAGCTACACTTATTTTACTTAAAAGGTATAGTAACATTGCAGTATAGGTTGATAAAACCCCCATGAAAAACACAACTTCTTCTCTGATATTGTGAGGATAAGGACAGGAGACCAGTATACAGATAGAAAGATACTAAGATTATAGATCAATGGTAGTACTCACTGGGGTGTTAGTAGGAAGTTAGCCTCCAGCAGAATACACGTGGAAAGGTTCAGTGTTTTAACAGTTCAGTTTGATATAATCCACAGGATAAATCAGCATAACCCAGCAAGTGTAATAATTGTAATCCATAGGGTAAATCAGCATAGAACCAGCAAGTGTTATAATTGTAATCCACAGGATAAATCAGCATAACCCAGCAAGTGTAATAATTGTAATCCACAGGGTAAATCAGCATAGAACCAGCAAGCGTAATAATTGTAATCCACAGGGTAACTAAGCATAGAACCAGCAAGCGTAATAATCCACAATAGTAGCAGGAGGCCAAGAGCACAAGGGTTAATAGCAGCACTGAACAACAGCAGAAGGTAATGCTAAGCAATAACACTTTACCAAGTGAGAGTTCCAGGGACCGTCCAGGTCAGGGGCACAGGAAGATATCAAATGATGAAAACAGGAAGAGGTCGGGGTGACAAGCAGGCAAAAGGAGGTCCAAATAACATTCTGGGGTCTGGGTAACAGAAGGCAGGCAAACGAAAGACAGTCCAGGATCAGCAACAATAGATAAAAAAAAAAACGCTAGGTACATGAAACACGAGAATCACTAAGCATAGTGGAGAGCTTGGTGATTCCTTTTAAACTATCGCGCCAAACAAGGGGCGTGATGTCACAGCGAGTGTGTCCGCTCGTTGAGTGACACTCTGGGAGGAGGATCCTGTGATACTCCGTGACACCCAGAAAGAACTGGGTACTCCAGAGATGTGCTTCATAGCGGAGCCTGACAGCTATTCATTCTGTTGTAGCTCAGGCATCCATTAACCCTCTGCCTTTCACCTAGCAATCTGAGTTTAGTCTCTCATTTATGAATCCTAAGCCCCTTTTACTGAAGCTTGGTGATTCCTTTTAAACTATCGCGCCAAACAAGGGGCATGATGTCACAGCGAGTGTGTCCGCTCGTTGAGTGACACTCTGGGAGGAGGATCCTGTGATGCTCCGTGACACCCAGAAAGAACTGGGTACTCCAGAGATGTGCTTCATAGCGGAGCCTGACAGATATTCATTCTGTTGTAGCTCAGGCATCCATTAAACCTCTGCCTTTCACCTAGCAATCTGAGTTTAGTCTCTCATTTATGAACCCTAAGCCCCTTTTACTGAATCACTTAATACATTACGTTTTTCCTCTATGCCAAGGAGTAAGGCTCAAGCAAACACCTTCTGAAACTGGGGATTCCTTTATAACACATAGAGTAAGGAGCATCTAAAAGTTATAAACTGCAATATAAATAGCGCTTATAAAACCAAATGTCTGGCTATCCTTTCATATAAAAATAACAGGAGCATCCATTACTACATATTTATAGGACTAATGAGAATATGAATGGTTAAGTCAGTTTTGCCGCACCTTGCTGTCAGATTTTGTCCTACAGTGGATGCCGCTGCATTTAACCGTCATATATGTGCAATGCATAGTTTTATAAAAATCCCTGTTAAGAACAGCTGATATGAATTTTTCCTTGGGTACATTGCACCGAATTCAATTTTGGTCCATGCTCACTGAGGCCAGCTCCTCCTAATTCTATGACACCTCAATCTGTGCAATGCGGCTTGCAAATGTCAGATACTCCCTACATTTAAAAAAAGTGATGTAAGAAGTAGTAGGGTTTTAAGTTTTGTCATCTCCTGTTTCTCTGTATATCATCTTGATGGCAATCCTCTCCACTGTGCAGCACTGTGGAATTAGCTGATTATATAAAATATTAATGATTACCCAAAGTGGCATTGTATTTGCTAGTTGGTTGATGCTCTATCATAACATAGGAACATTTTACAATTTAGCTTGTAAGTTTCTCTCAAACTAAACTGACAACATCCAAAAATGACTAAAACAGGATGCACATTTTTCCTATCTTATCTTAAGACAGGAAAACAAAAAGTAACGGCTGACATGCATCAATCAATTATTTTTTCAGATTTGAAATCTAAAAATAAATAAATACTTAAATAAAAAGAATTGTAGGTGAAATTAACCTAAAATTTGGATTGTTATAGCTTAGTGGTCCCTATGGATTAAGCAATTCAGCCATTCAATTGAGCAGTATTTTGTTTCTCAAAATCACATGAGTGAGCCCAGCGCCGCCATCAGAAATTTCAGGGCCCCTTACTGAAAAAAATTCTGCCCCCCCACATATTTTATCAATTAATATGTGACTAAAAGCCTGGTGTCCACATCAGCTGGATGTCACATATTAATTGATAAACTATCAAGAGGGGGCACATAATGTGACCAGTGATCTGTAACAAAATCCAGACAGATAAAGTCAGTGTCAGATGAGATAACCCCTGGATTGCTTGACAGATATAGGCAGTGTCAGAGAAGTTAACCCCTTGGGTGGCTAGACAGACCTAGGCAGTGTCAGAGGAGTTAACCCCTTGGGTGGCTAGACAGATCTCGGCAGCGTCAGAGGCGTTAGCCCCTTGGGTGGCTAGACAGAGGCACTGTCAGAGGAGTTAATCCCTTGGGTGGCTAGACAGATATAGGCAGTGTCACAGAAGTAAATCCCTTTGTCCACATACTCCATCACACACATATACAGATAGTCTGTCACTCAGACTACACACTGATATACACACACTCTTATTCACACTGACATACAGACACTCTCACTCACACTGACATACACAAACACTCACTCATACTGACATACATACACACTCTCACTCACACTGACAGACACACACACTCACTCACACTGACAAACACACTCACTCACACTGACATACACACTCACTCACACTGACATACACACACTCTTACTTACACTGACATAAACGCAAACTCACTCACTCACACTGACATACACACACTCACTCACACTGACATACACACACACTCACTTACACTGACATACACACACGCTCACTCACACTGACATACACAGACACTCACTCACACTGACATACACACACTCTCACTCACACTGACATACACACACACTCACAGTGACATACACACACTCTCACTCCCACTGACATACACATACATACACTCACTCCCACTGACATACACACACTCACTCACACTGACATACACACACTCACTCACACTGACATACACACACACTCACTCACTCACTCACACTGACATACACACACTCACTCACACTGACATACACACTCACTTACACTGACATACAAACTCTCACACTGACATACACACACCCTCACTTACACTGACATACACACACAAACACACACACTCACACTGGCACACTCTCACTCACACAGACATACACAGACACTCACTCACACAATGAGTGGGCCCTGGGCAGATGGCCCGTTTTTTTTTTTTCTGTTAACATTTTTTATTTTTTTAAAGGGCTGGGCCCTGAGTGAGCCAATCAATACACTTCATTTAATATTATATATTAAAATAATGAACACTATTTTTTTTGTTTATTTGTGAGGTTATATGACATAGGGAAGGGCTGGCAAACATGGCAATTGACCACAGGTTGCTCCCTAACCTGACTGCATCTCTTTATACTTATAAATGCTCCACTGCCACTTTTCACCTTTAAATTACTTTTAATTTTAACCACTTCTATTTTTTTTTCAATATAATTTATTAAATTTCAAATATAAAATATAGACAATACATAAACATACATTTAAAGTGCATACCTCATTACATACAATAAGTTCAAAAATAGACATTTCAGATGCTTGATTCCATACATAGTATAGGGGGTCATATTTCCCAAAGTTCCACTCTATTTTATATATATTAGCTACCCGATCCATATTCCTGTTATCCTATGTTTCTTTCCTTTTCTTTTCCCATTCCTTTTCCCTTTCTCGTTTCTCTTTCCCCTTCTTTCCCCTTTTACTTTGCATTCTTTGGTCGGTTATATCTTAGGCGTTATCTAATTTGCTTTTCCCTTTCCTTTTTTTCCTCCCCTTCTCTTCTCTCTTTCTCTGTAGGGGATGTCTAATTTTCATTAAAGTTTACTTAGAGTAAATCATTTACCCTGTATATATGTAAATCTTAAGTTTATCTGTGTAGGAATCTTTCCCCTATTGTCCTTTCTTTCCCCCTTCTTTAATGATGTGTCTGGGTATCCTTTGCCCCAACTTGTTAGCATCACTCCATGCATACTTCCCACTTACTCTCATTTTGCTGCTGGACTGCCGTCAGAGAGAGGGCCTATGGCGGGTTGGGGTATGGCCCCCTGTTGTGCTCCGCTAATTCTATCGTGCAGGATTGGAACTCCGAAGTCGTAAATGTCTTGGGTTCAGCAAGGGTCCGACTAGGTTCCCCTGCAGACCCCGGCGCTTCTTACGCCCTTCCAGACCCTTTATTCCTTTATTAGGTCCCATTTTGACCATAACCTGTCATATCTTTCTCTCCCTTCTATTTCTACACCATAGAAATAACTTTCTGCTTTTGCCTGAAAGTCTATTTGTGTTTTAATTTTTTTCCATACTGGGACCTCCACTTGGTTCCAGTTTCTAGCTAGGGAGATTTTGCAGGCGATTATTATATTTATATACAGAATTCTTTAATTACTGTTCCAGTTTGGAAGATCCATATGAAAGAGAAGGTTCTGTGGGGTTAATGGTCCTTTGTAGTTAACAATATCTTTAGTACCGTATTTGATCTAATATAAGACGAACCTGATTATAAGACGACCCCCCAAACTTTGGATATTCCTGTAATATATTTAATAAAAATTATGATATTAAACAAATGCATTTCTTGTTTTTATTTCCTTTTATGTGCCAATGCTGCCTCTCTCCTCCTCTCCCCAGCTTGGTCTCTCTCTCTCCCCTCAGCGTTATCTCTCTCCCCCTCCCTCCCACATTGTCTCTCCCTCCCCCAAACTTTTCTCTCTCTCTCTCCTCAAACTTTTCTCTCTCTTCCCACCTCCCTCCCTCCTTTTCTCTCTCTCCCCTCTCCACCTCACCTTGTTTCTCCCCCCTCCACCTTACCTTGTTTCTCTCCCGCCTCCCCTTGTTTCTCTCTCCCCGTCCCCTTGTCTCTCTCCCCCTCCCTCCCCTTGTGTCTTTTTCCCTCCCTCCCTTCCCCTCACCTTTTTTCTCTTTCCCTGGTGGCTAGTGGGGGCAGCTGGGGGATGTCTGCATGATACGTGCAGACATCCTGCATGCTACCCGACACTTCCGTCTATTATGATGGACAGCCGGTCTGCCCTGGCTGCCCAAATCTCCTGGTGGCTAGAGGGGGCAGCTCTGCTGGGGACCTGGATCCCTGTCTTATAGTCTGACCTCGATTTTAGGTCAGAATATAAGACGACCTAGAAAATAAGACAAGGGGTCTTTTTCAGAGCATTTGCTCTGAAAAAAACATTGTCTTATATTCGAACAAATACGGTATTTCAATCATTTTACTTTTGAGCTCCGCCAGGGCCATGCATTCCCACCATATGTGTATCTGTGTGCCCCTTTGTTTCCGGCACAGCCAGCATATGTCGTTCGACTCTATCGAGAACTTTGCTAATCTTTCTTGCACCATGTACCATCTGTGCACCAATTTATAAAAATGTTCCTGGCTATTAATGCAATGGACTGCCTTTCTGACCTCCCTCCAGGCTCCTAACCAGCTCTGAATCGTGAAAACTTGCTTCAGGTCCAACTCCCATTGGAGAATGGCCCAAGGTTTCTCGATATCCTCTTCTCTTGCAAGGAATCCCTGAATTTTAGAAATGGGACATTTTGATGAACTGGCTATAAGCAATTTATCCCATTCTGACACTACCGCAGGAGGCCTCTTTGCAAGAAAAGATTTTTCTTCTTTTTCTTTCTTCATGTATTTAAATAGTTCTGCTTAAATCAGGGAAGGGCGCTATTTGCCTTCAATAAATAGGTCCTCAATTCTTTCTACCCCCATGTTCTTCCATAAGGCATAATATGTATTGGTGAAGCCTGGGAGATCATATTTTTGTATATTTTGTATGATTGTATGATTTCCCTGACTGATTTGGGCTTATCTTCCATACCTCCCCAAAATTCCTCAGGCAGCCAATTAAGTGTAATTAAGTCCATGTTTTTGTAATATACTTTTTCTATATCTATCCACCCTGTCCT
Source organism: Pelodytes ibericus (assembly GCA_036172795.1). Lineage (NCBI taxonomy): Eukaryota > Metazoa > Chordata > Amphibia > Anura > Pelodytidae > Pelodytes > Pelodytes ibericus. The sequence continues at coordinate 166,695,474 of CM069861.1, read as the reverse complement.
TTTTATCTGGGGTTTGTTCCAGGCAAGTCCGTGTGCTAACAGGCATGCATCAGAGATCCTGCGGAGATCCGGGTAACCAAGTCCATCTTTATTTAGACTGCGTTTAAGAGTCCGGCTGGGGATTCGTGGTTTCCTAGCTGCCCAGATAAAAAAAAATTTTTTAATTTTTTTATTTTTATCTTTATAGTGGACATAACAAACATTAAGACTTCGTCAATACATACAGTACATCACGGTCAGAAACAAAAAAAAAAACAGACGAACCAGACGAACCAGATACATTTTGAAAAAATTAAATCAAAATCTCTCAGGATGAGATTTGACACTCTATATGGAACCACTCTAAATAAGTACACTAATTTAGGAAGGATATAAGCTTTTAAGACATTAACGCGGCCAAGCCATGAAATCTCAATCTTAGCCCATCGTGACGTCATGGCTTGGAGCTCCTGTAAGGCCCTAGCGTAGTTTATTCTAACAACATTTTCTAGTCTGGGTGGGATTTTAATACCTAGATAGTCAATTATCTCCGATCCCTTTTCTTTTCTCCCAAATTACTTCACCGATTCCTTTTGACCTTCCGTCAGATATAAGGATATTATTTGTGTCTTTTCCAAGTTCAAACTATAATTCGACAGAGTTCCGAATAGCTCTATAGTTTTCAAAAGTGCTTGGATTGATGTCTGTGGTTCTGACAATGTCAATAGTACATCATCAGCATATAGTTTTATAAGGTGTTCTCTTTGGCCAATTGTAATACCCTGCTCTTTTTGTGATCTCCGTAGATGTTCAGCGAAGGGCTCCATTACCAAGGCATATAGTAAGGGCAAGAGGGGACACGCCTGTCTAGTACAATTTTGTATATCAAATGGTTCCAAGGCCATAGAGGGCCCTTTGATCCTAGCGCTAGGGTATGTATATAGCGCCATAATGGCATCAAAGACCATACCTGTTATTCCATACGCCCTGAGGGTTTCTGCTAAGAATCTCCAGTCCACTTGATCGAAAGCTTTTTAGGAGTCCAACGCCACTATGATAGAGGGTGTCTTGAGATGATGAATGTTATGCATAATATCTAAGACTCTACATATGTTATCTGATACCGACCTTCCGGGCATGAAATCTGTCTGGTCTGGATGCACCATATCTAGAATAATTTTGTTCATTCTTCCTGCTATCATTTTTGATGATATTTTAACATCTAAATTAATAAGGGATATCGGTCTATAATTACTCAAAATGGTGGGATCCTTCTCTGGTTTTGAGATCGGGGAGATAGATGCCTCAAGCATCTACCTCAGAAATCCCTCCTCCCTGGCAGCAGCATTGAATACTCTCGTTAACAGAGGAGTAATAGTTGGACTTAGTATTTGAAAAAAAATAGTGGAAAAGCCGTCCGGACCCGGTGCTTTCCCCTTCTTTAAGTCATTAATTGGTTTAAAAACCTCATCTTGGGTTGATTTAATTTGTCCAGTTTCTCGCTTGAAATTTTCGGGAGTTGGAGTTCCTCTAGGAATTTTGAGATCTCTAGCTCTGTTACATTTGTTTAGATGACATAGGGAAGGGCTGGCAAAGATAGCAATTGACCACAGGCTGACCCTGACGGCATCTCTTTATACTTATAAATTCTCCACTGTCACTTTTCAACTTTCAATTACTTTTACTTTTAACCACTTCTCACTTCTAAATGCCACAATGAGACTTTCTATCCAAATGTCTTGTCTGTCTCGCAATCTCTGTACCTTATCTGTTAGTATATCTGTCTTGCCTGTATATCTGTATCTACGTCTGAAAATAACAGGAGGACTGATTAAGTTGCTCCATGGGCCACTACATTGTTTTTGCCTTCCAGGCCAAAAGTTGTCAGACCACCCCAAGACATAGAGCAAGGTCATCCACGTGAGATTTACATATATCTTTATTTACTTTGCTCAGACACATTTTATTTGTTTAAGAAAAAAGTACAACTTCAATATACAAATAATTCATTTGTAATTTAAACAAAGTCATTAACTGTTTTATTGAATAAAGCAAAAATGCTGATTATTGAGATGCAATCTGAAAGAACAAACATAATGCTTTCTTAAGTTTCAACTTACAAAACATGGTTTGCAATCACTTTGACGGCCAACATGGTTTCCCTGGAAGTTGGCTTTATTAGGTATTCTGGAAGTAAAAAGCCATACTCCTCATCATCACCACGAAGCTCAAAGACAAATGAGTATTTAATTCCTTCTTCAAAAGTCCAGTCAATAGAAGCACCTGAGACTTCGTCTAAATATGAAACAGTACATTAGTTAGTATTTATTATTATATTCAAGAGTTGTGTATATACAATGCAAATATGAACTATCCCAATACACCTAAAATAACAATAAAAATCGTGCAGAAAAGTGATGGTGCACAATCTTAAGTATAAAACAGAAAATCCTTGAGTCTGTTTGTTTGTCTGAGGCTGGAGAAAACTCTGATATCATGAAATTTGCACAGCGTATTCACACAGGAATTTCTAGGTTAATGCAACTATGTTCAGCTCTCAATATGTTCCTTTCCTGAGTTTTGAGTTAATTTAGTTTTGAGGTGAGTAGACACTGCATAAAATCTGAAATTTTATCTAAAAAAAAAGTTGATGGGCCATTGTTTTACATCACCGTGTTGTTATAATCTCCTTTTGTCCATCCCCAATGTCCATACTGTCAACATTCAGGACAGGTCTTCAGGATGGAAATCGAATTTGCTGCTGTGCTACTGTATTAATACGGTAGAAATATGGAGGAACCTATGTAAATTTCAGAAATAATTTTTACAGATATCAACATGAATGACCTGAATGCTGACATTCTGGACATTGGGGATGGACAAAAGGAGATTATGGTAAAGTAGAACAATGGCCCATCAACTTCACAACACTTACAAGATTTTTAAGCTGATTGGAAAGATTTGGGGTATATTGGGGTCATTTCAAAAGCGAATTTTTGAGCTACACAATATGCCCTGATGTGACGCCGAATAAACTTGCAATTAGGCCACCATGTCCAAATACACGCTTTTAAAACGCAAAGCACACTGAAATACACCAAACTGAGGAGCAGCATCAAGAATCTAAATCCTGGGGGAAGCCAGGTAGTACTGCAAGTAGGAGTAAAAAATTACACTTATCTTCACTTTTCATTCCCTTTTAACATGTAAAGATAAAATAGGAGACGATCATGGTGAAGCATGTCACAGATTACAACTGTGCTGTATTTACAGCATGGCAAAGGAGCAGAGTATATTTAAAACAAGAAAAACAACAACAAGAGGACATAGTCCTAAATTAGAGGGGCTAAGATTTAAAAGTAAAATCAGGAAGGATCCAAGAGGGTATCCCTGTGGCTGTTAATAAACCTAATATATTACAGATTTGCCTCAAAGTTAAAATTGAGGCAAAATGCTAAATAGGTAGGGAACGAGAGAACATAAGAATATTCACTTAAGTTGCACATAAAATATAGCATCTGCTTGCATGTTAGTGTCATGCACCCTTTATATACTCCATTAGCCTTGGACAGTGTAGCTACCTGCAAGTGATGTGTAGTACATACATTTTTTACAAGACTTTAACTGTAACCTCCATGAAAAAATGTGGTCATTTCCGAGGAGTCCTTACACTATAAATACAATACTAATCATTTGTTTTAACAAATTTGGAGGGCCACTTCAATCTATATTATTTCTCTCTAGTCATCCCTTTGTAACTTTGATGAAACAAACTTACAAATTGTAGTAGCTATTTGTCCATATGTGTATTTGGTACCATAGAGGCTCGATAAGGCATCTACTGCAGAAACAGCAATTTCATCCTATAAATAAAAGTAACAAAAGAATAAATTATTATTATATTTTTACTATAAATATATTGTAGTACTTAGTCAAAGGTGTGCTACCTTTGGTTTACTTCCATGTAGACTGACACAAATAATTACTGTACCCCCTGCTAGAAATGGTACACCATTAACATTCAATGATGCTGAAAAATATGTCTGTCCTCTATTCGGGGCTGGTGCAAGGATCTTTGCCACCCTAGGCAAAACCTACTTTTGTCTCCCCTTGGACCCACCGTTTTTCACCCTGACCCCTTTGTGTTCATTTATATCCCACCTCTTTTAACTCCTTAGTGACATGACCTTTTGACCTTGTCTTTCCCTTGTGACATGGGCTGTTTTGACAATTCAACCCAAACCCTAAATGTAACCCAAACTCTAACCCTTATGCTAACCCTTAATTTATTTTAATTTTAATTTAATTGTAACCCTAACCCTTATGCTAATGCTAATTTCACTGTAACCCTAACCATTATTCAAACACTATCCCTAGATGTTAAGCTAATTTAGCCTTTTTCCATTACAATTTTGCTGACTGCCTCTAGAGGCAGTCTAGCAACAACATCAGAGCGATGGAAATTAAATGTTTTTTCCCTTCCCACAAGAGGGCAGCAGCCATATTGGTGGAGCATGTTGCTCTCTAATATGGCACCCGCGATTCGCTGCGGGGAGCAATCGCAGGTGCCCTAGGCATCAAATTTCAGTGATGTTTAATGCCTCAACCTCAAGGCATTAAAGAATCACTGCCTGAGTGGTGTTTGTGAACTTAGATCGCAAACACTGCTCATTTAAGTGCAGGACTGACTAGGTCCATCCAATGTCGCCAACGGTTTGCCAGACAGGACAGACCTAGTCCATCCTATGTGAGGAAGGGGTAAATATTTGTTTCCTTAAACACACAATCACACAGTGTTACAAGCAGTCACACACACACAGAATCACACAGTGTCGCATGCAGTCACACACACAATCACACAGTGCTATATGCAGTCACACACACAATCACAGTGTCACACGTAGTTCCATACACACATACACAATCACACAGTATCACATGCAGTCACTGACAATTTCACATGCAGTCACACACACAATCACATAGTACCACATGTAGTCAGACACACAATCACACAGTACTACATGCAGTCACCCACTCACAATCACACAGTGTCACATACACAGAAATTCACACAGTATCGCACACACAGAAAATTCACAGTGACAATTTATACCAGCCTGGGGGAAATGGGGGAGGGCGCCCCAGAATATCTGCGCCCTGGACTGGCGCCTACGTTACCTAAAGGTGGTACTGGTCCTGCCTCTATTAAAGAGACAGTTCCATGTAAAGATCCTTAGATATATGTTGCATCAAGTAAAGCAAAATGAAACAAATCTGCCTTATCAGTTTTAGCCCTCAACACTTCTTACAGTCTGCATCTAATGTGATAGAATAGAATGTAATGTAATAGAATGACCGCACTGTATTTAATTCACCTCTGTGCTGAAGTTTATTGCTAATTGCTGTGCTAAGAAAAGAAATGTTATATGTGGGTCAAAATGCCAAATTGTGCAAAACTCACTTACCAGTTTTTTGTGATTTGGTGTTTGGTCCTGTTTATATCCATAAGGGTACATTAACATTTGCCCATAGCTGTGGAAGCTGATATATGCTTTTATAGAAGGGAGGTTTTCTCGTATGTATGCAGTAAGAACTTTTGTTTCCACTTCAGATTCAGGACCAGATCCAGCATATGCATCCCGACATGGATTTTTACTGGTTCCAACAGCTTGAAAAATAATGTACCGTAGTTAAATACAAAAGGAACTTAACTTTGCAGCTGAAAAAAAAACAGCGAATTATGCAAAAGATGTTTTTGCAAACCCAGAATCTTTAGCGGTCTACTCAATATGTGCCAACAGTTGCGCCGAAATTGGTGCCTCTGAATTTCTGAATTATTTGGCGCATATACCGGGTCAAGCGAACAAATATGCCCTTAATTGCCTCCGAATAGGCCCTCAATTTGGACATCATAGCCTATTATAGGCCACTACCTGCTGAAACCAAAGGCACCAAAAGCACACCAAACCAAAATGGTAGCCTCTATTCTCCCCATAGACTTCCCGGAATGAACGAATAAGTAAACAAACAAATAATAATAGTTAAAAAAATTAACCCTGTTGGAGACCCCATAATATAATAAATAGGTCTGGGAGCTGGCCAGATGCTGTCCGCAGGCTCCTAGACCTGTGGCCAAATACTGTATAAAGGCCCTCAGACCTAATCAAATAATTCAAAAGTGTCAAAGTAGGTTAAGCATAATATGGCCATATATAGGACTAAATCTCCAATTTTGTGAGCTTAAAAAGGTGTTGTGTGAGTGTGTGTATGCCTTTGGATTTTGTATAACTTTTTGGTCTCCAGCACCACCCACTTATAATAAATGCTAGTTTAGGTGAGTGCATTCCTTTTGTATATTTGATTTTGAATAGGCTTCTGGTTTAGCACCTCTCACCTTCACAGGTGCTCCATAGGTGGTGTACAGACCTATACATTACAGGATTTTTTCTGCATTGTACAATAGGAAGGCCTTTTTGTCCCTGGTAAGCAATACACATGAAGTGATTAGCCCCATAAACAGTATTTAGTGTTAGGACCCAGCAATATTGTAGTACTTTGACATAGTGGTGGGCTAAGCATAATATGGCCATAAATCTCCAATTTTGTGACCTTAGAAAAGTGTTTTTAAGTAGCTTTAATGAAATCTAGCACTTTAAGATCTTGTAACCTGTGTGATGTGAGTACGCTGATCCCTTTGGACTTTGTATGTAAATATATATATATATATACAAAATCCAAAGATCAGCGCACTCACCTCAAAGCAGGTAGGAGAAAAACTCTTAAAGCTATAGGTTACAATAAAGCTACTTAAAAACACCTGTCTTACTAAGATAAAAAATTGGAGATTTAGTCACATATATGGCCATATGATGGTAAGCCCACCACTACGTCAAAGTACTCCAATATTGGTGGGTCCTAACCCTAAATACTGTTGCTTATGGGGCTTAATCTCTTTATATGTATTACTTACCAGGGACCTGGTAGTATTTTAACAGTATTTAGTGTTAGGACCCACCAATATTGGAGTACTTTGAATACATGTAATCCTATTGCTATTCTATAAACCGAACGTTCGGTTTATAGACTTTCGGCATTTGTAATAGTACTATTACATTCATTACAAATGCCGAAAACCGGAATACATAAATTTATGAATGGAGACTCTGTCTCCGTGTAGTGAAAGCCAATAGTACTACTATTACATTTATTACAAATGCCGAAAGTCTATAAACCGAACGTTCGGTTTATCGGCTGTCGGCTTATGGTATACATGTTATCCTATTGCTATTCTATAAACCGAACGTTCGGTTTATAGAATAGCAATAGGATTACATGTATTACATAAGCCGACAGCCTATAAACCGAACGTTCGGTTTATAGACTTTCGGCATTTGTAATAGTACTATTGGCTTTCAATACACGGAGAGAGAGTCTCCATTCATAAATTTATGAATGGAGACTCTGTCTCCGTGTAGTGAAAGCCAATAGTACTACTATTACATTCATTACAAATGCCGAAAGTCTATAAACCGAACGTTCGGTTTATAGGCTGTCGGCTTATGGAATACATGTAATCCTATTGCTATTCTATAAACCGAAAGTTCGGTTCAGGGTACAGGGTACAGGGTCAAAGTTTACTCAATGTTAACGAATAGGGGGTGGACCGAACATCGCAATTGTTCGCCCGCCGCGGAGAACGCGAACCCGCTATGTTCGCCGGGAACTATTCGCCGGTGAACTATTCAGGACATCTCTAAGGTAGACCTCATTTTGTCCTCACACAACCTCACTTTGGTTAAAAGTTATGAAAACTAGGGCAATCCTGTGAACTGCATCTCCAGTAAATCTCAACCAACCAAGTATAAAAGCTCACATCAATAAGGGTTGTATACATCTTAAGTGTTCCTACTTAGAAGGGACAGAGATTATTATTTTTGGTTTGTAACTGTATCACTTCCAGAGCAGTAAAACATATAATAAATTGTATTTAACTGCAGTAAATGTGGTTTTATATACATTTGTGTCAATAAAATAATTTATTATTATTATGACTCATCAAATTAGAAACATATAATTTATTGGCCGATAAGAACCCAAATCCCATCTAGTCTGCTTCTCCGCTAAGGATAGCAGTTATCTCAGACTCCAGTTTAGTATGGCATGTTACTTACTGTTCCAGGAAATGTTGAAGTTTCTGTTGAGGTCAGTGCCAATACAGTCAACATTAGGATTTCGATTTTTTCTCCACATGCGGTCCTTTAAAAAAACCACATAAGTGACAAGAAAAATTACCAATTTCTTCTCAAGTGGAAATTGTTATAAAAACATTTTGCTTCAAAAATAAGGAAATTATTGGCAAAGGAACAACAAAAACACACACAAAAAAACAACATATTGGAGGATAATTGTCAACAGTGGAAGAGTGTCATGGTTATGCGGGTTATGCATGTTTAACCCTTTCTTGACCCGACTATTTACTTATGTTGTACCATTTTGGATAAGGACTGTTTTAACATGTCTACGGTGTTTTTGTTTAACTGTAATTTTATAAACCATTTCTTTTTAACATTATTGTTAGTGACATTATAACATTGATATTTGTCATGAATCTCACAATATTCATATTTTTCAAATGTAGACAACCCAGATTCTGTAACTTTTTATGCAGCCATTTTACCATCAATCTTTTCCAAATTTTGTGGTAGCCATTTATTAAATGTTTTATTTTCCACACACATTGCACTTAAGGAATTCATTTACAGGTGTTGTTTAGTGTTACTGAAAAAACAACACCATAATATATGTTTAGCAACTTCCCCTGAGTACAGTGATTTTGGATACAGCCATTGCAGCTTTCAAACATGGACTTTTTTTTACATATTGCATTGCAGACTTCCTTTTCATATTATGCTCAGCCATCCAAAAGATAAGTTAGCATCATAAGAAATGTAGTCTATAGCCTGGAGCAGAGGTCTTTGCTCCCTTGTAATGCAGCAAGGAAGGACTCACCTGATAATGCATGGATGAACTATAGAGCTGCTTAAGTCCTTCCCTACTGCTGTTTTTTTTTAATGAAATGTCACTGGAGGACCACAGACAGTGCTAGGAGTTGCCAATAGAAAGGACAAGCCTTACTACCTCCATAAATAAAATCAATGAAATGGTATATGCTGCAGTAACCATAATCCTGGAAATACTTGGCTACATGATCAAGAAGAGCAGCCCTAAATATTCCACCTGGAAAATGAGATTAGAGGCTAAGATCAAGGCAACTCGGAGAGATGTTAGACATCTGAAGCCCTAGAAACGGCTAAACAAAGGCTCATAGCACTGGCTACCAGACCAGGGATATACACTAGAGATGCAGAGGCCAATGATAAATGCTCTGTTCTCCAAACATCCAAGGTGTACTCTCAACTGCACTACAACAACACAGTAACAGCAGAGCCACCAGCAGCAGAATCTGAACAGTACTGGAAGAACAAACAAAAAAGCAATATCGTGAGCTGGCCAAAATGAAGACCTAGAAGCTGCTGATGTGATGGAGCAGAAGCTGCTCACAATGTATGGGGGTTTTCCACCCCAAGTCCAACACCCAGAGACTGGAAATAAGGAGTCTGGTGGGTGTCAGAGCCACCATTCTGGATGAAACACAGAGCATTTGGGAATACACAAGTTAGATGCCACCCAAAGAAGAGCTGACAAAATGTCTGAAACAGCAACATGCATGGAAGGAAGAAATGCCATCTGTCCCTGGCCCTGTATGGGATGTACCATCGATAGATAGCTGAGATGGCTGACTTTGGGAAACCTACCACTGGCTGGATAGGGCTGGACCCAAAGACAGTACTGAGGCACTGATCATGGCAACAAGTATTAGATACATAGAAGCATGGATCTTGTCACGATCTGCCTCCAGTTGATCATCGGATTCCCCATTGCACGTGGCCGTTTACCTTCAGGGATGTCTCACCAAGTGTCGTCATGCAATGCAACATTTAAAAGGAATCGAAGCACCTAACACGGTGCTTGGTTATTCTCTTCAGTGAGCCTCCAAGTGTTATAGTTATCCGTTTTTTGCTTGTTATTGACCCCGGACTGTACCTGACTTCTGATTCTGTGCATGTGCTCCTATTACCTGGATTGTTACTGCTGATTCTTCTCTGGTGCCCTTGATCTTGGACTGTCTATTATTTTGCTGGTTTGCCATTGACTTTGACCCTGGATTACCTGACTCCTCTTCTGCCTACTACTTTTGTACCTTGCCATTCCATATTCACTCTGTGTGCCACCTGCTAAGCTGTGTTACCTGCTACTGTGTGCCATCTGCTAAGCTATGCTACTTACAGGAAAATAACAGCTGAATAGATCTGCTAAGCTGTGTTACCTGCTACTGTGTATCACCAGCTAAGCTGTGTTACCTGCTACTGGGTTCTATCTGCTAAGCTGTACTATTTACAGATACATCGCTGCTGCATAGATCTGCTACGCTATATTAGTCTCTACAGTGTGCTACCTGCTAAACTGTGTTACCTAGTGGATTCAAAATTGGACAAAAGGTCTGTATCTTCCTGTGATTCTTAGTTGTGCTATTCAGTATATGCACACACAAACCTCATGCACTGAATGGCACTACTAAGTATAGCATTGTGCACAGGAACATCTGCACAGCATATGGGCTAAACTCTCCCAAGATGAGAGATTCCATGGAAGGTTGTGGAGAATAACAAGACTAAGAAGGAGTTTGAGAAACTGGAGAAGCAACAGGGCCTTAAAGAGGAACTAGAGAGGATGTGGAAAGGGAAGACCAAACTGGTACCAGTAGTGATAGGAGCACTTGCAACTCCTAAAACAACCATAGGGGTAAGAAAATATATACATATTTTTTGGTACATCATATGTAGGGAATGAATTAAGTGCAATGCAAACACATGTACACATGTGGTTCCTAATGAAACAAGTAAGTTAAAATGATACAATTTATTGGCTTCTTTGATTTGCAAGCTTTCAGTACCAAGTCGTGAGGTCCCTTCCTCAGGCATTAAACTAACAACTTGGTCTTGAAAGCTAACAATCAAACTCTCAGTCAGCCCATAAATAGTATCATTTTAACTCATTTCTTGTTTTTCCACTGCTAATTTGGTACTATACTTTTTAACTATGCGTTTATGCAAAACTGTGTTTGTTCACTAAAAAAAAAAAAAAGCATAAGGAAAACAGGAGTTTTCTCAACCCCACACTCTAAATACTGGCATTTATTTTCTCTTGTGAATGATTCTAAATTTCTTTTAAAGCATTTGTACAAAATACTTACATGAGTCCAAGTCCATACATATCCATCAGCATTGTACACAGGAATGACATGAAAGGTTACACTGTCCAAAAGAGTGGTGATATTTTTGTCTTTTCCGTATTCTCGAACTGCCTGTCAAGTAAGGAGCATATAACGTATACAATTACTATCTAATCATAGTCATATACTACTCACAATTTTGAAGACTAAAAAAAACTCTGTGTAGAGTTACATTTCAGTACTTTCTAGAGGTTTTCAAGTACATTATTTCAGGCATTGTCTGATTCCTGATGTCAGTTTAATTGCACATGATTTTTTTCTTTTATTGGTTTACTGTATTTAGTCATGCCTCTATATTGCATGGTGTGATATACTAATGTGGTGTCTTGGAAATATGGTAAACATTAGAAACATGCTTTTGGTTTTTTCACCAGAGCATAGCTGATTCTGTATTAATATATAAATATTTTTTTTCTGTACCTCACTCACAAACCATTGGCAGAAAGCCGGTGATATCCATTCCCGTGCATGGATTCCACATTCCATCATGATGACCTTTTTACCAGCTTTCTGTGTCCCAACCTTATAAGAAGAAGTATTTAAATATACCCAGTTATGATTATTTTAGATAAAATGCAATGTCATATGAATTTAACAGAGGTTGGCCAACTGAAGGCTAACTAGCTAACTAGCTCAATCCCACCACAATTTTAGTCCCAATCCCATTCACATGCCTCTCATTCAATATACGTCTAAACTGAAAGCTCATAAAGATGAGACTTTAATATTAATCCCTATGATTTTGTTAAGGGTACTTGAATTGGAAAGCCTAATCTGATTTTAGCTTATTCGAGGGAAGGTTCTGTACCTTGAGAAGTATTATTGGTCTTTTTTCATAGGTCTTTCCGATCTCCACAAAGGACACCAGTTTGGGATTTTTAAGAGCAATGGAATAAGCCCAGGCAGCCATCTGAACATACAAACATCTTATGTTAGTGACAATCTATGAGAATCTTTAGAATTTAGAAGGCGTTATGAGGATTAGCCAGCTGCTGACCTGTTCCCATGTCCTATATCGAGTATTTCTGGTTGAATCCCCCTTCTGATTTCCTTTACCTTTCTTAACTTGTCTTTCAATGGCATCTTGTAAATTTTCAAATAAAATTCTACCAGAAAAACCAAAGTATTTTGTTAAAGTTACCATTAATGCCTATACATTTGGGATCAAATAAATCCATTGTCTTCCTTCGCCTGGAGTTCCTTGTTACAGTACAGGAAGTAATAAAATAAACAAATAAAAGGAAGAAACTCATATAACCAGTTAATACTTACTTAAATTCAATTCCTTTTTCATTTAACTGATACATTACAGCTTTCGATTCTTCTGCACTCACTTGGAAATCCACAGAGGTGCTAGAGATCACATGATGAGACGATTTAGGTTTCCAGAAATCTAGCTGTAAAGAAAAGTTGATAAAATGTGAAAGATCAGGTATAATAGGGTGAACAAAAAAGAACATGTGATGTTCTTAGCTGTTTGAGTGTCATAAAGGCAAATAATACTTAGCATTTGCAAAACATGCATTGAACATGATAGGAGCTGCAGTCCTAAAATAATTGTGTAAAAGGGTACATTCTTCTATTAATAATTATTCATCAAGAGCCTTTCACTTTAAATAAAGATATAATAGACTGATCTCAAAACTTACTTGGATATCTGTGAAATAATCCTAAAAAAGTAATTACAAGAAATGATATTACTTTGTAAAAATAAAGTCAGCTTCCAAATTTTCATTGTTAGACTGCCAATAATAACCATAAAGTGAAATAAAATCTTTACCTGCATTACGCTGTCCAACTTTTTAATGAAATCCACTTCGTCTTCATTTTTTGGAAATACCCGGAATACTTTTGCACTGCAAAGCAAATCAATTACTTTTAAAGCAAATTTCATCTATGCTCCAATAGAGTGCAATATGGTTTAATGGTAGTCTATAACAGAATAATATATAATGATATATTTAGCAGCTTTTCTAAAGAATTTACTTATCATATCGACGAAAAGATGACACTCTTAGAGAAACTCCAACAACCATGCAAAATATGAAAAGCTTCATGTCCTTTTCGTTTTGTTTTTCTTTGTCATTGTGCATCATTATAAAGTCTGTCTGTTATCTCTCATGTCCATGTGATTAATTATCTGTTCAGTGCAATATTGTTTTCCTGTAGATCACGGTTGTGATTTTCTTCTGCTTTTTTAAACAACATTTTAGATAACATTGTAAGGGTTTATATTGGGATGGCAAAAATATTATAGCACGCACAGTGCAGTGTAGAATAAGCATGCAAACTACAAAGTCATAAAAACGAAATGTGTACACATCTCAATGCAAATGTGATATAAAAAAATCATACACCCACTCCTAAAATCACTTTGGCATATTGGGGACATAGAAACGTTAGAAAAACAAACATCATACATTAATACTCATTTTTGGCAGTTAACTTAACGCCTCAAAAAACATGAGTAAAGTGTTCTGATCTCCTTTATAAAAAGTTATCGCAGATGAAAAACTTCAACCAAACAACACATGCACAGTATAAAATTAAAGTGAAAAGTTAACTCCTATCAATGCTGGATCAAAAAAAATATTTTTTTTCTTCGTCAACCCCGCACACTCACAAACGCCCAACAACATTTCCGCACATACTGCACACATTCTTAAATGATATATATGCTACACATTAACAGTTAACATGAGAACATGTAGGCATTTCTTGAAATATGAAATCTCATATCTGTCAGGCACAGACCACATCTAAACAAAAATGCACTTTATTTCTGGAAAACATTGTTGCAATTATATCTCAGATGAGCAAGCACAGAGAAGGATACACCTGCGCCCTTAACACCTGATCATGGCCTAGGAGAATACTTCCCTGCAGAAGACCTTCCAGAGAATAACTAGCATCAAAACAGTGGATCAATGCATCTAACCAATACACACCTCACTATCTGTACCTGTGCAATAAATCTTATATCACTGGACTTCTCCACAACAGGTAGCCTCTTAAGCTTTTGGACATACTTTAGCGAGGCAGTAGGATGTAATTTTGGACTTTTAGTCGATAAGCTGAAGGGTGGAGACATTAGTGAGGGGGATGAGGATGCTGCAGACTGTGGCAATAGGATACTGGCCAAACAGACCAGTAAGGAAAATGTTCCCATCCATCAGCATTTTTCCATTTAGAATTTCCACGGTTGATGGCATTGTGGCCGGGTCGGCGGATGATCAGGAGTCTCCGGAGCTGCAGATGGAGTACCTAGCATGGGATGTATCCTGATGATCCAGCTCCAGGTGGATCTTCCACCTGAACATTAGCAGGTGACTATTTGGGGACAGATAAGCAGTCATGATCATTTGTACACATAACAATGTAATACTGTCCACATGTGTCATGGTCAAGCTGCTTGGTGGGGGATTTTGCAGCGTTAATCTAGAGCTGATCTTCAGAAACATGGCTCACAAAAGAGAGTGCATGCATTACTAAGGGCTTTATTCATGAAAAAGAGAGTTTCAGGGAATTGAGAAGGACATTTTCAAACTTAAGGCCAGTAGCAGAGTTGGAAAAAAATTTAACTGAATGTGAATTTTTCTCAACTTGGCTACTTTGCATTACATTTGAACTTCCCTTCTCAATTCCATGTAATTGTCTCTTTCATGAAATAAGCCCTAAGGGATTTAGGAAATGACTGACATTTTTAAAATTAATCTACTAATGGATGCGGGGTTCTGTACAACCGCCACTGAAGTTTAGCCATTTCTAGGCCTTTCAGCATCAGTCAAGAGTCAGGTATAGCTCTGTCTACTGTCCTTAACCTATCTATCTGTCTGACTATCTATCTCTCATTACCATATCTACTGCACATGGTCACCTATATCTGTTTGTCCACAGGGTTAAAAAATCTCATAAGTCACAAGTGGGTGATGGAGTAGTACTCACCATGAGAATGATACAACCTGTGATCCTGTACATTGACACCTCCTCCAGGGATGCCCTTTATAACTCTAAGTGAAATTTATTTTCTGAGAATCTCCTGACAACTAGAGAGAAGGGCAACCAACAATGGCACGAAGGCAGGACTTCTCCTTGGCCATCGCATTGTCATCCATTTACAATCCCCCTACTCTAACAGCATTCACATGGCCCTCTATCAGCTGCTAGATGTGTCGCTTCTTCACAGCCATGAGCTTGCCAGTCCAAAAACCACATTACTGTGCCAAATGATATGCTTCACCAGTTGCATGTTCTCTTCATAGATGAACTGATGGGAGCTGCAATTTTCCTCTATGTTGCTCTCCAGCCTCCTCTCCGCTGCTGCTGGTGTCCGCAGTGAATACCTCCTTCATGGAACTTTTCACTTACACTAAGCTAACTCTCTGCTCTAAAAATATGGACAGTTCCAACGTCCTGTCTTGCACAAGATCCAATCAAAGGCACAATTTAACGGATTTCCTGGGCCTATTGTGCAATGATGTACCTCGGGTGTCCATGTGTTTCCTGACTCCCTAAAAGCTATTTGGAGAACCTGTATGTGGAACCTCACTTAGACTTCAGAACAGCACAGGCAGTGTGAGAATCAGCAGAGGAATGTCTGTGGTGCTGCACAGATCGCCAGCTGCCTCCACTAGACACCAGGGAGTGGGGTAAGTCGTTGATATGCAATGTGGGTGTTGGGGCATGTCCTGGGGTGCAGGGGTAAATATGCCTTTTGGGCAGGGCTGGTGGAAGGATTTTTTGCTACAGAGACGAAAGTGCTTTTTGGTGCCCCCCCAATCCCATGACTCTCCATCTCCCCATTTCTCTTATCTCTCCTTCCCCATATCTCTTTCCCTCTCCCCCATCTCTGTTCTCCCCCCATCTCATCTGTTTTCTCCCCCATATGTTCTCACCCTCTCTTCCCTCATCTCTGTTCTCTCCCCCTCCTACCCTCATCTCTGTTCTCTCCTCCATTTCTGTTCTCTCGCCCTCTTCCTCCATTCTCTCCCCATCTCTGTTCTCTCCCCCTCCTACCCACATCTAGGGTGCAGGGTTAAGTCATAGAAGTGAAATGTGGGTGGTGGGGCATGTCCTGGGGTTCTTTGGTAGGTCCAGGTGAGGGGATGCCCAGATTTAGTCTGCCTAGGGCAGCACAAAACCAAAATACACCACTGATAACATGCACTGAAGTCTCAGCTGTAATCAAGACATAAGGTTATGTTCAATTTCAAGACTGCATCAATTTAGACATTTTAACTAACATGCTTTAATGAAAGAAAACAAAGTACCTTATTGAGCCCCCAGAATGCCAATAATTATTATTTATGTGGTCAGTGACATTCTGCTGACTCCATGGGGGGCAATTTAGTTTTTTTCTAAGGCCCCTGTGGCAATCGGGCAAGTGGGGCGGGGTTATTAATGGGGCTAAGAGCATTATGAGTGCCCCTAGCTTCAGGGAAGGGTATTTTTTTTATTTGACAAAGGGATTTTTTTGTTAGTAACTTTTGTTGGAATAACAGTGTTTATTCCCTTTGCACTATATGTGTGCTTTAACACACAGTATTTTTGATATATGCATTTATTGGAATCACACATTATTCCTGCAGTGAAAATATGCAAACGAGAAAACTAACTTTTGCTTGCCTTAATGACTCACATTGAATCTTAGCCTAAGAGTTGCAACCCAAAGCTGACCACTTGATGTCACTATTGCTACAATTTGGTATGTTGTAATTTTATTTTTGTGTCACTGATAGGTATCGGAGAATACAGTACAAATAGGGAATATATGAAATACATGTTTCAATGCATTTTCTCTAAACTAACAGCAACAGTCAGATTCTGTCAAATCATCCTTTAGTCTAAGATCCCTGAAAATAAGTGTATCCCAAAAAAATGAATATACCTGTAATTATACAGCAAATTATTTATGCTGTACATGTTTATTTACTCAATTTATCTGCATCAATAATTATATGTATTTTTGAATCTGCTGTTAAATGTGAAACTCTGTGTAATATCCTTCTTTACTTGGTCCTCAGGACATACTTGCAAATTAGGGAAATCTCAGTGTATTCTTCCACTTTCAAAATAAAACAGTGTACATTTAGAACCCAGATTTTGCACTTCTTCTGTATCACCAATACTCTACTCCACTTTGAGTACACTCATTGACACTGGTCACAAAAAGTGGTCTGTATCTGTATGACCAGTGGCGGAACTACTGTTGTCTCAGGGGTCGCGGTTGCAACCGGGCCCGTCACTCCAGGGGCCCAGCTGCACTGCGATCAGGGTGCCCGCCGGCATTGTGGTGGTGGCCATCAGATTTCCTGAGGCACGGTCAGCGCTGCGGTGCTTTAAGTGCGCGACCGGGCCCCAGTATGATATCAGCGCTGGGAGGAAGCCATCACTTCCTCTTCCTCCTAGCTAAAGAAGCGCCATGTGAAGAGACCACCAGGGAGGGAGTCAGAATGGGAGCTCTGACTCCCATCATCGTGAGGCAGCCACTGGACTCCAGGGAAGTCACCCTCCTGCACCTAAAAGGTAGGTAACAGGAGGATGACTACATTTTTAAAAAAAAGTTTGTGTGTAAGAGAATGTGTGTCTGTGTCTGCGTATCTGTCTGTATGTGTATCTCTTTGTCTGTGTATCTGAATGTTTGTCGATAAGTGTGTCTGTGTATTTGCATGCGTGTTTATATGTGTATCTGTTTGTCTGCATCTGTCAGTGTGAGCCCCTATGTATGTGTATGTGTGTCACTGTTTATATCTGTATGAATGTCATTCTGTGGATGTGCATCTCCATGTGTGTGTCTGTCTGTATGTGTGTATGGGTATCTCCATGTGTGTCTGTGTATCTGTATGTTTGCCAGTGTTTGTATCTGTAGAAGTGTCATTCTGTGTATCTGAATGCTTGTCATTCTGTGTGTCTGTGTATTAGCATGTGTGTCCGTGTATGTATCTATATATGTTATATAGGATAGACGGGGGAATATGCAGGGGGGGGGGGGCACTTTTTGCACCAGGGCCCTATGGTCTCTAGTGACACCTCTGAGTATGACATAAAAATGCTGGACTGCTCCTTCCTAAGGATACTGGCTCAATCAATGAGCTCTGTGAAGGGATGTAAAAAAGGAGACAGGTATTTCCTCAATGCATTCTCCAACTCTGAATCCCTGTGTCCCTGATCCATGCTACAGCAACAAAATCAATTAGATGGTGACATTTCCCAATTATTTTTTTCTTACAAATATCATATAATATGGAAATAAATGAATAGACATCTAAATCCCCTACTGATTCATGCAGTAATGTCATTCAAACATGTTTAGAGTTGCTGCTCTCTTCAGAAATGGTTAAAAAAAATGCATACTTTAGGCTCGTCATTTGTAAAATGAAGACTACGGGCTGCAAATACAGAGCAGTAGTTTCTGGTTTAAAAAAAAATATATTTTTTCTTTTTTTACAAATGTTGAGAAGAGGTGTCTTATGGTCTGAGGAAACAAAACTGATCAGACCAAACTGTTTTTTTTCTTTACTTTACATAATGCAGCACTTTTCGGAAACTGTAGGTGGAACTGGACCTTTAACTAAGGATTTAGTAACATCCTTCCCAGTGTATTATAACACCTCATTACTTGAAACATCAAATTAAGGAAGGGGAGGTCTTGAACTCCACTCAGACTATTATCACAAACAAATTCTCATGAGTACAGAATGATTTACTGCATATAATAATTACCCTAAATTGGTAGCATTTCAGAATGTCAGGTCCACTCAGGAAGCTCTACATACCTTATGTAATAATTTTCTAAATATTATTAATTTATTTTAATTTTTTTATATTTGTTTATTTGAATTAAATGTATTTAATTTTAATTAATTTTACTTTAATTTAATATATGTTCTTTTTTTTTATAAAATTGTATTTTTTTTTTTTTTAATGAGCTATATATTTTATTTTCATTATATTTACTTTTGGTCCAAGTTTGCGAGGACTGTGGCTATTTTCGCGATAGCCAAAGTGCTCCCCTTGAGTTCTATGGCACGTCCTCTCGAAATGGGTCTGAAGAGCTCGCCATTGAAGCAAACGGTATCCAAATGAAAAAATGGATGAATTATTAGTTCTTTAGTTCATTAATTATTTCGTTCACCTTCACATTCGATATTTGGACGAAAGAACGACTTTCGTCCTAAAACTAATTTGTGTGAAAAGAAATGTCCAAATCTAGTAAAATGTTGTACTTTGCATGTTAGCTCATTAGGTAAACACAATTTAATTATATAGCCAACCCTGCATGTATACAGTTCATACAACTATTATATTATATAATTTTTAATCACAAGAATCTTTCAGCATGTATGAATTACCAGCTAATAAAATTGCATAGGTATTGATGGAAAATGTACTATATCACATGCTAGCAAGGTTGTGGTCAGCAATATATTTTATAGCCAACATGGTTTCTTCACCCGTATCCTTGTTCGGAAATTCTGGAAGTAAAAATCCATAACACGGATCACAAATGTGTACGAATATTTTACACCAACATCATAAGCCCAGTCATCTGTGCCTCCCGATGAAAGGTCTGAACAAAGAACCAGATAAAATATTGTTAGTGCGGATATAAATAACATTGCAAGGAGTTGAAGGCCATAATATGCCTTCAGCAGCTGCTGTGCAAATCATACACAACAGAAGATTAAAGTAATTGCATTATCACATAACTAGAATAATTCTGTGAGACTGGTGCAGAAGTGCATATTTTAGAAATATTAGCAAGCTTTTCAAGGTCACTAAAATACAATGTTGAGTTTTATAGTGATACAGATATATAGTCCTGGTAAGTTTTGGTAGTGAATCTGACTCTCTTTATAAGTGAAAGGGGATATTTGTGAGTGTGACACAAACTACTAGCATGCAATTCTGCTAGAGTAGTAATAGAATATTCCATGTGGTTTCTTCTCAGTGTCCTTGATGAGAAAGTGGTCCCCTAGCCAGCAAGTTGTCTGCAAAGATAGCCCAAATAAGATATGAGTGCTGTTGTCCTGAGAATGTAAAATAAGGTATATTCTAAATCATTAGTGTATAACTATATCACTGTAATAATAATTAAGTAAAATAAGGTATCTTCTAATAATTAATTAATGGACCAAGAAAGCCAGTTCTGTCACCAAATATAATTAATTATTATAAGTGTTGATGTCAAATAACTCCCTACAGAGGTAAAGGTAGGTAGACGGCAGCAGCAGTTATAACTTCCAGGTAGAAGACTGGTTAAGACTTCCTGGTAGAGTAAATCTGCATTGTAAACCTTAACATTATGTAAATAGCAGTTCATATGCTGATGTGTTTGTACTGACCAATGCATTTTTATTTAATTACACCAACAACAAAAAAAGTGAATCTCTTGCTTTTGCTTGAATTGCCTACTCTCCAGAATACTCCATGGAGCAAGCATCCATCGTTTGCCTCTCGCCCTTGTTCACTATTACATTGCAGGGTGCTTACTTTGTAACTCTAACTAACAGAACCGTAACCAAAACAAGCTGTTATCGTTATAGCTCCCCAGACTCTATTATTTCTCTGTTTGGCGTTTGTTACTTAGATACAGTTCATCTTGCCAAAAGTAGGGAACTTTCAAAGACCCAAGTAAGTGTATAAGTAAAACATGTAGTTAACAAAACTGTATACACAGGTATGTTTTACCACTGAAATGATGACATTTTCGAAATTCACTTGTTAATTGTTGATTCACACTGATACTCACACATGTGCAAATGTGTGTTACTAATCAAAATAATCTGCCAGAACCCTTAAAATATATGGGGGTCATGGCCCCTGTTACAATAAGAATGGTGCTGGAATCAGCTGATTCTGTTACTGGAGCTTCCAAACCCCCCCCCCCCCCGAAAAGGAACAGGCCAGAGACTTGTCCAGGGTCCATGGCCCCCCACAGTGATGGGTTTATAATTAACCCCCATCCACTGTATAATAATCTTCCAGGGGCTTGCCCAAGGCACTGGAATAAAAATAAATAATAACCCCTCCAATCCCAAAATGTCCCCATCCCAAAGCTCCCGGACAGCATAACAAATTAATAAAATGACATAACAGTGACACCCTGTCTATGGGCTGCCCAAGGCCCCTAGACAACCTAAGTAATATATAAATAATTTCAAATTAAATTAACCCTACCACCACTTTGCCCAGGTAGGGGGGAATGATTCAAATAAAATTAACAAAGGGTACCCTGTAAATAATCTTAACTAAATGTCCCACAGCATGAACAGCAATGCCTTCATTCCTCATCTTCAGCCCTGTAAAGATGCCATCCAAAAAATAAAAATGAATATGAATTAATTTGAAAAAAACAAACAAACTCTAAACACATTTATTCTCCTCTCTCCTCCATACCATTACTTTCATGCCTGTATACTGAGGTTAAAAACAAGTTTTGAAGTTTACTTTGGGGCATGTAGTTAGTAGACTTTCTCAAAATGAAAAATGTTGATGTTGCTGCAGCAGAGTTGCAAGTCAGCCACCAATAACTGACTCAGGTAATAGCATAGGGACTTAGTTGTTGGCTCCTTTACAATTTCTATTTTACTCTTATAAGGCAGGCCAGTCCTGATAGCACGTTACAGACTTATTATTCCTGCATTATGTGTGCATACATTGGTATATATTAATAGCCTTGCAAGTCATATATAAATGTCTTATCAGTCATTTCTTATTTTTCAGCTGTCTCAGTTTGGGATAATGCCCCTTTTTTCTTTCCTTTTATGACATGCATATTTATATAATATATTTATACATTCTTACGACATCCTAAATATAGTTTTTTTTACACAGATTGTTAGGTTAACCAGCTACTCACCTCATTCACAAACTGCTGTAGTGATCCATTCTCTTGCATGGAAACCCCAGTCGATGAAATTAGATTTTGCTAGCACCACTTTTCCCCAGGGCCGTCTTTAATAGTGATTGGACCATTTGCTTGGGCTCCCTGGA
The DNA here is from genome assembly GCA_036172795.1 of Pelodytes ibericus. NCBI lineage: Eukaryota > Metazoa > Chordata > Amphibia > Anura > Pelodytidae > Pelodytes > Pelodytes ibericus. Next base: position 166,673,144 of record CM069861.1, on the reverse strand, counting down.
CCCTGACCCCTCCCCTGCATGCAACCACGCCATCCATTGCATGTCTTCTACCCCCCCCCCCCCCCCATAAAAAAAAACATAAAAATAAGCACACACACAATTGGAATTTTCTTGCAGTGAGTATTTTTATTGCATTGTATAAAATGGGTATATTACGTGTATTATTGCAGTATATAAACTGTATATTTGGATAAAAATGTGTATATATGGCTGCAATATGTATGCCATCTTACTATGCAACACTGCACTACAACTACTCATTACCTAAATTAAAAAATATTCACAGATATTAGAGAACACTTACATATGTTCATATATTTATAAATATCTATACATATATCGCTCTCTCTAACTTTGCATTTATACTTGTATGAACTACTTAATATTATATTCAACTATTTTCATACGTAATAAAAATGTTATTGAAGACTTGCATTTCTTGTTTTTATTCCCTTTTCTGCACCTACATTGCACCTAAAGGACTTAACACAGCCCCATAGAGTAGCCACAACACTTGTCATGCACCTATATTGCACCCACAGCACTTGTAATGCACCTATATTGCACCCACAGCACTTGTCATGCACCTATATTGCACCAACAGCACATGGCTTGCACTCATATTGCACCGACACAATTTGGCATGCTAAAGTGTAAATCTGCCCCACAGAACATACCACAGTTTCACTTCATTCCACTGAACTGCCCATGCAGAAAAAAGCCTCATTGTCACTTTCCCCCTTAGTACATGTTATTTTTTCCCACAGAACATGCCACGGTCACTTTGTCATTGCATATGCAACAGTTTGCCTGTTAAAATATGCCACCGTTTGTCCATTAAATATGCCACAGTCAATGTACCCATCAATATGCCAGTATTATTGTGCCATTAATATGCCAGTATTATTTTGCCATTAATATGCCACATACATTTTTCCCATTAATATGCCAGTATTATTGTGCCATTCAGATACCAGTAATATTGTACAATTAAGATGCCCCAGCCAATTTGCCCATTAATATACCAGTAGTATTGTAACATTAAGATGTCATAATTGTTGTGCCATTAAGATGCCAGTAATATTGTGCCATTCAGATGCCAGTAATATTGCGCCATTAAGATGCCAATAATATTGTGCCATTCAGATGCCAGCAATATTGTACAAGTCAGATGCCAGTAATATTGTGCCAGTCAGATGCCTGTAATATTGTGCCATTCAGATGCCAGTAACATTGTGACAGTTAGCTGCCAGTAATATTGTGCCATTAAGATGCCAGTAAAATTGTGCCATTCAGATGCCAGTAATATTGTGCCAGTCAGATGCCAGTAATATTGTGCTGTTCAGATGCCTGTAATATTGTACCAGTCAGATGCCAGTAATATTGTGCCAGTCAGATGCCAGTAATATTGTGCCATTCAGATGCCTGTAATATTCTGCCATTAAGATGGCAGTAATATTGTGCCAGTCAGTTGCCAGTAATATTGTGTCATTCAGATGCCTGCAATATTTTGCCATTCAAATACTAGTAATTTTGTGCCATTCAAATACCAGTAATATTGTGCCATTTCCTTGTTCGTTAAATTCCTCCCTCCTACCCCCCTTCACTAGTACTTACCGCCTGGCTTCTGCTCCGTCTCCCCCGGCCGGATGTCTCCTCCGTGCTGTCCTTCCTCCTGCATGGAGAAGGGAAACAGTCACTGGATGTGACGTGATGTCACATCCGGTGTCAGTTATTTATTTATTATTTCCTGCTGGAAAAAAACGTTCACCAATGTGATGTGAACAGGGAGGGCAGGAGCTGGGGGCCCATGGGACAGCTGCCTTGGGCCCCCCAGGAGTAACTGGGCCCAGGGCAGCTGCCCCATTTGCCCCGCGTTAAAGACAGCCCTGGGGTCCACCTCAAGATTTAGAAAAGGCTGGAAATATTTTAATTTTTTTTTGTGGTCAGAAAAAGTAATATTACTTTACTGAGAGGGTGGTGGATGAGAGGTTAATATATGAAGGAGTTTAAGCATGCATGGGATAAGCATAAGGCCATCCTTGATATAAGATATGACCAGGGATCAATGAAAATATTACTTTACCGAGAGGGTAGTGGATGCATGGAATAGTCTTCCAGTAGAAGTGGTAGAGGTTAATACAGTGAAGGTGTTTAAGCATGCATGGGATAGGCATAAAGCTACCATAGATATAAGACAAGGCCAGGCACAAAGCAGAACAGTTGGGAGGCATGTAAGTGGCCTTTCTGGGGGTAGGGGGCCCCAGGGCAACTTTTGCTCCGGGGCCCGTTGGTTTCTAGTTATGGCTCAGATGTGTTTAAAACAACTTTAATGGAAAATCTACAGCGTTTTCTATCTTGCTCCTAGTTCAAATATCCTAAAACAACTTACATGTTACATATTTAAATAGAAATGTTTTAATAAAAGAATACAAATAAAGATTCTTATTGCGCCCTCTTTGCTCAAAATAGTTCTGTCAGGGGGCAGACATGTTGTTTAGAATCTTGATCAAGATTCTAAACAACATGTCTGCCTCCTGGTAGAGCTATTTGGAGCAAAGAGGGCTCAATATGGTTCTTTATTTGTATTCTTTCATTAAAGCATATCTATTTGAAATGCCCACACTGCAAGTGATCTTTCAATTAAACAAAATTTAATTTTTCACTACAGTTGTCATTTAATGTAATTATGTCTGTATAGAATGATACAAGACATCTGCTTAGTTTCTCTAAACATTGCTGTCAGAGGCGGCTCTCTAATCAGGCAAGTTAGGAAGCCGCCTAAGGCCTCGGACTTGAGGGGCCCTGCGGTTGCCTAACTCACCTGATAGATTTGTAAAGCAGGTTGCTGGCCCTTTAAATGCAGCTAGTTGCGGATGTTTCGCGGAGGTAACAGCTCAGTGATCACATGATCTCTCATACTTTCCCTCTCTCCCTGCACGCTATCAGATCCGGCGCACAGGAAGTGACATCACAGCCTTTCCTGCATGTGGAATCTGTGCATGGAAGGAGAGAGAAACTGCAAGCTCAGGTAAGCTGGGGAAAATGGCAAGTCTGAGGGGCATATTGGCAAACATGGGCATCATATTGGAATGTCTGCTGATCCGAATGGCAGGTCTAGGGATCAGAATGGCAGGTCTGGGGATCAGAACGGCAGGTCTAGGGATCAGAATGGCAGGTCTGGGGATCAGAATGGCAGGTCTGGGGATCAGAACAGCAGGTCTAGGGATCAGAACGGCAGGTCTGGGGATTAGAACGGCAGGTCTAGGGATCAGAATGGCAAGTATGAGTGGGCATATGTATGTTCCCTTATGATCTCCTCCTATTTATTGGATATTATTTAACACATTTTTTAACAGTCTCGTATTTTTCCAAACACCCTTCCTATGCAATATGTCACCTTCTTGACCTTGTTTTCATCCCTCATCTATTACATGATAAAGGCCAAGAAAACTTACCCAGAGCCCCTTATGCTTTAAATGCAGGGCATTCCACGATGGCATGGACCCTTTAAGGACAACTGTTGGGGAAATATGTACCTATGTTTAAATGAAGAATTGCGTCAAAATTATATGTTTTAAATAGGAACTCTTTAATGAAAGGAAACAGATAAAGTACTTTATTGAGCCCTCTTTGCTCCCTTAGGAGGCAGACATGTTGATCTGAATCTTCGGTCATGTCTTTCCTCATCTTTGGTTTGAACAAAGGAAGAGAGAGTTTTATATTTTTTCCCTTAAGCCAAATAAGTGATAATTAAAATAAAATCCTTCCTGACCAAGTAAAAACAGCATTTGGTTATACAACCGGGCATTTCAGCTTTCAGCCATGGTCCCAATGATGCAAGTGTAAAAGGAATATACCACGCCAGATAAGAGACAACAACAACGATTGGAAATTTTTAAATTATTTTTATTTTATTTTTTATTGTGTACCTAAGCCAAATGATCCAGAGGAAGGCGAAAAACTTGAGGGACAAGTAAAAAATTCCTTCCTGACCCTGAAAAACAGCGATCTGTGTACAACCCTGGATCGGGGCTAATGACTATGTGTGATAATGCAAGTGTAAATAAACACACCACACAAGAAAAGGTTTTAAAGTTTTCTTTAATTTCATTTTTGAAGTCAAAGTCAAATGATCCAGAGGAAGGAAAAAAAAACTTGTATAACAAGTAAAAAAAACCTTCCTGACCCTGAAAAAACAGTGATCGACTGTACAGCCCTGGATCGGGGCTATTGACTTTAAAAAGAATTCTGGGACATGATGTCCATGACAGGCTCATGCAAGTGTATAGTATAGAACGCAATATAAAAATATAACTTACTATACTATACAATGACATGGATCCTGCGATGATTGTTGCATCCTTCCATCTTGAGTCCTTGAAGCCCTGACACACTTGGGGAAAATAATGAAACCATTAGTTTCCAAGGTTCAGATACCTTTTATACATGAGCCTTGCAAACTAATGGCTTCACAGCCACATTAAGACTCTGTAGCACAAGCTTCTCATATATATACACTGTAGCCATTATGATGAGGTAGCCATTATGACACCCATTGACCAACAATGCCCAAATAAGGAAATGGGCAGGGCAGGGTGTGGCAGGGCGTGGTTAACATTACATATTTTCATTCACAGCTTCATGTTGCAAAACCATTCTAAATTGATGTGTTTTCACCTAGATTGGAGATCAAAAACTATTCAAATACATTAACGTCACATTAATATTAGTAATTACATTAAATTCATTTTACTTTAGGTACATGTTTGAACCAATGCTTACTTAAATCAGGCAGTAATTATATGTTTCCTTTATAATTTAATGCCATATCTTATGTGTTTCAGTGGCGTACTTACTGTTAGTGCAGGGGTCGCAGTTGCGACCGGGCCCGTCACTCCAGGAGCCCAGCTGCCCTGCAAAAAAAAAAAGTGTGGGCAAACGGGGCAGCTGCCCAGGGCCCATTCATTCCTCGAGGCCCAAAGCAGCTTCTCTGTGGGCCCCCATTGCTGCCCGTGTGACTGTCTCTATCACTCTGTCACTATAGGGCAGCTTTCGGGAGACCGGCATCCCAGCTTTTCCTCACAGCCACCGGAAGTGACGCCGGTGGCTATATTTCCTTCACACACAGTCCATGCAGGAAAGATTTTGGAGCAGACGTCTGGCGAGCAGCATACAGGTAAGTACTGGGAGGGGGGGGGGGCTGCAGATAACGGGCAAAATAACTGGCAAATAGGCAAATTAATAATGGCAAATAACACTGGCAAATGGGCAAAATAATACTGCAAATGGACAAGATATGATTGGCAAATGGGCAAAATATGAGTGGCATATGGGCAAAATAACACTGGCAAATAGGTAAAATATGAGTGGCAAATGGGCAAAATATGAGTAACAAATGGGCAAAATATGACTAACAAATGATGGGCAAAATAATACTGGCTGTGGCATATTATGGGCAGGTTAATAGTGGCATATTAATGGGGAAAATGACTGCAGCATATTAATTGGCAATCTGAATGTCTGGCTGTGGCATATTAATGGGCAGGCTAATCGTAGCATAATGGGAAAATTGGGGTAAAGTGACACCATGGCATGTTCTGCAGGGCAGTTCAGTGGGACAAAGTGACGCTGTGGTATTTTCTGGTGGGCAAATTTACACTGTGGCATGCCAAATCGTGTGGGTGCCATATGAGTACAAGCCAAGTGCTGTGGGTACTGTACAGTGCTGTATTAAGACCGTTAGGTGCAATGTGGGTGCAGAGGAACATAATAACATTTTTATTACATATGAAAATAGTTGAATTTAATATTAAAAAGTTCATATAAGGATACAAGCAGCTAGTTATATACATATATTTGGGGTCCACCCGGCCGTCTTTAATACTAATTGGACCCTGTGCAAGCATTTGCTTGGGCCCCCTGGACCCTGCCCCCTCCCCTGCATGCAATCACGCCATCCATTGCATGTCTTCACCCCCCCACACACACAAAAAAACCCCCATAAAAATAAGCACACACACAACTGGACTTTTCTTGCATTGTATAAAATGTGTATATTACGTGTATAATTGCTGTATATAAACTGTATATTTGGATAAAAATATGTATATATGGCTGCAATATGTATACCATCTTACTATGCAACACTGCACTACAACTACTCATTACCTAAATTAAAGAAATATTCACAGATATTAGAGAGCACTTACATATATTCATATATATTTATAAATATCTATACACATATCGCTCTCTCTAACTAGTTGCATTTATACTTATATGAACTTCTTAATTTTATATTCAACTATTTTCATACGTAATAAAAATGTTATTGAAGACTTGTATTTCTTGTTTTTATTCCCTTTTTCTGCACCTACATTGCACCTGAAGGACTTAACACAGCCCCATAGAGTAGCCACAGCACTTGTCATGCACCTATATTGCACCCACAGCACTTGGCATGCACCTATATTGCATCAACAGCACATGGCTTGCACTCATATTGCACCCACACAATTTGGCATGCTACAGTGTAAATCTGCCCTACAGAAAATACCACAGTTTCACTTTGTTCCATTGACTACCCATGCAGAAAAAAAGCCACACTGTCACTTTCCCCCATAGTACATGTTATTTTTTCCCACAGAACATGCCACAGTCACTTTGTCATTGTATATTTGCCTGTTAAAATATGCCACAGTCAATGAACATATCAATATGCCAGTATTATTTTGCCATTACTATGCCAGCATTATTTTGCCATTAATATGCCACATACATTTTTCCCATTAATATGCCAGTATTATTGTGCCATTCAGATACCAGTAATGTTGTACAATTAAGAAGCCCCAGCCAATTTGCTCATTAAGATACCAGTAGTATTGTAACATTAAGATTAGAGTTGAGCGGACACCTGGATGTTCGGGTTCGAGAGGTTCGACCAAACTTCAGAGAAAAGTCTGGGTCCGTGCTCGAACTTGACCCCAAACTTGACCCCGAACCCGAACCCCATTGCAGTCAATGGGGACACAAACTTTTGGCCCCTAAAATGCCTCTAAAAAATTCCTGGAAAGGGCTAGAGGGCTGCAAAAGGAATTCAAATGTGGGTAAGAGTAGGACAAGTGCCCTGCAAACAAATATGGATGGGAAATAACTTAAAAAAACATAAAATACATACAAATTAAAAATAATGTACTATTTACCACCCAAAACTAATAGAATTTTTCAAAGTGCGCTGTAAGCACAGCATTTTACGGTTCTATTTGACTCTCAGATGTAATACATGTAATGGTATTGCTATTCTATAAACCGAAATAGAGTCCCCATTCATAAGAATAGGTCAATTGACCTATTCTTATGAATGGGGACTCTATTTCGGTTTATAGAATAGCAATACCATTACATGTATTTCATAAACCGAAAGTCTATAAACCGAAAGACATTCGGTTTATAGACTTTCGTTTTATAGAATACATTTAATGCTATTGCTATTCTATAAAAAGAAAGTCTATAAGCAGAATGTCTTTCGGTTTATAGACTTTCGGTTTATACAATACATGTAATGCTATTGGCTATTCTATAAAGGACATTCGGTTTATAGACTTTCGGTTTATAGAATACATGTAATGCTATTGGCTATTCTATAAACCGAAAGTCTATAAACCGAATGACTTTCGGTTTAAAGACTTTCGGTTTATAGCCGAACCTCGAACTCCAACACGGACATACAGTGAAATGTCCGGATTCGGGTTCGTGGCACGGACACCGTAATGTCCGGTACGAACCCGAATAGTGCGGTTCGGGTTCGCTCAACACTTATTAATTGCCATTAAGATGCCAGTAATATTGTGCCATTCAGATGCCAGTAATATTGTGACATTAAGATGCCAATAATATTGTGCCTTTCAGATGCCAGTAATATTGTGCCAGTCAGATGCTTGTAATATTGTGCCATTCAGATGCCAGTAATATTGTGACAGTTAGCTGCCAGTAGTATTGTGCCATTAAGATGCCAGTAATATTGTGCCAGTCAGATGCCAGTAATAGTGTGACAGTTAGCTACCAGTAATATTGTGCCATTAAGATGCCAGTAATATTGTGCAAGTCAGATGCTTGTAATATTGTGCCATTCAGATGCCAGTAATATTGTGACAGTTAGCTGCCAGTAATATTGTGCCAGTCAGATGCCAGTAATATTGTGCCAGTCAGATGCCAGTAATATTGTGCCATTCAGATGCCTGTAATATTGTACCAGTAAGATACCAGTAATATTGTGCCAGTCAGATGCCTGTAATATTCTGCCATTAAGATGGCAGTAATATTGTGCCAGTCAGTTGCCAGTAATATTGTGTCATTCAGATGCCTGTTATGTTGTGCCATTCATATACCAGTAATTTTGTGCCATTCAAATACCAGTAATATTGTGCCATTACCGTGCTCGTTATATTCCTCCCTCCTACCCCCCTTCCCTAGTACTTACCGCCTGGCTTCTGCTCCGTCTCCCCAGGCCGGACATCTCCTCCGTGCTGTCTTCCCTCCTACATGGAGGAGGGAAAAAGTCACCGGATGTGACGTGATGTCACATCCGGTGTCACTTATTTATTTATTATTTCAGTCCGGAAAAGAACGTTCACCAGTGCAATGCGCTGTGAACAGGGCAAGCAGGAGCTGGGGGCCCACGGGACAGCTGCCTTGGGCCCCCCAGGAGTAACTGGGCCCAGGGCAGCTACCCCGTTTGCTCCGCGTTAAAGACGGCCTTGCTTTTCCCAACCAAAAAAGTATTAGGCACAATCACAGTTTTCCCCACACTGCTGTAGGAAACGTAGGATGTGTCTAAAGTTGATGTGTTATCCATTTAATAAATGAGGCATGAAAATATACTATGGATTTGATAACAATGACTGTCCCCATGTAGTATTGATTTTCATTTTCTGCACATAGCAGAGGTGTGTCATTACAATGGTTTTCCCCTCTAGCACCTGTTGCTAAACAGTATAAGTAGATGTTGCTGGAATTAGGCTCATTAGTCTCTTGCCTAGAGTGCCAAGTTTCTAAGGCCATAACAGTGTTAGTTCCACTACTTTCGATTAAAAGTTTCATCTCATTTTGAAGAAAAACATGCAATCTCAACCCTCTCTGTAAATGAATACTTTCATTAGTCCTGGACCTTATCTTATATCTAGGGTAGCTTTATGCCTATCCCATGCATGCTTAAACTCCTTCACTTTATTAATCTCTACCACTTCTGCTGAAAGGCTATCCCATGCATCACTACCCTCTCAGTAAAGTAATATTTTCATTAAGGTAAGGAAACAGTGTTAGGTGCTACAGTGATTGATATTATTTTTATAAAAATTTTTGCAGCTCACTTTCTGGTGGAAAAAAATTACCTCTATTTCCACCTAAAGGAAGCAGCAGTGAAGAAGAGATGAAAGGAGCGCAGTTGTGAGTATATTATAATATTCAGTGAAAAATGTATAAAAAAAAATTGTGCATAAAAGTTATTATTAGAAATAATTATTTTTGTTATTGATTGAAGGTCTCAGATGAATTTACAGTACCCAAAACAGAAACAAGAGGGACAATAGTGCTCTCTGTTGGATAGGGTAATATTTGCATTAGTCCCTGGCCTTATCTTATATCTAGGATAGCCTTATACCTATCCCATTAATGCTTAAACTCCTTCATATATTAACCTCTCATCCACCACCCTCTCAGTAAAGTAATATTTTCATTAGTCCCTGACCTTATCTTATATCAAGGATAGCCTTATGCTTATCCCATGCATGCTTAAACTCCTTCATATATTAACCTCTCATCCACTACCCTCTCAGTAAAGTAATATTTTCATTAGTCTCTGGCCTTATCTTATTTCAAGGATAGCCATATGCTTATCCCATGCATGCTTAAACTCCTTCATATATTAACCCCTTGACGACAAAGGACGTGCCAGGCACGTCCTGGGAGAAACTCCCTTAACGACAAAGGACTTGCCTGGCACGTCCTGCATTGAATGAAGCGGTTTTCGCGATCAACGATCACGAAAACCGCTTTAACAGTGCTGGTCTATTGCCTCGACATCGAGGCAATAGCCAGCACCGAAATTTCTATTTCGGGACCCCCACGATCGCCCCACGGAGCGATCGTTGGGGAGCCATATTGACGGAGCATGCTGCTCCGTCAATATGTCTAAGTCCTCTGCCGGTCTGAGCTTCGGAAGTGAAAGTAACTTCACTTCCGTCGCTCTGAATATGCTACTTGACTACCCCTAGTGGTAGTTTAGTAGCATTGCAATGGGAAATAATTAAAATAAATATTTAATTAATTAAAAACAGGTTATTTAACTATATTAGCCTATAGGGTTAAAATTAAATATTTTTTAGCATAAGGGATAGGGTTAAAATTAAATTAAAGTTAAAAAATATTAAGGGATATAATAAGGTTTAGAGTTGGGGTTAAATTTAGTGTTAGGGTTAAATTTTGGGTTCGGGTTGGGGTCAAAAGATCAATATAGGAAAAAAACAAAAAACACTATTTTTGGTTTTTGCCCCATAACTCGCAAAAAAATACCGAAAAATATGGAAACATGCATATTTTTGAACTCGGGAGAATATTTAGAAACTATTTAGACGGGGTCTTTTTCAATGATTTTATTTGTGTAAATTATATTTTAGGTCAAAGTTAGAAAAAGTGTGTTTTTTTAAATTTTTCATCATATTTTATGATTTTTTTTGTAGTAAATTATAAGATATGATGAACATAATAGTATCTAATGAAAGCCCTTCTTATGACGATAAAAACAACATATAATTTGTGTGGGTACTGTATGTGAGAAAGAAAAAAATTACAGCTAAACACAAACACCCTAGAAATGTCAAAACAGCCATTGTCACCAAGGGAAAGTCAAGGTGAAAATGTCTTGTCACTAAGGGGTTAACCTCTCATCCACCACCCTCTCAGTAAAGTAATATTGACCACAAAAAAACATTAAAATATTTACAGCCTTTTCTAAAGTTTGAGGTGGACCCCAAATATATGTATATAACTAGCTGCATGTATACTTATATGAACTTTTTAATATTATATTCAACTATTTTCATATGTAATGAAAAATGAAAATGTTTTTGAAAAATTGTTAATTTCTTATTTTTATTACATTCCTCTGCACCCACAGTGCACCTAAAGGTCTTAACACAGCACTACACAGTACCCACAACACTTGGCTTTTGGCTTATACTCATATTGCACCCACACAATTTGGCATGCCGCAGTGTAAATTTGCCCGCCAGAACATACCACAGTGTCACTTTGTCCCACTGAACTGACCTTGCAGAACATGCCACAGTGTCACTTTCCCCCATAGTACAAGTTATTTTGCCCCACAGAACATACTACAGTATCACTTAGCCACAGCCAATTTGTCCATTAATATGCTACAGCCAATTTTACCATTATGCCACGATTAGCCTGCCCATTAATATGCCACAGCCAGACATTCAGATTGCCAATTAATATGCCACACCCATTTTCCCCATTAATATGCCACTATTAGTTTCCCCAATTAATATGCCTCAGCCAGATTGCCAATATGCCACAGCCAATTTTCCCATTAACCTGCCAGTTATTTTGCCCATTTGCCAGTCATATTTTGCCCATTTGCCAGTTATTTTGCCCATTTGCCAGTGTTATTTTGCCCATAATTTGCCAGTTATTTTGCCCATAATTTGCCAGTGTTATTTTGCCCATAATTTGCCAGTTATTTGCCAATTTGCCCGTGTTATTTTGCCCATTTGCCAGTGTTATTTTGCTCATTTGCCAGTTATGTGGCCATTTGCCAGTTATTTGCCCATTTTCCAGTGTTATTTTGCCCATTTGCCAGCGTTATTTTTCTCATTTACCAGTTATGTGCCCATTTTCCAGTTATGTGCTCATTTGCCAGTTATGTGCCCATTTGCCAGTTATGTGCTCATTTGCCAGTTATGTGCCCATTGCCAGTTATTTGCCCATTATTTGCCCATTTGCCAGAGTTATTTTGCCGATACATACATACCTTTTTAGATATTCTTCTTAAATATTACACAGTTAGATCACAAAATATTCACAAAACTCTTTAGCATGTGCAAATCAAATCGCAATTTATTAGCGCAATCGGAAAAATGCATGCTAAATAAAATTAACAGAAGAGGCGCAAATCAGGGAAAACAAGCACAAAATGTTACAAATAGTTGCAAATTGCTCCTTACTCATGTTTTCCTACTTTTTCCCCCACTGCACTTGTTTAGTACATGACCCCCTATATTTTACAACATGGTGGCGCCCAGTCACATGTTTAGTAAAGTTGAGCGGAAACCTGGATGTTTGGGTTCGAGACGTTCGACTGAACTTCGGAAAAAAGTCTGGGTCTGTGCTCGAACTTGACCCCGAACTTGACCCCGAACTTGACCCCGAACCCCATTGAAGTCAATGGGGACACAAACTTTTGGCCACTAAAATGCCTCTAAAAAAGTAATGGAAAGGGCTAGAGGGCTGCAAAAGGAAGTAAAATGTGGGTACAAGTGCCCTGCAAGCAAATGTGGATAGGGAAATAACTTAAAATAACATAAAATACATACAAATTAAAAATACAGCTGAGCCATAAAATAGCACTAGATGGAATCTTTGATTTTTAGCTTTGGAAGAACATAAATCTAAATCTAAAGCATGGCTGCCAGGAGGATGAACAGAATTATCCATTTGAGAGAGGGTTGGAGTGCAGGGTATTCTCTTTCAGTTTATACTAAGTGACCCATAGGTTGAGGAGGCGGTGACCGTGGTGGTGTAGGTGGAAGCGGCGCTGGAGGAGGAGGAGGAGGAGGTAGCCAGAATTTTTTCAAAGTGCGCTGTAAGCATAGTATTGGACTGTTCTATTTGACTCTCAGATATGAAGTGCACCGCAAGATGCAAATGTACTATTTAGCTCCCAAAACAATTAGAATTTTTCAAAGTGCGCTGTAAGCACAGTATCGGACTGTTCTATTTGACTCTCAGATATGAAGTGCACCGCAAGACGCAAATGTACTATTTAGCAAATTAGCACCCAAAACTATTAGAATTTTTCAAAGTGTGCTGTAAGCACAGTATTTGACGGTTCTATTTGACTCTCAGATGTAATACATGTAATGCTATTGCTATTCTATAAACCGAAATAGAGTCCACCTTCATAAGAATAGGTCAGTTGACCTATTCTTATGAATGGGGACTCTATTTCGGTTTATAGAATAGCAATAGCATTACATGTATTCCATAAACCGAAAGTCTATAAACCGAAAGACATTCGGTTTATAGACTTTAGTTTTATAGAATACATGAAATGCTATTGCTATTCTATAAAAAGAAAGTCTATAAACAGAATGTCTTTCGATATAGACTTTCGGTTTATAGCAGAACCTCGAACTCCAACACGAACATACAGTGAAATGTCCGGGTTCAGTTTCATGGCACGGACACCGTAATGTCCGTTACGAACCCGAACAGTGCAGTTCGGGTTCGCTCAACACTAATGTTTAGTAAAATATTTCTTAAGATAAACTCGTAACAAAAACAAAAGACATATCTGAAATCAACAATGCAAAATTAAACAAAAATAAGCCCTTTTCATTTTTTGGTGGGAGTGTCCCCTTAAGTAAGTAGATGGGACGTCCTTCATACAAGGTTCCAAAGCTGGGAGAGCGACAAACAAGATCTGAATTCTGTTCAGCAATGGTAACAGGCCAAGCGTAAACCTGTAGTGCAGACGCAGTATCAGAAAACAAGCATTTATTACATGTGTCCATTTTGGATGATCATACTGAATCAATGTCATTATATTTCTCAGGCCTGTGGGCAGCTCGGATGTTGCTATCCTGTTGTTTTTCCACAGCTAGCCATACTCCATCAATCATAATCCTGTAGAGAAATGAAGAACTTTGTACTTGAGCTTCCAAAAATTTTGGATGATTAAAAAATTAAGTTGAGTATACACAAAAAAAATAACGTTTTCCTTAGTTCAAGTGATGGACAGTGTAATTCCATGCATACGATTACATACAGAAACAATATATGATCATAAAATAAACAAACATTGCTAGTATTTATGTATAAAGCTCCATGAGTTTTGAGGCCAGAAGGATCACTGTTTCACTGGCTAAACAGATGTAGTTGGTTTATTACATGGGAATGGCTGGAAACTTTTCCCCAAGGGCAGAGGTTAAGCAGATACATATGACTCAAGAAAATGGATAGACCGTGTTGACACCTAAACTCTTTCCAGTTTAAACACAGTGCGGCTTAAAACACTCCAGCACTCAATTCAGTTGACTATAAAACACATTTAAGTCGTAAATGCTGCAGACATGGGAAAAATTTTGCCTAAAAACTTGATTGTAATTTTTAGAATCGTTGCAGCTGAAACTTCAAATAACAATAACATTTTCTCTCTGTCTATAATGCTACTAACTAACCTGACATTTTTTTTTCAACACCTTGGGCACATTGCATCATCAAGCAGTTTTAAAGCTTCCACTGTCATACAGTGGATTAGTGAAGTTAATGATAATTGTGAAATACTGCTGGCAACTCATGCTTGTTTCAACAGTCACTCTATCTAAAGAACTCAAATCAGGAAGTAAAAATGGTGGTACAATTAATTGTCAGTTGCTTTCATATCCTGTATAAATGTGATCTTTTCGTGAGGGTATATTATTATGAGACATTACTTTCCCAGAAAACAAGCTAAAAAAAGAAAGTAAAGAACACTATCGAAATGCAATGCTTTTTAAAACAACTGTACGTAACTAGAATATGGATTAATATGATACCTCTGTAAGTATCCTACAGGTGTAAAATCCAATATATTCAATTTGCAAGACACAACAGATAAGTAGTGTGTGACTTTAAAAAAGCTGTATTCTGTCACGTTGGTTATTAATGACTAATTTTGAGGTTCACTTGTCAATTCACTACAGTTCAGCCTCTGTTGATCCCACAATATTTTTTCTTTTTAGTTTCCAACATAAAAGTATCATGCATATCTTTACATGTGTGCATCTTCCAGTCTTATTAGGGTATACAACAGTAATAAAAGGCGGACATGTTTCCCATATATCTACTAATATTACAATAAGGAATGAATAATACTTAGCACTAAATATAATTATTGTAAGACCACGAAGCAGATTTGTTTTAATTTCATTTATATAAAGTGACTAGGGTGACCAGAGATACATGCTTGGGTCTAGTTTAGCTAAACAGCAAAATAGAGCAATAGGAGAAGGAGGGGCACTGTATAAGTTTGATCCAAACCATTTAAATTGTATTTAAAAATGAGTCGTGTGGAAATATGTGGATATTTTTCTTTTGTATTATATTATTTTATTTAGATGTTTCTGATTCTTGTTGCACTATTTGTTTATTTACATTTGTATTTTATACAATAATCTAGTTTGTTGCTATTAGCAAAAGAGTAGCCTGTCATTTATTTGTTTTGCACTTAGCACTATTTAGTTATGTATCACTATCATTCTAGATATTTATTAGGTCAATTGACTTTTAAAGTTGATTAATTATACGTATCTATATTGCACTAGTTCACTTTAGTATTTATACTTTTGAAAAGGCTCCGATAGACACGAAAAGGATTACGTGTCTGCTGTTTCCCTGTATTTTGCACAGTTTTATGGCCTCCTGTCACATTTTCTTATTAAAGATTACATCATATATTGGATTTGGATCCAAGTGTGCCAGAGTCGTTTTCTTTTTCACTGTAGGAGTTACCCTGTGCTGTAATACTGATTCATAACTGACTTCCTACAACTTTGGTTTATTTTACCACTGTGTTTTAATTCTTCCTGATCAGCCCCATCTTCACAGATGTTCACCTCCCACGTGCTGGGATTCAGCAGGCTGTTCCTACATTAAGCTATTTCATGATTATTACAAGAAGCCTTTTTAATAAAAAATAAAAAAAAAAACACACACATTGTGCCATTGTATCATTTCTTTACAGATTAGGGCATTTTACTGTTTTGCTACAAATTACACTTCTAAACATCTTCATGACATAGTTGTATCTCAAAATGTCAAACCTTCTATAGACTTATTACAGTTTTGTAACAGTTTTACTTCATTATTAACACTATGTATGTGGGGGGTTTTCTTTTTTTTTTACATATATTGTGTGCAACCAAAACTAACTCTAGGAACATTTAGTTATATATTAATGCATACTGCATGGTAAATAAAGAAGGAACAATGGACTGTGATAACATATGTAAGAATCAGAATAATTAAGGTAAAGATAAAAAGGTCTAAGAAAAAAAAAAACAATGTCAGAAAATGAGCTATTTTTACTTTATACTGGAGTTTAGGAATGTAGTCTGTGGGAGTAGTGTCAGGTATTTAGTGTCTATTTTATGGCCACTGGCTGCCTCCTACTCCAACTGAGATAATTAAAAAAGCCATATTATAAGTACATTTTCTTGTGATGGTGGTGATCTTTTTATACTACACAGCTGTACAACATATAGCACTGAAGTGAGTGAAATGAGAGGCTAAAATCCCACATTTTCATTGAAGGTGAAAGTTTCTAAATATTGCCTATATTATTTTTTTTTATAGACAAATATTTAAGCTAGTACCCAGTTCTGTGTTTTTTGGGGGGGTACTTTTGCTTGGTTAGAATTAGAAAATATAAAACTTTCTTGTCATTTGTTTCTAAGAACACACAACCTGGGATAACAGACCAGGGAGGAGCCTTGTTGCAAGGCAGGGTGTGGGGTCTGTCTGCACCCAACGATGCATAACTATGAACAGGATGGAAATCTGAGACTGCCAGCTGAGACAGAACAGAATAGCCGAGGACAGTACAGGCAGCTGAGACAGAACAGAATAGCTGAGGACAGGACAGGCAGCCGAGAACAGGATACAGAGACTGGACTGGCAGCTCTCTGAGCAGGGCATGGGCCTGGATAACTGTGACAGTTATGAGGAAGTGAAACCTCTTTACAGAGTGGGCACCGGGTATTACTACGGGTATATAGTAAAAGAACAGAATTATTCTGCCTGAAGGAAATCCACCTTATGGTTGAGCTGCAGGTTTTATTCCCCTAGGTCTTTTGCACTCTGTCGATTACTAATACACCAAAGTGTAACCCCAGATGAGACAGGAACACGGGAACCGAGACAAAACCAACAAAGCAAAGGTACAATAAGAACAGGCAAACAGGATGGTCAGGCAAGCAAAGGTTGAGGCTGGCAGCAAACAACGAATTTAAGGCAGAAATAAGTCTGGACGGGTAGCAAACAGGAGTGGTCGGGACAAGCAGGATTCTGCAATGGAAATCAAATAGAAAAATACAAGTACAGTAGTAAAAGGCTCAGAGGTTCTATCACAGGCAGCAACGAAAGCAATGCAAAGGCACCGATTGCCAAAAACTTCAGGTTTAAACAGGGATGGCTCAGGTAAACAAGGCAGTTGACACAACAGGAGAATGGAAACACTAGAATAGTGGCCACTAGAGGTTTATGGGGAAACAGCCCCAAAAACTGAATACAACACACAGGAGCCAGGGAAATGGGGTGGAACCAGGACATCTTGATAAATTAAAGCAAAACATTTTTTTATCCTCTGGGATATACAGGCTCACTAGTAGACATGTGCATTCGTTTTCGGACGAATGCATTTTCGGACGAAAATAGCATTTTCGTCCATTCGTCCGAAAAACGAATAACGAAAATTTTAACTAACAAAATCCGAATGAACGAATGGTTAATAAACGAAAATCATTCGTTCATTCGTCCATTCGTCCATTCGTGCTATTGGCATTCTAAACCGAAATAGAGTCGGTTTACAATACCAATAGCATTGTACTACATTCCATAAACCGACATGAATGACTTTCGGTTTATGGAATGCATGTAATGCTATTAGCTTCCTATAAACCGAAATTGAGTTCCCATTCATACGAATAGGTCAATTGACCTATTCGTATGAATGGGGACTCTTTCGGTTTATAGAAAGCCAATAGCAGCATGTATTCTATAAGCCGAAAGTCTTTAAAACAAACGACGTTCGGTTTATAGAATACATGTAATGCTATTGCTGTTCTATAAGCCGAAAGACATTTGGCTTATAGAACAGCAATAGCATTACATGCATTCTATAAACCGAACGTCGTTCGTTTTAAAGACTTTCGGCTTATAGAATACTATTGGCATTCTATAAACCTAACTAGAGTCCCTCCTCATTCATAAGAATTTCTTATGAATGGGGACTCGACTCTAGTTCGGTTTATAGAAAGCCAATAGTATCCTATAAGCCGAAAGTCTTTAAAACGAACGACGTTCGGTTTATAGAATACATGTAATGCTATTGCTAATCTATAAACCGAACGACTTTAGGTTTATAGAATAGCCATAGGATTACATGTAGTACATAAGCCGAAAGTCTATAAACCGAAAGTCGTTCGGTTTATAGGCTGTCGGCATTTAATTATACAAAGACAGAGTCTCCGTATAGTTAAATGCCGGCTTTTAACTATACGGAGACAAAGTCTCCATTTATAATTTTATGAATGGAGACTCTGTCTCCGTATAGTTAAATGCCCACAGCCTATAAACCGAACGTTCGGTTTATAGGCTGTGGGCATTTAACTATACGGAGACAAAGTCTCCATTCATAATTTTATGAATGGAGAGTCTGTCTCCGTATAGTTAAATGCTATTGTATTCTATAAACCGACTCTATTTCGGCTTATAGAATGCAATAGTACTACGAATGGACGAATGAACGAATGATTTTCCTTTATTAACCATTCGTTCATTCGGCTTTAGTTAGCTTAGCATTTTCGTTCTTCGTTTTTCGGGCGAATGGACGAAAATGCAATTTTCGGACGAAAATGCATTTGTCCGAAAACGAATGCACATGTCTAGTATATATTCACATGTAAATTGCTTTTTTAATAAAAAATTATGATATAAAAAAAATCTTGTTTTTATTTCCTTTTATGTGACAATGCTGCCTCTCTCTTTCCCTTGCCCCCAGATTTGTCGCTCTCCCCCCCTTAGTGTTGTCTCTCTCTCACCCTCCCTTTGGCTCCCCCCTCGCTCCCCTTGTGTCTGTCTCTTCCCCCCTTCCCTCCCCTTGTTTCTCTCTGCCCCCCCCCCTTGTTATTCTGTCCCCCCCTCACCTGTTTCTTGCTCCCTGGTGGCTAGTGGGGGCAGCCGGGGGATGTATGCACTATACTCATCGCGCAGACATCCTCCGCTGCCTCTCTAGCCACCAGGGAGAATCGGGCAGCTGGGGGATGTCTGCACGAATCATGCAGACAACCTCCATGCTGCCCGACACTTCCGTCTATTATGTATAGTGAATAAATCCCCCGGCTGCCCCCACTAGCCACCAGGGAGCAAGAAACAGGTGAGGGGGGGACAGAATAACAAGGGGGGGGGGCAGAGAGAAACAAGGGGAGGGAAGGGGGGAAGAGACAGAAACAAGGGGAGGGGGGCAGAGAGAAACAGGGGGAGGGAAGGGGGGAAGAGACAGACACAAGGGGAGCGAGGGGGGAGCCAAAGGGAGGGTGAGAGAGAGACAACACTAAGGGGGGGAGAGCGACAAATCTGGGGGCAAGGGAAAGAGAGAGGCAGCATTGTCACATAAAAGGAAATAAAAACAAGATCATAATTTTTTATTAAAAAAGCAATTTACATGTGAATATATACTAGACATGTGCATTCGTTTTCGGACGAATGCATTTTTGTCCGAA